>OZ034972.1:53415037-53800037 GCA_964030785.1 Siderastrea siderea
AACTGCTGCCGCCACGCAACGGGTCCACCTATTGCACCCGAAGCCAGGGATACTTTAAATTACCGATTTGTAAGACAAATAGGTTTAAAAACACTTTTATTATAGAAAACAGTTTTAATTATTAGTAGTAATTTTTAATTATTAGTATTATCAGTATTCATGTTTCCCTTTTTGTATTATATTATAGGTTATATTTTACCTTTTTTATAGTAGTTATCATAATACGCATATATATTTTTAATTTTTACATTGTAAAGTAGGTCGCATTTCAGCCGGCCCGGGGCTGCAATGATTTTACTTTTAATAAAGCTATCTATCTATCTATCTAACCCTGTAGCGTGTAATCGGACCGGTGACCCTCTTTTTTATTTTAGTTAATTTTTTTCAAAGTACCAGGTTTAATTAAAAACTATGCAATTATCTCATTACAACTTCTTTTTTTTTTTTTAAGGTCATATTGTAAAAATCTTTGCACATTTTCGGGCGGTAAAAAGATACAACATACCTCATTTCAAATAAAATACAAATGTTCATACCAGCTAGTAATTTCCATTTCTGGTCCGTATGTCACGCGGTCACGCTATCGATAGTCACGCAATCCTCATCTCCCTGTCGCTGACCAGCAGAAGCGAAGGCTTTGGAGACGCGCTCGAAACGGAAGGGAGAGACTGGAATCATTACGCAATTCAATATGGCGACCATGAACAAAGTTTTGATGTTGAAACCTTCAAGGTATTTCTTGTCCCTAAACAAAACGGTAGGTCTTGGTCGAAGGAATATCCTCGTATGATAAATTTCAGTGTTTCTTTTTGTTATACATGCGGTTTTTATTCGTTTTGCCCTGAATTGCAGCTAGCACAAGCCAACGTTCCACTGTGTTGTTGCGTTGTACGAAATAAAAGTTCCCTGTCTTCAGAGAAGAAATCGTTTATAGCAGAAGGACCTAGTCTAGGAGACTTTATATCGGGAGAAGTTAGCCCACAGGAAAATCCTTACAAAAGAAAGAAAGGACAAAGGTATATATGTCGTTTATCATGATTGAATTGATTCGACAAAGTCAGCTTCATACATTGGTGTGCAGTTAACCCAGGGGTTGACCTTTTTCTGTTATCTCAAAAAGAAATGTATACAATTTTTTTGCACTCTCAATTTCTCACTATAATTTTTAGAATTAAAGGGGGAGCTAATAACCTGAGCTTGTGAAAAGAATATGTAAGTGCCTGTGTTGCATGTATGAAGGAGTGCAGGTTTGCAGGTTCTGCTTTGAGAGAAAAAAAACCTGCAAACCTACACTCCTGTGCATTAGACTGTCCAGTGGCTGAGATATGTATGCATGAGGCAGATGTTCACATCTGCAGGTGTGGGACTTGTGCATAATGTCCACAACAGTGCTTTGAAGTAAATTCAATTTTGAGATATAATAATTAAAGCTTATATAGCACTTATCACAACGTCTCTAAGCGCTTTACAATTCTAAGAACTAGGTAACAACTGAAACAAATATTACAAATGAAACATAACATGTTTTAAGAAATCCAGCTGGCGGGAGGCAAACCAGTTGGCTATTTACAAGCGCAGCCGAAGGATTTATAACTCAGGACTGCCGTGAAGCAAATCCATGAAGTGCTCAGAGTGGGATTCGAACCCGGGACCCACGGACTCGAAGTCCAATGCCCTAACCACTCGGCCACCCTGCCACCCTAATGACACTACAGCTTTATAATGACAGCTTAGTTGGGAGGAAATATATTCTGAAAATTGAAAAAAACTAAAGAAGTTCCTTTAATTATTAATTTTTTTTAACAAATGATGGTGATCAGCAAAAAAAAAAGAATGATGTGTAAATCAACTTCTCTTCCAGGCTAAAACTAGGTCACAAATGTGATAATGCAATTAGCAGTATTTGCAACACAAAATACAAACTGAAAAACAATTTTATAGAAAAAAAATTTCTAGGGAACAAATAGTTTTAACGCATTATCGCTCATGTTTATTTGAACATGGCTGTGGTGTCAATTACAGTTTTTTAACCTTCCACAAGCAAGAATTTGAGACATCGCCAGGGCATGTAACTCAAATGCAACATTTATTACTTGTGGTGGTAACCGTTTCTATCATCTCATTATTTCAAGAATAAATATATTTTTCAGATGCATGAAATAAGAAGTTGAGCCTTTAGAACTCATTAATAGTGGTTATGTTATGTTTCTCTACTGTTTTGTACAGGCTGCGACTACCTCCATGGCTCAAAACAGAGATTCCTATTGGGAAAAATTACCATAAACTCAAAGAAACTCTTAGAGAACTGAACCTATCCACTGTGAGTATCAGTGAATGCATTTAACCTAAAATACCCAAGAGAGCCCAACTTTAAATTTCTCCTCACAGAACCCATATTACTTTCAAGGTGTCTCTTTGATGTATTCTCTGCAGACATTTTTGTATACACCTATTAATTGCAATAATGTTGTCATACAGAAAAGAAAAAAGAATAAAGAAAAAAGCCAAATAGAAATTAATTATAGCCATGCAAATTTCCTTGTCAGATTTAATAATGGTCAAAGCACTTATGCACTGCTTCAATTTTGTGTCAACTGAGTTGTCACAAGGTAAATTGGCCACCCAAAAGACCTTTCGAGCTTTAGCGGTTCGTCAGAACAATTCCCTGGATTTAATTAGCATGCCAAATTTATTCGTATTTGGCTTTTTTATTTTTTTTATCTTTATATGACAACCACATTGCAATTAGGTGTATCTAAAAATGTAAACAGGTTCGTACACTGATCTCAAAATATAACGTGATTTGCAAATACAAAAGTAAAGTGAAGAAATAACATGAATTTAATTGAAGTGGACTGAGTGAAGAAATAAAGCTTTGTCAGAACTTGTTTCATCTCAGTTTTTACTTCAGCATAAATTCTATATCATAAAACAGATAAAGAAGACAAAACCATGTATTATAAATGTAAGAACACCTAAGAAATGTAGACAGCACTCTGGCTCCTGTGTCTTACATTTCTATTGTGTTATTAAATACTCTTCATGTTTTTATATGACAATAAACAAATTGAAATTATGAATATATGAAAATCGTATATTTGAACTGCGGAATGAAGAAATAAATGTAAAGAAGACCCTCGCAGTTATTAACGCAACTTATGCAGTTGCGAAAAGAAAGCCTGAAAATCCCGGCAAGCCTGATTTTTTCAGGCTTTCTTTTCGCAACTGCATAAGTTGCGTTAATAACTGCGAGAGTCTTCTTTACAATAAACAAATTATGTGATACAGAGTTTCTTTATTTGTTAAATATAATTAATAATGGTAATAGGACTGAGTGGAGTCCAATTCGGTCTGTAATCATACGAGTGATTAATGAAATCGGACGACCGCGTAGTGGGAGTCCGATTTGTTTAATCACGAGTATGATTACAGACCGAATTGGACGACACGAAGTCCTGTTACCAATTAATCATATCTATAACAAAATTAGCAAAAGAAAAGGGAGAAAACGTACTGGAGAAGGAATTGACAACAGTTTTACGATACGTAAAAAGAACTTATTCAAGTGTAACTGATCCATTAGCGCACGCGCTCTGACACATACTGTCCAATTACTTAGGCATGATGCGTACACTGTCCAATTACACTGTCCTATTAATGCTCAAATCATGGCCTGTGATAGCCAATCACATTCGAGAATTTTGTTATAGTTATGATTAATAAAGAAATAATTTATAAATTGGATTTATTTTTGAAATCTAGGATCATTTTATAATATGGTGCCTTGTTTTATTAAGAGTGACTTTCTTTAAGACTTTCTTGATAGATTAACTTATTAGTAAAAATAGAAACCTGACATAGTTTCTTTTCTGCCAAAAGTGCTTTAATTTGTAGAAAAACAAGAAAGTCCATTTTCATGTACAGGGGGCCTCTATTAAATCTTGAAATTTTGTACTATAGACTTGCATTGTGCCAGCAAACTAAGTAAAGGACACTTCCTATCAACAGAAAAAGACTTCCTGTTGATTCTTAGTATTAAACCCATTTTGTGAGCTAAATAGTTTATTTTGACATGCAACATAAAACATGAATCTTGGGTTTACTTTGGCAGGTATGTGAAGAAGCCAAATGTCCCAATATTGGTGAATGCTGGGGTGGAGGGAAGTATGAGACAGCCACTGCAACAATAATGGTATGGCAGCAGTATAGTTAGTTGACTAATTCTTTAGCAGCATAATAAAAGTTTAAATTAAAAATATTTGTGGGTTGCTGCTCTGAACTGTCTTGACTAGAGTAGAATTATGAAATGCATTGTCACATGTAAATTGACTACAAACCACTGTTAGGCTTATAAGCAGATATCTCATCCTGTGCTACTATTGAAGGAAGTGTTATCATCAAAACATCTTGTTATCAGTGTCAGAACATTTAACTTAAAATGTTTATTTTAACATTGTACTGTACATGATGTGTTGTAGGCAGGCAGGAAACATTATTTTATTTCAAACTGATGAGACTGGTTAGGCCTCTAGCAACACAATGCTTATTTACCAAGTGAAAAAAGAAGATAATAGGGAAAACTGAAGTTACAAAAAATCCAAAATACTAACAAATTCTAAAACCTACTTGCATTTATGTATTTACAGTAAGATGTCCATAGCTTGTAACTCTTAACACAGCCACTTGACTAGACCAATTACGGTATCTACAGTGTACATCTTTTATTGCCTTTTGATTCAAACAGTCAAACGGAACCCATCAAGAAGTTCTAAGAAAGATGTCAAAATAAATTTAAAACTTTTTTAATGTGTCACTCTGCATGTTCATAGTTTTATAAGACATTTCTTTCTTCTTACAAAGAAGTGAGTCATCTGCTGTCATTTTAATTTTTCTCTGGAGATATCTTCTTGAAAACTCCTGTGAGTTTAAACATTAAACTTTTTTCCTCTCAGATTCTTGGTGACCAGTGTACAAGAGGCTGTAGATTTTGTTCTGTTAAAACAAACAAAAAACCTCCTCCGCCTGACCCCAGTGAGCCAGCTAACACTGCTGAGGCCATCAGGCGCTGGGGCCTGGACTATATTGTCATCACATCTGTGGATAGAGACGGTAGGTTGAGTTGAAAGGAAAAGTAGTGTTGTTCTCAAAAACTGACAGTCTGAAACTGTAATTATAAAACTGAAAAGGACTTTACATACTACATGTTAATGATTTCTAACTTTTGTGTGATTGTTTTAAGATTTACCAGATGGAGGAGCTGCTCATTTTGCAGAAACAGTGACACAAATCAAAAAGAGGTAGTGAACAGGAACAATAAGTTGTCTGGGTTTTACGTGATTTTAGGATGACTCGTTTATCGGGCTGGGTATGACTGATTGAGGACAGTAGTGATAACCATTAAAGATCAATATTAAATACATCATATGTGTAATTGTGATGGACGTGCTGAGCCAAGCCTTATGTGTGTAAGTACTAACCACATGCTAAACCTCATCACGATTCTAATGAGCTAGAATGTATTACATGTTAACAGCAATCTTTGAATTCCGAAAAAGACAAGTTTTGATCATTTTAACTGGTGAAGCATAGAACATTATTTGAAAGAAGCAAGAGCAGAGAATTAAAAAAGAGGACCTCAGAATTGAAGCTGTTCTGCAACTCCTTAGAGAAAAAGATGACAACAGGTAGGCCTAATGGTTTGATAAAAATGATTGCCAGAGGCGGCATTGAGAAAGTTGGAATGAGAGATGAGTGAGAGGAAACGTCCAGCGGTAAATGCCAGCCATCCAATAATGACAGTCGCTAACAGTGGTCGCTAACGAAAGATAAAACAAAATCCGTTAACGAAGAAGTCTACCTGGCCTTATGACCACTGCCCATTAGCCTTTTACTTACTTTGGACTGCGTGACATGTGTTCATATTTTCATGTCCTCTTCAGGAATCCATCCATACTTGTGGAATGTTTGACTGGAGACTTTCGAGGTGATCGGAATGGTGTAGAGGCTGTGGTAAAGTCAGGACTGGATGTGTACGCTCATAATGTTGAAACTGTGGACAGGCTACAGTTGTGAGTACAAGAAATTTAATTTCCTTCGGTGACATTCTTCATGCACGACTGATAAGGTAACGACATTTGGCTGTCAAAACAATGGGATTTAGATTAATAACTTCTCATTTTCCATACAACTGGCTGCAAACTTTTGACTGTAACAACTCTTTTCATTATAACGTTATTTGTTTTTCCTTTTGTTCAAAATTCATATCTTTCAGTGGCATGAAATTTGTTATCGTAGGCTTGTGCGTGATCCAAGAGCAAACTACAAGCAGTCTTTAGAGGTACTGAGACATGTGAAAAGAATTCAACCCAACATGATGACAAAGAGTTCTTTGATGCTGGGTCTGGGTGAAACAGATGAGGAGGTCCTACAAACGATGAAAGGTAAACTTCATTACTTAAAATACCAAAATATCTACTTTGTTCTTCTATGCATATATTGCACCTTTTGGTTTACGGTTCTAGTTAACACCAAAGGAAACCTACTTGCTGTGCAACTGTGTTTGGTTTAAATTTGAAGCTTTCTTAATTTTTGGAAGTGCTTGTAGCGTTTCGAAGAGATTGGAAATTAACGTTTTAACGATAGGCAAGACACTGTTCTTGGAATTCAGTTCCAAAAGAAAGGGCTTTTATGATGCTTAGGGGTTATTGCATCATTTGTGATATAAGAGCTTGTGGAATCAGTTATCACGTGAACGGCAATAAAATTTTTGATTTCTATTAGATTTAAAATATATATATATTGTATCTATTTTTGGGGCTTTTATTTGTCTGTTTAAACAATGTTTTTTGAGCTTCTAAGTTAGTCCAATACAGTATACCATATTTTTGCGGAGAACAATTTCGCTAGAGTTTTGTTCCTCGAGATCTTGTTTTTGCTTAATTTTTTCTGCGGAGCGAGGGTCGCAAATATAAAATCCCGCGTCATTTTCGTCCTGCGCGGTATCTGTGAACCTCTTATGAAAGTCCCGAAACTTGTCTATTCTTTTCTTATACAGATCTCCGTGAAGCTAACGTAGATTGTGTGACATTAGGCCAGTATATGCAACCAACAAGGCTTCATCTCAAGGTAACGTACCAGACGCCCTCGCCGTTTTTTTCTGGCCATTCTAGCTGTAACTCTCCCAAGACCACAGTTTGGAACAAGTGAACAAAGTTCTTGCAATGTCGGCAAAAAATCTGGTGACTGTACCAGACCACGTGATCATTAACTTAATTGTTAGGAATGTCAAAGACAGAGTTATGGACATCTGGGTGTCACTCAATTGTAGCGGTGACGTAAAAAATTTCTACAGAAATTTCTGACTTGGATTTTTGTCTCAAAAGTTTACTAGTCAAAATATATGCCTATGCCCTTATACAAATAATAGTAATTTGACTGATAAGTTTCCACGGCCAACCTGGAAGACGTGGAATAAGGAAAAGGGTAATGTCATCAAGAAAGAAGAAAACAAGGGGAGGATTCATGGGGCTGTTTTATCCATCACATACATTTACCTCAATGCACTTTTGTATATCACCAATATTTCTTTGATGCCATCTCCGCTTTCATTTCCTGTGCAGGTCACAGAGTATATAACCCCTGAAAAGTTCAAACATTGGGAAACAATAGGAAATGAACTTGGCTTTGCTTACACAGCTAGCGGGCCACTCGTGCGTTCATCCTACAAAGCTGGTGAGTAAAAAAATACTTCTTTCCCTCAATTCCCCCCTTCCCCTTCCCCTTCCACATCCAAGGGTATAAATACCGATTTCGGGAATAATTGTTCGTTTGTTTCATTTTAAACAGGAGAGTTCTTTTTGACAAACCTGCTGAAGACTCGAAGAGGGAGCGAAACCACAGACAGATGAAAACTGTGAAAAAGAACATCCACAGAATTAAATCATCAGTTTATCAACACCATTGTTTGAACCGGGAATGACACATTGCTGATGGATTTTCTCTCTAGTCACTTCGCTTACTTTTTCTCTCCTCTGGCGGGCATCAAGTTTGGTTTGCTGTTGTGTTAATTGACCAAAAACTCGAAAAACCTATGCGGGCTCTTTTTTGTAAGCTAGACGTAGATTCTTATCAATTTTTTAAATTAAAAGCTAAATTTAGACCAGTTTTGGCACAGCAAAGGCCCTCAAAACATTTAGCCGTTTTAGAAATGAGCAGAGGAATTGGAACGAGCTGTTGTTGTGTGATTGATGCCAAGCGATAAAACTCCTTAAAAGTGGTAATGTAGTCCTGCTAAGTTTGGAAATAATCGGTTCACTAGAAACTGAATGAAAAATGGCTTATAAAATGGAACACAGGGGAGGGGGACAAGCTATTTAGAGTAGAGACGTACAAAGTTGTTGACTTCAGTTTCATCGAGACTTTCTCAAACTTGCCTATTCTGGAAACTGCTATTTCTGCTACGCCTTTTTGTGCGACCGACTATTTATTATTGATTGATTTCCACCATATTTGTGATTCGATGTCAGGTTCCCGCTCGCTTTTGAATTGGGGACATTTTGTGCCCCCTTTCCATCGATCCCGACCCGTCAATTGGTTAGTATGTTAAGTTAACCTATAGATACTCAACGTGAAGAATTCTCGCTAGAAAAGTCAATTATCGCCAGAAAATATGGAAACTTCTAATTCCAAAACATTGAAATCTCAAAGAGCAGCAGAAGACTGCAATCCCCACTACAGAGCCGAAGCTGGGTATTTACAAGCTCTGTCTTAGAAGTGAAATGAAACAAAGATGAATTTTGTTTGAAATTACAAGAATTGAATACAATCTAAACAGATTCTCTATGCCTTTATTTAATTAGAAAGCTTGTTTTAAATAGCAGTGAAAAAAAAAATGTTTACATCTTAGCTCGTCCCACCGCGTAACCCGATTGCAACGCGTTGGCGCGCGTAGCATGCCAGCAGTCACGCGAGTCTCTCACGCGAGCTATTGAAACTTGAAAGGTAGTTTTTTTGGCTTGTGTAGCTGAAACAGGGCGAAACAGAAAAGAGGTTTATTTTAAATTAACTGTTTCAGAGTATTTTGTCATGCTTCCAACAGGTGGAATAATAGACATGTAAATCCTCGCCTTTCTTCAAGAGGGAGACTCTTGGAGGAGAAACAAACAAAGTATTGTTTGGTAACAAGATGGGCTTGATAAACGGGCTGAACGAAAAATACCTTCGAAAGACGTAGACCGACTGTCTTTGTGTGGGAGGGAGCGGGGGGGGGGGGGATTTACTTCCAGGTCTTTGACAGCTCTCTCTAATTCAGACAAAAGATCTGATTTTTAAACCCCCTTTAACCCTGGCTTGTGGCATTTAGTCTTCACACCCTTTGCATAAAAACCCCGTTTCATAACAAGAAGCTAAGTCTAGAAAATATCTTTCAAATCACCAAACACACTCAAGGCCAATCTTTTAGGACGGCACTTAGCCCACACGTCTTAAATAGAGCAGTCCCCTCCGGACTTTGCATACGATGTAAGTGTCGTGCGATGAACTTGGGGGAATAACAGCAATCATAATCATAATAATAATAATAATAATAATAATAATAATAATAATAATAATAATAATAATAATAATAATAATAATAATAACAACTTTATTTCATGAGGGTAAAACACATTACAGTTCAAAAACTGACGAACCTGAAAGAAAACGCTAAATAAATGGAAAACTACATATAAAAGGAAGAAAAGGAGATGAATATAATAAGACTAAGACTAAATCGAGTGTTGAATGCATTCTGTTTTCACCGATCATATGTTCCATTCATCAGTATGCACTCCTGTCTAGTTCCGCCCTGGCATTGATGCCCAGCGGTCCTATCACATTTCCTCGTGCATTCATCACGTAGCTACATTAATTACAGATTCTAAACTCGCAAAATAGTAAAAACCGCTATGCCGTCTCTAAAGAGTGATTCACATCTTCATATTCACACAATCCTATGTGTACTGTGTGCTCTCATTTTCGGCGCGTTATTTGTCAGATTGGAACTGAAATTAGCGCACTATGAGGAGAGATTGAATACGTTTGAGGAAGCCAAGATTAATTGCTGCGAAAAAGGTAAGGATCACCGCTATCTTCACCATTTGACTGAAAAAGGGTCGAATTCAATACTGGAAAAAAATGACCAGATTTGATTCTGCGAAATATCGAGAAACAATACCAGAGGAAAGAACTACTCAACAGTTTCGTTTCAATGGTCACAGTTTAAATCTTCAATCACATGTTGACAAATCAGCTCGAACTATTTAGTACTGCGTAATAAACAGTACCGACAGGAATGTACTGCGTTCGGTCACACTTTTATAGGAGATTTCTTCCACAGACTCGCAAGGTAGAACCACCTTGTACAGCAAAATAAAGGACTCTGCATGAAAGGACGTCTCAAAAGCTATCATTCGAATGGTCACACTTAAGAATTTCATCCACAGACTAAAAAGTGAAACCCATCTTGTAAAAGGCATAATCAATCGGAGCTCGAGCACTAGCACTAATGCGCAACAAGTTCCAGTCAGTGTTAAACGTTAAAACATTGCACTCCAGAGCAAGGTTTGACTCTTCAGGAAAAAGTTGTATCATTCGGAAAGAAATTCAGGATTAAGACTGATCTCCAAAGCTTTACCGGACAAATCATTCTATTTTTACTGACTGAAATACGTTGGTTTGTTGAAATCAGTGAAGGAACGTTAAAAACAGTAAAAGGTAGGAAAACTAGGAAAAGACGACAATAATACAACCTATACGAAGACTGGACAAATCTGAAAAGGATTACTAAGGAAGAACGTGAAAAATTAATTTTTGGGGGGCCTTTTTTCCCCTTTTGAAAAGGCCGATACCTTTTTTAATTGAGGGCATCGAACATCCTAGAAAAGGGAAAGAAGATATCAGTGTAAATCTCTCATCGTATTTCACCTGGTAACATATGTTTTGGATCTTAAGAATTTCTGTTTAAAAATTCGTTTAAATAGGCTTAACGTCCAACTGCTATTTTAAATGATAAAATTTATTTAACCTCACAGGAGTTTTTTAATCACCCGGACAACCAGGGTGATTAGTAACTTTATGAAACGGTGATGAAAACGCTAACAGCGTAAATTCGCGATGCCATGGTCGGTGAAATAGCCGCTTACAATAGTTAAACTTGTTGTTAAAATTGGAATATTCATTTTGGCATTATCTCCTTACCCCACCTGGAGTGGGGTAAGGAGATAAAACTGGGAAAAATAATTTTTGTGTTATCAAAACAAGCTCTCTCAGTCAGGGAAGATCTTTGTTTATTTTCATCTACTTTTCGTGTTATTTACTTCATGCCTTTTGTCTTAACCAAATTTGCAGTGATAGAGATAAATAAAAGCTAAAAATAAAAATTCATTGTGCAAAGCAGTTGATTTGTTACTCGCAACTGAATATCGAGAGCACCCTATTATCATGTACCTTATGTATTTGTTAATCTTGTAGAATTGAGCTCTGAGAAAGTAACCGAAAAGCGCAGCAGTCGATCTATCAGGTCAACTAGAAACACAATCACGCCTGAAATTCAAGAAGAAATAGCTAGCTCCGTAATTTATGCCATCAATGCTTTCTGCGTCTCCGATGCCAATTCAAAGATGTGCATCAAAGGAGATCCCGGTGCAGTTGGAGCTCAGGGTATAAAGGGAGATGAGGGGCCTCGAGGGCCCAAAGGGGACCCAGGAATTCCCGGTCAACAAGGCCCGCAAGGTCTAACGGGAATGAAAGGTGAAAAAGGGGACCAATGCACTGGGTGTGGAAATGATATGATGAGTGAAGAGCCCGCTGCGAGACAGGGTGAGACGCCAGGTCACGTGATTAGTGCTCCTGGAATCTTCGTGACACCGTCTATGCAGACCGTATCAGAGAACAAGACGGCTAAATTCACCTGCTCCGGCCGGGGATACAACACGGCCGTGGTGACCTGGAGAAGACTTGGAAAACCGCTGCCCAAAGAAAGAGTGTTTCTCGGGGACACTGGAGTGCTGAAAATAAAGCGAGTGGCGTTCATGGACAGTGGTTTGTACATGTGTACTGTTAACAGTCCCTCAGGGATCGCTCAGGCTACGGTCAGACTCAGAGTTCAAGGTGGGTCCGGATTCCGTCACTGTTAGCTTACACTTTACCGGCACAAAATACTCCGGCCACAGAATGTGAAAAGTACCAAGCACGTTTTTTTTTTACTACTTTTAAGTCACCAAGTTTGGTTTTCGTCTCGCTTTCCAAACATGGACACATTTCCGCCCGCAAAGGAAAGCACATGTTGCTTCCCTCCATGGTAATTTTATCACTAATTCCGCCATTAAAATTCAAAGTATCCTCGAGATTCCACCTCGATTTTAAGCCATTTCCGCATCCCCCCAAACCCATGGAAGATCCTCAAGAGTGAGACAGTTTCTTGGACGAATGAGATATGACGTAACGCTAGTTTGTATGCAGTTCTTCGAGACTGTTCCGTGCTTTCTCTATTCTTGGATTGATACAGAAATTATGACCAGTGGTAGTGTCTTTCTCTTGGGGAGGCAAATATTAGTACTTTATTGATACGGATACTATATTGGTTGTCAACAATGAAATAAAAAATCACGGGGAAGTTTTTTTTATCAAATTTTCAGCTTCTCCTCGCGTATACGTTGATCCTGGTCCTACGTTCGTGAATAGAGGTCAAGATGCTGCTCTACCAACCTGTCACGTGATAGGTTTCCCCCCACCAGTTGTCACATGGTCTAAGGTGTTCGGGAAACTGCCGCGAAGGCGAACCCAGATTAGAGGACACAGTTTGACGATATTGGGCGCAGAGAAGGAGGACGCTGGGAGCTACATCTGCAAAGCAACCAGCCTTGGTGGATCATCACGGGCGGTTACTCAGCTAGTGGTAACAGTAGTACCTAGGTTCATCGTTCCCCCCACGGCCGTGATTGAGAAATTTGCCGGAACCTCGGTATGACTGGCTTTTTACTACCTCATGCAGTGTATAGCTTGCTTAAAAGTTGTTCAAATTGGCTGCTCAGTCTTGAATTGAAACCCATTCCAATATCACAGAGGCTTCACCAACCTTGTTAATTTACGCTGACATTTACTTTGGTATTGTCAGTATTTTTTACTTGCAAGTTAGACTCTGAACATTTCAATTTTTAGTGCACAATTGAAAACCAAAATAAGGCTATGGCCCAGCTTTTAGATTCCGTGGAAGAGAATATTCCTAAAAAAAAAAACATATTTTTCTTGAAGTACGGATAGTGGAACTTTATATGTTTGCTCGTTTGACTGTCCAACCATTACAGGTGACGGTTAACTGTACAGCCACCGGAGATCCTGAACCCATAATCACCTGGGAACCGATCTGCACGGGAAAACTACCGAGTAAGAGACTGGACACTACAGAACATAGTCTGACCATCCGGGACTTACAGCCAGGTGACCAGGGCAAGTACGCGTGTGTGGCAACCAGCGCTCTTTTCCGAGCGCAATCAGAATTTAATCTGCGTGTCAAGACAGGTTCGTTGAAAAGTTTTTTGATGAAAAATTTGCGTCAGTATCGAATGTAACGAGAATAAAAAGTGCAAAAAAATGCTTGTGATTTTGAATGTATCACTATCATTTCTTGACAAAGTTTTATCTACTGAAGGTCTCTGAAGCTGCTCCAAACAGGCCCTAGAACACTCTTTATGCACAATTT
Source organism: Siderastrea siderea (assembly GCA_964030785.1). Taxonomy (NCBI): domain Eukaryota; kingdom Metazoa; phylum Cnidaria; class Anthozoa; order Scleractinia; family Rhizangiidae; genus Siderastrea; species Siderastrea siderea. Next base: position 53,428,776 of record OZ034972.1, read on the forward strand.
TGGCCCCTGGGTAGACGAAAAAAGTGTAGAAACGCAAATAGAAAGAGAGTGAGACTTTTTCTTTGTCACCTTACATTTTAGCACGTGACTGTTCCACTTTGTTCTCATCGGGCGTGCGCACAAGCGGTGTGTACACTATCAACCCAGACGGTCAAACGTCCTTCCCAGTCTTCTGTGATATGCACACCGAAGGCGGTGGATGGACGGTGTTTCAGAGGAGACTGGACGGCAGTACAAACTTCTTCCGCGCCTGGGATGCCTATAAGCGCGGCTTCGGAGATCTGGCAAAGGAGTTCTGGCTCGGAAACGACCAAATCAGTCGGCTAACGCAAGTCATACCTACAGTTCTACTTGTGGAAGTGTCAGACTGGGAAAGAACGACGGCCATCGCCAAATATGGAATTTTTCGCGTCGCGAATGAGTCATTAAAATATGAACTTACGGTCGGATCTTACTCGGGGACCGCCGGAGATTCACTCTCTTATCACAATGCGTCATTCTTCACTACAATGGACAAAGACAATGACAACAACAAAGGCGAGAACTGTGCAGTTAAAAGCGTGGGTGCGTGGTGGTACAACAGCTGCCATGATTCGAATTTAAATGGACAATACATGGGCGCTGGAAAGGTGGATTCAAAAGGAATGGTGTGGTATTACTGGAAGGACAATCTTCAGGTGCTGAAAACCTCACAGATGATGGTTAGACCCAAGACGTTTGGATAATATGCAGATCATGGGCGAAAAGATCGCACATGAGCTTTCAGGACAGGGACGAGCGAAAGATCATTCAGCAAGAAGCGAACGGTACAGCGTGTCCAGAGCGTTCGTGCCCTTATTTTTCAAAGTGCTACGCGCCATACCTTTGTCACGTGCACCAAATGTTTTATTACTTTTTGACATCTTTTTGATGATTTCCATTTTAACTGACCAACCAAAAGTCCAAGAAGTATGAGAGGAGAAGTCACGTGCACGAACGTGACAGTTGCCAACTTCGCCTCTTACTGTTCTTTCATTTATTTGACCAGTTGATACAGAAGCCATGAAAAAAAAATCTCTAAGCGATGATGAAAAGTTGTCAGAACCTTAAAGTCAAAAACCTAAAAACCTGGCAACAGTACGCAAAACTGTGAAGGCTGCTATTCCTCTCCCCGCGCTTACGCCTGCTACACGGCCCACTCGTTTAGCTGTTGATAAATGGACAATGCAATTTGACATTTTTAGCTGTATGTACGAATCAGAACGAATCTGTTTCTCCTCAGCGGTTGTTGTAAAACTGCTTGAGTGGCACATTTACATGGACATCGGATGTCCTGACAAACTGACATACATATGACAACTTCAAGAGCACTCGTGCTATCTTAGATCACAGGTTTTGCATTCTCTCATTGTGTGGTGGACTGTGCTAAATAGCTGTGTCGGTTATTAAATTAGGGAACTTAAGCAAGCACGACGGCGACGGCTGACGAGAACGTCACAAAACAAAAGGTTTAATTAGCAAAACAATGACTTTGTACGTGCAATACAGATTTTGGTACATTTCTTTGCCTCCTCTGCAAAACAACAACGTGAAATGACCAAATTGATTTCAAAGTTTTATGTAGAACGTGAACACACGACAGTGAATTTTCGTTTTTCTACCTGAACCGTTACGCCGTCCTTACAGAGTCAGCTAACGGGATTGTTCGGCTGCATTAGACAGATTGAACGAGTTGAAACTATCGCGTAGAAGTTTGAAATATTTGGACGTCATTTTTAAAGTGACGTTCTCCTTGGCGTCGCCGTCGTGGTTGCTTAAGTTCCCTATTATCTCGTCGAAAGGCGACGTTTAGGGCTTTACAAACAAACGAAATAAAAACAGTCAAAGAAATTTGTTGATCTATGTTATTTTGAATCTCTCGAGAGTGGTTTTACATACAGAGGATGGTGAACAACAACCTTCAAAAACTTGTCAGATACTTCAAAGAGGATGAAAAAAGAAGTTCTAATCATCATTGTTGTCTTGGTCCCTTTTAGCCTAGTAGCTAAGAGCTGTCGTGTTTTTTTATATTTAATAACACTTTTCCATTTAAAACTACGTACAGCAAATAATCAAATGCAATTAATCAACTGTAAAGACAGTATTACATGTAGGTGGAAACATGACTGTATCATCATAGATAATAACAATAGCAAAAACTAGAAAATATATAATCTACAGTTACAAAAATCATGAAACTAGATGTTTCCACAACAGTAACTTAAAAGACTCGGGCAGCGAATTCCGTCCATATCCTGGATTCATTATATAACTGAATATATCTATTTTAAAAAATGACAATTTAAAAATAACTGGTACAGAAAATTCCAGGTCTTACCTGAAAATAATGCTTTCTTTGTGTTTCCCTTATACCTGTGAAATGTACTTGCAATTTAAACAGTCAATGTCATTATATCCAAATATATCCATTGTTACTGAGCTGAGGTAAGTCGAGACAGCCACTCAGATTGGGACTTGCTAGAGCTATAAATAAAATGGGTGAAGTTAATGTTCTAGACAAAAAGGGAGTTCCACACTGTAAACCGAATACTCCAGCCTTGGAAGGATCAGGAGAGAATCAAGTAGAAGTTAATCCACAGAAGTAGACGAATCCCTTAGTATAGTTACTTATTTTCACGATTCTTGCAATGTAGGAAAGAAAAAGCAAAAATCATATTTAAGGAAAAGGTATAAACCTTTAAGCGCTTATTTTCTCTAAACAATCGTCAAATAAGTCACCGGGACACGAAATAAGGTCCATCGATTTCTCTCCCCCCAAAACGAAACACTCTCAAAAATTTCGGCTTCAACAATTCTCTCTCAGTTCTCGGCTCTCATTAAAACTGTTATTAGCTCGAATCCACGATATTAAAATTATTCCCAAAATATATATTAAAAAAATTAATAATAAAATAAGAGTCGCGTTCATTTCATTTACTAAACGGCTCTTTGTCAGACGTGAATGGTCAATCGTTTAGGTGACGGACTGAAAGAAAGGAGGCGTAGGAACTAGGCAGTAGGTTACATTTAACTAAAAGAGAAGCTAAAAGCACGCACTATTCAGTAGACTGCGAGTAGTCTCTAATTTTGGCGATGCCGATTGTGGGGCGGGCAAAATACACACGCGCGCGCTCCCTTCGCGTCGCGTCTCCTCGAACTTTCGTGCGCGCGCGTGTGTATTTTGCCCGCCCCACAATCACAATCGCCAAAATTAGAGACTACTCGCAGTCTAACTATTCAGACCTGACCAGACCTAGTCCCACTCGAATATTAGAGCATAACAATATGGGCTAGAACTAAAAATAGTTAAACCAATTGACGCATATCATTTGAAAATCAGTTATCCTCGTGGGAATTAAAACTACCTGACGTAGAATGGTGAGCCCCCTTTGTAAACCTGTCTTAATTAAGTCATACACCTACTAAGATTAATGATAAAACTTTTAAGCGGCCGTGATTTTAACGGTCTTTCATGCACCCGGTAAACGTTCTTTGATATATAAGGCCTCTCGTGGTAATTATTTGTTTTCACTTTTTGGGCCTTGGTTTCAGTTTCATTTCACTTTGAAGGAGCGACCCACTCCAGCTATAAAGACTGTCGCCATAATTGCCGTTTAGGTTTGAGTTATAACAACTGTTGTACCACCAGGCTCCTTTGTAATTTACAGCACAGTTCTTGTTGCTTCCCCATTTGTCATTATCGCGGTCCTTGGTAGTGAAAGCCATGCCGTTATGTGGATTTGTAAGTTGATCTCCTGCTGTACCAGAGTAAAATCCAACGAACAACGTGTAGTTAGTCGCCTCATTAGTGACCGTAAAATTGCTATACTTGGCATACTTATCTCCATTCGATCTTCTTTTGATTTCCACTCGCAGTTGGCTCGGAACCTCTGTTAGTTGGTGAATCTTTTCGTTTCCAAGCCAAAACTCTCCTCTGACGTCACCAAACCCGTTCTTGTACTCGTCCCACCCCCTGTAGAATCCGACGAACCCATTAAAGCGCTTGTGGAACACTGTCCATCCGCCGCCATCCGTCTTCATGTCACAGTACACCTCAAAACTGGTTTGGTTTGTTGGGTTGACTGTGTACACGCCACTCTCCTTGAAACCAGCAGAGAACAGCTCGGCACAATCACGGGCTGTGAAAAAAGAAACAAGCAAAAAAATTACTTACATAATTAACTAATTCAGTGGAACACCACGTGGAACATGCCAAAGATTCGGACATTCAGTGTCGGATTATTAGAGGTGGGGATAATTTCAAGGTCTTTGAAACTTAACAAGAATGATATATTTGGTCGAGTCCAAAAATGCTGCATCTACTGAAGTTGCAGTAATTTCTGCAAGTTGTCATCCACAGTTCATGTATATCTTCATGTACGGTTGTAGTTTGAGCACAACTTCGGCTAGCTCCCATCTGGCCTTATCGAGTCTACTACTCTTGTCGAGTACTGGCCTACTAATCTGGAACGCCAACAAATGACGAGCTTTCAGCCGCCCAAAACCTATTATGCAAATTAGCTGAGGGCACATTGAATGTGCCCTCAGCTAATTTGCATAAGTAACTTTATGCCATGGTTTTACACCTTGTAGCTTCATGAAGATGGGATGAGGTGTTATTTCAATTAGTTGTGTGCTGTAAAAGATGACAATGCTGAGTGATGTTTATTGCAATTCATTGCGGATAAAAATAATTTGGCTTCTCAGTCACTTTGTTTAGTAGCCTGCGTAGCTGGCGGTATTTTTCCTCGCGGAGGCAAAAACGAGCGCGAACAATATCGCATCCTACGCTTACTAATTTAATAGGCTAAGCTGGTAAGTATTGATTACGACAGAGCCATGATGTCGGAAAACATTTATTTTAATTTTTCGGGGTGTTATTTGCCTTGCTCCAGCACCAAACACTACAAGCTAAGGCTTAGGCGAGATGACACAATACATCGCCTATTTAAGCCAGTTATTATCGCTCGATCGCTTTTGATTGCTGCAACGACAGAATAAGCCAAAGCGCGATGTTATACATTCCGCTTCCAGGTGTCTGCTACCCAGGGAAGACAGAATAAGATAAAGCGCAATGTTAGACATTCCGCTTCCAGGTATCTGCTACCCAAGGAAGACAGAATAAAGCTAAAGCGCGACGTTAGACATTCCGCTTCCAGGTATCTGCTACCCAAGGAAGACAGAATAAGCTAAAACGTTAGACAACATTCCGCTTCCAGGTATCTGCTACCCAAGGAAGACAGAATAAGCTATTAAAAGCGCGATGTTAAGTATTCCGCTTCCAGGTATCTGCTACCCAAGGAAGACAATAAGCTAAAGCGCGATGTTAGACATTCCTCTTCCAGGTATATGCTACCCAAGGAAGACAGAATAAGATTAAGCACGATGTTAAACTTAACGCTTCCAGGTATATTCTACCCAAGGAAAACTGAATAAGCTAAGGCGCAATGATAGCGATCAAGTTTCCAGGTACAGCATATTATCTAAGGAAATCAGAATATAGAGCGCGATGCTAACATCTCGTCTCAAGGTATGTACAGAATGGTAATTATGATTGCTACTTACCAAAGGCCTCTTGACTCTTTTTGTCTCGATTCCATAGCATCGTAGATCGGTCACATCGTTAACAAAGATTTTCAAAACCTCATATTTCCCGCCAGCATTGTGTTACACGCAAAACACAAATGCAATATCATGTTTTGAAGAAAACCTGGTATTACCCAAGATGTTGCTACAATAATTAGGTTGAAAACCTTCTATACTTGAAATACAGTAAGTAAAATATCAAAAGGAAAACTCAATAAAGCTGGGGAATGTTAATACATGATACCAGTGTAGCTCGAATAAATTATAATCGGAGTCATGAAAGCGCCACGTCCCACATAAAAATCAATAGCCTTAGTCTAAAAACTGATCGATGTCGGGTTCTTTGCTCGACCTACATACAAATCAACGCAACGTAGTAAAGCAAATTAATATGCGCAGCTTTCTAAGAGGCATCGAGGAGAATTTGCAGGCTTACGTAAATAGATAATAAATTCCCGCCTGATAATTCTCACACAAAATTGTGATTCTGTTTTGACAGCCTGTCCAGGAAAATCTACTAAAATCACCCGGTTTTGACTGCCACAAAGGACTGTGGCGGTGGTCTAGCAAAGAAAATATATCATAAAACTGAAGCGACGAACATCATTACAAACGGCGTGACAAGACTGAATAATTCTCTGGTTCTGTTTTGGGTCTCGTTTCCTGGCGTATGGTGACAAATCGTGCACCTTAAACCCTTTCTGTTGTTGGCATTCGACAGAGCCAGAAGAAGGTTAACCGAAAATTAGACTTACTAACCTTACAATTCCCGCACTTGCGCTGACTGCGCTCGTTCTTTCCTGTAATAATTTTTGCTTTACGACGTGATCGCTTTTCTTATAATTTTAATGTATGTCACGCTGTTAAATAACCGCACGGACACATGCCGACCGCACGTGTTGATATAATTCTTTACATTGCTGACAGAAATGATTCGCGTCAAATAACGCTTTTAATGAATACATGCTGCGAATTTTTTTCATGGCCTAAGTTCTTCATTTATTCAAATAGTTTATTTTGACAGATCAAACACTGCTTACCAGTGTTAACTACAACTGAGTTGCACTTCAGTCTTTACTTGAACCAACTCACTCCGCGCAGAGTAAGTATAAGTACCACTGTCTTCAGCCGTCAAACTGTTTATCTCCAGTTGTCCATCTGTCACCTGAGTCCCACCCTCTGACAGGTCTCCTTTGCATCGTGACCACGTGATGCTAGGTACTGGGTGTCCATCTGCAGAGCAGTTTAGCGTGACTGACTGTCCAAGATAACGCACTACCTTCTCTGGCGGCTTGACAGTAAACTGTGGCACTACATTGATGATTAATGTTGTCATGGCGTGTGATGTTCCCATGGCATTTGAAGCTGTACAGATGTACGTACCTGCATCTTTCCTGTCGGCCTTTGTTATGGTCAAGGTTTGGTCTTCAACAGTGGCTCTTCCAGCGGGAAGTTGATCGAAAAGCTTGGTCCAGGATACCACTGGAGCGGGATACCCGATGACGCGGCATTTAGGAAGCTGAACATTTTTTCCGCTCTCAGCATAAATCGGCCCAGGGAGGAGGGAAATGTCTGGACGGGCTGCAAACAAGAAAAACTCAGTGAGGCCAAAGATAACTAACAATGACCCTTTTTAATGCTAGGGCCAATTGCAAATCGTAACATGCGAGTACACTAATATCATGTTTTAGCTTTACATTCTCGTGTTAAAACAAACCATGACACCAGTTTATATTTGTTGTCATTAACCAAATCTAATTAACTAGTTTGGGTTTTGGTATAATGACGGACGTTAGTAAATAAGCTGTACACGATTCCTTGAGTTAATTTTCATCCCTAGCATCCCTAGCATCCCATCCTAAATAACGCTGTAATTATTCTATGTATCACGGTTCAGTAAAGACCAATCAGATTTATTTGACAAGATAAATAAGTAGTTTTGTTACTCTCTGTTAATAATAATAATAATAATAAAAATAATAATAATAAGAATAATAATAATAATAATATGCATTTATAGCGCGCAAATTCAACATAGGTTTTCAAATGCGCGTTACAAATATAAATTAAAAAATTAGATAAAAAATAGATTTAAAAATTAAGTAAAATATAGATTAAAAATTAAAAATTAAAAATATATATATCTGTACACTAATAAAAAGCTTGTTTAAAAAGATATGTCTTCAGAGCTCGCTTAAAAATGATCGATGAAAGTGATTCTCCTTAGTTCTGACGGTAGCTTGTTCCATAATTTAGACGCAGCCGCCGCAAAAGCCCTGTCACCGAGGGTAGATAGAGTCTTTACAACAGGTGGTGACAAAAGCAGTTCATCGTTTGATCTCAGGCTATAGTTCGATTTTGACTTGAAAGATATAAGATCAGAAATGTATTTAGGGGCAAATCCATGGATCGCTTTAAAAGTAATTAAAATAACCTTAAAATCAATATGAGACTTAATAGGTAACCAGTGTAGTTCAAATAGGAATGGCGATGTGTGGCAGAACTTAGGTGCTCGAAAAACCAGTCTAGCTACAGCATTCTGCACTCGCTGAAGCTTACACAAATAAGGGTTAGCATAAAGCAATCCATTACAGTAATCTACGCGGCTGGTCACAAGCGCGTGAACAAGGGCTTCAGTCGATTGCCGATTTAGATATTTCCTGATTCTAGCAACATTGTAAAGATGATAAAATGCTGCTTTGCAAATCTTGTTCACATGTGTAGCCATTGTGAAATTACAGTCAAACCACGAACCAAGGTTCCGAACGAGGCTGGAGTTTGAAACCTCTGAAATGCCAACCGACCGAGTGTCAATACAGACTTTTGCCAATTGCTGCTTTGTACCAATTAGCACGAACTTGGTCTTATCATCATTTAACATGAGCTTATCTTTGATCATCCATCGTCTCAAGTCGTCAACACAGGTCTCCATGCAACGTACCGCAGCACGCTGAGTAGCATTGTTATCGGGTTTGAACGCCAGGTAGAGTTGAGTATCATCAGCATAGCAATGTACCTGCGGTAAGTGATGATTAACAATGTCAAACAGTTGACTGGTATAGATAGAAAACAAAAGTGGACCAAGGCAAGAGCCTTGAGGAACACCAAAGCTCAAGTCGAACCTATTTGAACATGTATCATCAATGACCACGTATTGGAATCGATTAGATAGATATGATCTGAGCCACGCTAATGCTGTCCCTGTGAATCCAAATCTGGACTGGAGACGCCGAAGCAGCAGAGTATGGTCAATCGTGTCAAACGCAGTGCTCAGGTCTAACAGCACTAACAGAGTCACTTCCTGGTTATTCATGTTCATAAGAATGTCATTACGAATCTTAATGAGAGCGGTCTCAGCGCTATGCCCTTCGCGATACGCAGACTGGAACACTGGCATGAGGTCATGAGTTGTCATATGATGCACCATTTGGTGGGAGACAGCTTTCTCTGTTAACTTTGATAGAAAAGTCAGATTACTCACGGGACGAAAGTTCTTACATTCCAAATCAGCGTTGGGTTTCTTCAGGATAGGTTTAACCAATGTGTCCTTCCACTTGTCCGGAAAAAAGCCATCCTTGAGAGATAAATTAATCATCGTAGTTACAACCGGAAGAAGCACATCCACACAGTCTTTCACGATCGTTGTAGGTACAGGATCACTAGCACATGACTTATTTGGAGAGTTGACTATAAGTTTCCTTACATAGTCAGGTGTCACAGGCTCGAAAGTTGTGAAAAGGGGTCCCGCGACACTGGGCTCGTCGTCATCCCGAAGGCTAGCAACTGAATCATAGCTATCCAGTTTTGTATGGATATCAGTCACCTTCTTGATAAAGAACCTGCCGAGGTCGTTAGCGAGAGTAAAGGAGTCAGAATGAGGTGGATAGACAGCGTTTCCAGAATGCCTCAACAACATATTTGCAGCTTTAAAAAGCCTTCTTTGATCGGTGTTATTGTCGCTAATAAAGTCTGCATAACAGACACGACTGGCATTCTCCATTAGCTTGGTGGTACGATTCTGCATCAATGTAAATACACGCCGATCCGACTCCAAACCACTCATCCTCCACTTGCGCTCGTGCTTTCGACGCTGTTGCTTTGCATTCTTAATGTCATCATTAAATCATGGTACTTGTGCACGCACAGTTACCGTTTTCGTGATAAGAGGAGCATGTTTATCAAGAATGCTAGTCAAAGTTGAGTTGTAGCATGCAACAAGGTCATCAAGATTTTGTGGAGTATTCCGACAGAGATCAGAAAGTTCGAGGTCATCTTTGAATGCTTCAAGGCGGATGGCTTTTAATTTCCGATATGAAATCTCTCTTACTGTTAACTGAAGAGGGCTTCAGCAATGACAGATTACACAAAACTGTACAATGGTCAGAAAGGAAACAATCAGAGATTGGTGGCTTGTGTACTACGGAATCAACTTCACGCGTTAGAATCAGATCCAATATGTGGCCTCGTTGATGAGTGGGAGTGTTAACATGATGAACAAGTCCCATGGAAACGAGAAGATCCATAAATTTGACACTGTCATTATGATCATGAATATCCACATGAATGTTGAAATCCCCAGCAATCAGTAGAGGTTCAGGGCATAAGATAATAGATTCCAAATAATCAGCAAAGTTATCCAAGAACATGCTGATAGTAACCGGGTGCGTATCCGAGTATGGAGGGTGGTAAACAATAATAAGTCCGAATTTTGAGCTATTGTCAGAAACAATATACTTAGCAAACTCAAATGAAGGCTTCTCTCCGGTAATGATTTCAGAAACTACTAATCCAGACCGATAAACCAAGGCTGTGCCGCCTCCAATCCGCCCAGCCCGCGGACATTCAATCATTTTATAGCCAGGGGGAGTACATTCCACTTCAGCCATGTTTCATATGTTTCAGTCAAAGCAATCAGATCGATCTTGTTGTCACAGACATATTCCTAAAAGACAGCAGATTTGTTTCGGACAGATCTTGCATTCCAAGTACAGAACTTCATGTGATTTCCAGCAATAATTCGTGTCGAGTTCGTAGTACTGCATTTAATTGGAACAAGGTTCTCGTGTTCAGCGGAGCGTTTACATTGTTTATATTTCTGTCTCCTGCGAATGGAAGCCTCAAGAGCAGGAATTTTGCTCAATTCATTACGCATTGCAGCTCCAGCACACACCCGACGGGTCTTCAATATCTTCAAGTCTTTCAAGACATGAAATAGATCGTTAGAGATGGTGTGTTTCGATTTAAGTCGAAACAGTTCGCGTTTTGAATATGTAATTCCTTTAATGGCGCGAGAATTTAAATCCGAATTCCTGACGAGCACGGTTCGATTTGAAGAGTTTTCAGTGATATCATCTCACGGGTTGTTCTCGACGTCCATGTAGATGGTAAGGTCCATCCAGAACAGCCTATTCGGCAAAGCAGGGGTCACCATGCCATGTTTAGAGGCTTTCAAAACAGGATAAATGAGCCTTGAGTTCGACGAAGCTTCAACACGCCTGAACGCTGCTCGAAAGTTGATATAACAAAGCGGGATGACACTCAACGCTGGATGATGGAAAGCAGTAGAATCACAACCAAAATGGAAGTTGAGCTCCTTCGATGTCGAAGTTAAGTTTCCATTGGTCAAAACAAGTGGCCGTATTTCAAATAAAACGATAAAATAGCAGAGCGCATAAATTGAACTGGCAGCCATATTGGCGCGTACATAACATTACCTGTTCCATGTAGAAGAGTTCTATATGGTTCTCTTTCCAAAGAACAAGGTCGGCCCTCGCAATAATCAATAAAAACGAAACAACAACAACAGCAACAAAAACAAAAGGAAACAAATAAAGTGTGTTATTTTCTTACCCTTTACGTTAAGCACCACAGAAGCTTGTGCGGTCCCTTGGAGAGTGCGAATCGTGCACACATACATTCCATTATCACCAACGACCACATTCTTTATATGAAGCGCTCCTTTGATGACGGAATGTCTTCCGGTGGGAGGGGAGCCACCTTCTTTAGACCATGAGATTGTGGCGCCAATCTCGTTCTCCGGTGAACACTGAAATGTGGCCGACAGCCGGTTTAACCAAAATCCCAGGGGCTGAGATAACGTCACCTGGCTGCCCCCTAAATGGCTGTAGAGATGTTGGTGTCGGCAAGGTCGACTCTCCAGGGTCACCTTTTTGGCCCTTTTCCCCGGGGGGTCCGGGCAGACCCAGATATCCAGGGGGTCCTTGAGGCCCTTGTGGTCCTCTCTCACCCGGAGGTCCCTGAACGCAAATCTGACCTTTGTTAGTGCAGAATTTGTGTGTGGTAACGTGGTCTGCCTTGGTGATTTGTTTTTGTATCTCTGGAGCTAAGGAGCTGTCGTCTCCTTCAGAGGATTTAACAGCTCGAGGACTTCGTTTTTGAGCCAAAGAAGGAACTGAGGCAAATGAGCCCACAGTTAAAGAACCAGTACCTGGAAAAAAGACGTAACCGCTAGCTTGAGCACTTATGTATACAGGAGGGTTGAAGGCCACTCACTTCCGGTTTCTTAAAAGTTTGGAAAAAGCGTTTACTTGCCACCAACGTTGAAGTGATTATGTGGCACCTTACCCGAATCCAGAATTATTACCTCATGCAGTTTCTCATTTATCAAACATATTACTTTATCTTTGATTTACGGTTATTAATTGACCAAAATTAGTAAATAAGATCGGCTAGTTTAAAGCTTTTTTCTTCCACAGCTAGTAAGCTACCATAATTACTCGAAATTTCGCGTGCTTTCAATTTGTATAACAGTTCAGTGTTGGCCGATCAACGAGCGGGGCCGAAGTAGGAAAAATGAGACACCACGTTCGCTTGTGTTTCAGCGCGCAGTAAAAGCGTCTAGCACCCAGGGTACAAATCATTTTGACTTGTTTTCATAAGGTTTCTGACCTTCGCGCGCCTCACATGTTCCGGCCCGATCGCCTATGGTGCACTTTCCCTGAGCAGCAAGAGGGAGTCTTTGTATTCTTAACAAGACAAACATAAATCACCAAAAATATCTTGACCTAGAGCCTTTTAATATCACCGGACATACTAGGCATAATTTCTCTCCATGCTGCACTTTCCAGCTTCATTCTGAGCCGAAGGCGGGGAAATTTCGCGAAGTTCGCCGATCGATAATTGACGACTATTTTATTGCTATCTAGATCTTAATTAGATTATGACAGGCAAATCATCAGGTAATAACCGTAAGTTCGATTAACAATATTTGAAATTTCGTTAAGTAGAATTATTCTGCGGGAGGTTATTTGGCACCTGGTCTCATTCAAACCCGTAGGAAAACAAAGAAACAAACAAAATGAACTGGTTTGAGCTATCACGGCGCCTGAGTTGCGGAAAAATTTACAGTGGTCTTACTGTGAATCATCAAGTGAGAAATGAGAAGCTGGGCGTCAATTTGAAAAGGAGAGTCTTTTTAAGGATCAACTACCAGACAGAGAAAAACAAACACACTTTTTTCTTCCAGCAGGAGACAAACTTCTTTTTTACAATTTTGACGTCTGTGGACGAAGTTCTTAAGTGGGGTGGGGGATTCAATTAATTAAAAGCTTTCGAGAAGTGCTTTCTTGCGGTACTGTGTTTGTGTACTGTACAACCTTCAACTGGTTCTATTTTTGAGCCTGTGGGCTAAATCCTAAACTGTGACCGTCGAAAAGAAAGTTGTTAGCATCGCTTTCCCTTGAACTGAAGTACTGTTTCTCAGGCTGTGAATTAAGAAGATTGTCAAATTGCTTGCGAGTCATTTGTCGAGTCTATAGATGAAACTTAGAAGTGGGTTGAAGTTAAACGATTCGTACAAAAGCTACCGAGAATAACTTTTCAGAGGTACTGTATGTATTTCTTCATGCAGGGTTTAAGATGGTTTTCAATTTTAAACGCGCAAATTTCAGTGGAGTCCCTTGTTGAGACCTATATTTCTTGCGGTGCTGTTCAGTTGTGCCGTGCATTTATAAACTAGTTACAACCTTTGACATTTTGTGTCTGTAGACGAAACTCTGTACTGTAAATGGTTTGAACCCAGGAGTCATATCATAATTCGGTAAATTGTGATCGTCCGGGTGAGTGTAGTCCTGAGAAGGACTGTTTGAGGTGACATTGACTGACGTTTCGACAACCTGAGCGGAAGTCATTACAGTTCACTTGACTCTGATGATGACTTCCGCTCAGGTTGTCGAAACGTCAGTCAATGTCACCTCAAACAGTCCTTCTCAGGACTACACTCACCCGGACGATCACAATTTACCGAATTATGAAACTCTGTACCGTGCCCACTCAAATGGAAGTTACTGAACATTACTTTCTTGTGGTACAAGATTGTCTGACGCATTATAAGGTGGTTTTCACTTTGAGTCTGTGGATGAAATCACAGTGTGATCATTCAAGTCAAAGCCAACTTTAGTAGTGCTTTCCTGTGGCACTGTTTTTTATGCTGTACAAGGTGATTATAATTTTGGAACTTCTGGACTGATGAAACTTTGTAAGCGTGAACATAACAAATATAAGAAACTGATGTGATACTGGTTACAAATGGAAAGTTCGCAAAGTCAGTCAAATTTGGTTTTCTTCTGGTAAGGAAAGGAACATCAAACGACAAAATGCTATTTAGATCAGCGATTCTATTTCCTACTTAATGTCACACCAAGCAAAAACAGAAAAACACAGAGACTTACCTTGTTTCAAGGAGGGTTTCTCCTTTACATTCTGCTTTTTTGGTTCTCGGTCAGTTTGTTCCAGAGCTACGATTCTTACCCTGTGAGCTCTTAGTTCCAACTCCAACCTTATGAAACCAACAGTGTAGATAACAACGCTGATAAACGTCACACAACAGCACACTGCAAGAAGGCGAGAAGAGCCGCTAGCAGCACTCGTCATTGTGGACAGCGCCAAAGTATCCAACAACTGATGGAGTCTTGTGATGGAGTCACTGCTTTGTAGTTTAAGACAACGCCTTAGAAACGAAAGTCGATATCGTGTTTCCGTGAGATATACATAGAAGGTGCCTGTTATAACCTTTTTACTAAATGATACCTTTGTTCAGTTCGGGAAGTTCGAGAAACTATTAACGAAACTTGACGAAAGATCCAGCACTAGCAGATCAGTACAACAGCGTTAATCTTTCACTTTCGGTGTAAATCATGTCGATTCTTCCTTTTGAAGTCTGTGGATGAAATCCTAAAATGTCCAAAACGTAACCATTTAAATGAGAGCTACTGAGCAGTACTTTCCTGTACTACTGCTCATTTTTCAATATTTCACACACCAAACAAAAGACTTTTCACCTGTTTTGAGCTTCGAAGTGAAAGGATCGGTAGTGTCCTGGTTTCTTTCTAAGCTCTGTAATTGAGATCACAGTTAATCTATACAGTCGGTTTATTAATTGACTAAGGATTAAATTTTAAGGCCTCCTTTTATTTTACTGTTAACTTGTTTCTTATTTCATAAAACAAACTTGAAAAGTTCGCGACCAGACCTCCCAAGTTTGACACCAGTTACGATAACTTAAACTAGAAGAAAGGGAAATAAAACGAAAAAAAGACAACCAAAAAGTAACTGATTGTAGTACCAAGCTACAGGGAAGTTGGGGAGGGGGATATGGTGGGGACCTCCCCTAATAGATTGATATGCTACACTCCTCCTCTGCTACAGAGTATAGGATTTGACCATTTCGCCGGCCCAAAAGGAGCATTTTTTCACTGATTTTGCGCCTTTGGACTAAAAAGGGAGAAATACCTTAAGGATGGATCCTCTGAAATAATAAGTCTGTTAGGGTTTTGAGCTCTAGGGTTGGTCATTTCATGGAAACTGAGGAACGTGTTTTCACCCTAAATTTAACAAGGAGAAAACCTCTTTTGACATTCTTTTGCCTTATTTTCTGTTTTGAGTAGGAAGAAAAGGAGCTGGGTAGACAAATGATCTTAGTTAATGAGCAAAGAAGATACCATTAATTTCTCCTGGCCCTGCGCCTCGATTGTTCGAAAGTCGATTAAGACAACTTTGGCTTTATTTTCATTCAGCTTGTCTGTTAAAGTGCTTTTCACAGCTAATTTTAATTAACATATCTCAATTGCAATGCAAGGTCAATCGTATTCTTGTTCATGAAGGAAACAAGATAATGATAAATGTCTTCTGGCACCGTGCCTTGATTATTTTAAGTCTATTGAAGACAATATTAGTTTATTTCCAACCATCTTGTCTGTCAAAGCGTTTCTTACTGCTAATTCTAATTAACAATATCTTATTTGTAATGGAGGTTCAACCATTTTCTCGTTTATGAGGGAGAATGTACAAAATGATGTCAACTTACAACTCAACACTAGACACACTCTCAACTTATGCACCTATCAATTTAAAGCCGGCGGGGGGGGAGGCAGGGCATGGGGTGGGGATTTGATTGTTGTTGTTGGCCTTGGGGTGGGTCTTTTGACTGATCTTGTCTTCCCGGGGGAGGGGATATTTGAATCTGTCTTCGCCCAAAGTGGGGATAGTGAATATCGACTTGAATGAAGAGACTGAGACCGAAATTACTTTTCCCGCATATGCGCTATATGTCCTTGGCGCATATGCGACATATGCGCTATATGTCCTTGAAATCATAATGGATGTCCACGAGATCGAGAATCAGAGAAAGATGGGGTTTACCTCGGTGTAAGAACCTGACAAGATTTTCTTTGTTTGTTAGCTTTTGTTTTGCTGTAAGGTATTGTTTAAAATGTTTTTGTTTCCTTTGTTTTACGTCATCCGTGAGTTTCACAGGTTCTTACACCGAGGTAAAGCCGAAAGATGAGTGAATTTGACTGTTTTACCTCCATATTTTCTTTTAATTTAGATTTTTTTTGCTGATTTGCATGTTTTTAGATTTTGCGGTATTGAAGTAAACGGGGATAAAGAGAAACGAAGTCGATTTTTTTGCCAATGCGAACGATCAGTGTACAGGCAATGTGCCGCCCAGGGTGGGGAAATTTTTGTGCATTTGACTGGAATAGTTTGCCCATGGGTAGGGAATTTGACGGCAAATTTTTGAAAAATGTCAAATCCCCACCCCATGCCCTGCCTCCCCCCCGCCGGCTTTAAATTGATAGGTGCATTAAGCTTAAGTTATAAAATATTGGACGAAAATGACACAATGCGAAGTTCAAAAGCCCCATTACTGTTTGGCTGTTCTCCTTATTTGTTTTCATTTGAGCTCTGTTTGATTCCTTACCCTAAAGAGAAAAATATTTTTTCTACAAAATTTGAAAGATTCAGTAAAAGGGGCGGAGAGAGGGTATTCCAGTGAAAAGCTATATACTAGCTTTGTAGCGTTTCAAAGGTGGGTTTTGAGCCTTTCGGGCCTGAAATCGTGCGAGCTTCGCCTACTGGTCTTAAATACATATAGAGTATAACGTTTTGACGTTAATTTCGATCTGCAAAAAAGGAAAATGCCTGAGGGTTGTAATGAGATAGGTACGCAAAGCTACGCAAAATCAAATGTTTTGGTTTGAACTAAGCCTTGTAGGGATCTGGACAGCGCAAACCCCCTCCCCCCTCCCCCCATTCCAAAAGAATCTCTTTTCAAATGGACTGACAGGAAATAATTGACTGGCTATTTTGAGCCTTTACTGTCCAGTTTTTGATGTTATTTGTTTATTAAATTAGAAATACGAAAAGATGATTTGATAACAGTCAGATCTGGATCAGGTTTCCATACAAAAATAAAATTTAACAGCTTAAAGTAAACAACTCTTTTTGACCACACTTACTGATTTTATCCACAGACTCAAAAGTTAAAAATACCGTTGTAAAACGTTGGTTATTTCCAATTTGTATCGAAACGTTAAAATGGTAAAAGAAAAGAAAAGAACGAAGAGACGGAAATCATATAACCAGCAGAAATACTGAAGAAAAATCTGAGAAGGATTACGAAGGACGAAGGTGAAAACGTTATTTTCCAGCTCTTAAAACAGCTGTTCAAAGGCCGATGTTTTTCGAAATGAGGGCGTCGAACAATTAGCTAGAAAAGCGGAAAGGAGATGCCGGTGTAAATTCTCTCATCGCTAGTCAGTAGTTCACGTATGTTTTGGAGATCTTGTAACTCTGTTAAAAAATCGTTTAGAAAAGCTTAAAGCCAAACTGTTATTTTAAATGCCAAAATTCATTTAACCTCACTGGAGTTTCTAAATCACCCAGACAACCAGGGTGCTTGATACCTCTATGAAAAGGTGTTGAAAACGCCAACAGCGTCATTCCAGATGCCAAAGTTGATGTAATAGACGCTTACAATAGCTCAACTTGTTATTAAATTTTGGAATATTTCTTTTGGCAATGAAAAAAGTTCTTGTTCAAGAAGATCCCACCTGGAGTAGGGTGGGGGGAAGAAAATGGGAATATGAATTTCTGTGTTTCTAATCCAAGCTCTCTCTTTTATAAGCTCCCTGTTCATGTTCGTCACCTTGTTATACTATAGATTTACACCAAATTAGCTGCTAAATCGAAAAATATGAACTGGAAATACAAATTCACCGTGTGCAAGGCAGTTGATTTGTAGCTCGCAATTGAATATTGAGAGCAGCTGCTTATCCTGTGTCGTTTGTATTTGTTAATCTTGTAGATTTGAGCTAAGCTAAGAAAGTAACCGAAGGACACAGTAGTTGATATATTACGTCAACTAGAGACAAAATCACGCCTGCAATTCAAGAAGAAACAGCGAGTGCCACAACTTACGCTATCAATGCTTTCTGCGTCTACGATGCTAATTCAAAGATGTGCATCACAGGCGATCCCGGTACAGTCGGAGTTCAGAGTATAAAGGAAGATGAGGGACCTCGAGGGCCCAAAGGGGACCCAGGAATTCTTGGCCAACGAGGACCGCAAGGACTAGTGGGAATGAAAGGTGAAAAAGGAGACCAATGGACGGGATGTGGAAATGATGTGATGAGTGAAGAGCCCGCCGAGAGACAGGGCGAGAGGCCAGGTCACGTGATTACTACTCCTGGAATCTTCGTGACACCTTCTATGCAGACGGTATCAGAGAACACGACGGCTAAATTCACGTGCTCCGACCGGGGATACAACACGGCCGTGGTGACCGGGCGAGGACTTGGAAAATTTCTGCCCAAATAGTGGGCGTTTCTCGGAGAGACTGGAGGGATGAAAATGTACATGTGCACTGTTAACAGTCCCTGGGGGATTGCTCAGGCTACGGTCAGAGTTTAAGAATTAAGCTATTTTTTATCCGACACGGCGTGCTTTCCGGTGCATAATGTAAAAAGTAGTGAGTGTTGCTTACACGAGAATAAGGGTGAAAACACTTTTCATTCACCAAGTTTCCGCTCTTAATATTCTTGCCCATTCCGCCTTCTCGCCCCAGCCAAAATCCTGCTTTTGGCCTGGTGCGAGTTGACTGGGGTCGTGATATGATGTTTAGTTTTTTGCTTTTGATCCCTTTTTGCGAACATGAACTAATTTGGTAGCAATCTATTAAAAGTGTTTTTAAGTGATATTTCTTAATTATTCCTAGCTTCTCCTTGCGTTTACGTTGATCCTGGTCCTACGTGCGTGAATAGAGGAAAAGATGCCATTCTACCAACCTGCCACGTGATAGACTTTCCCCCACCAGTGGTCACGTGCTCTAAGGTACTTGGCAAATTGCCGCGAAGGAGAACTCTGCTTAGAGGGCACAGTTTGACGATATTGCATGCGGAAAAATAGGATGCTGGGAGCTACATCTGCAAAGCAACCAGCCTTGGTGGATCATCACGGGCGGTTACTCAGCTAGTGGTAACAGTAGTACCTAGCTTTATCGTTACCCCCACGGCCGTGATTGAGAAATTTGCCGGGACCTCGATTACTACTTCATACGGTGTATAGCTTGCTTAAAAGCCGTTTAAATTGTCTGCTCAGTCTTATTTGTAACCCTTTCCAATATCTCAGAGTCTTCACCAACCTTGTTAATTACGCTGGCATTTTTCAATTGCTCAGTTTGGTATTGCCAGTAATTTTTTACCTTGAAGTGCCGAAAGTGAACGTTTGTCTGTTTGTTTGTTCGTTGGTCTTTCCAACCATTACAGGTGACGGTTTACTGCACAGCCAGTGGAGATCCTGAGCCCATAATCCCCTGGGAACCGATCTGTACGAGGAAACTACCCGGAGTATTTACTGGACACTACAGAGCATAGTTTGACTATCCGGGACTTACAACCAGACGACCAGGGCAAGTACGCATGCGTGGCAACCAGTGCTCTTTTCCGGGCGCGATCAGAATTTCAGTCTGCGTTCAAGACAGGTTCGCTCAAAAGTTTATTTTATTTTATTTTATTTATTTATTTTTTGTTTTTGTTTTGATAAAAGACTTGCAATAGTTTCGGACGTGACGAAAATTTAGTAGAAAAAAATGTGATTTTGAACGTATTACTATCACTTCTTGACAAAAGGTTTATCTACTGAAGATCGGCTCTGAAACTGAGCCCAAACACGTCCAAAAACACTCTTTATGGATATCACTCGCCCCTGGATAGATGAAAAAAAAAGTGTAAAAAATTATTGTACTTGTATTCCATTGTAATTAATTGTAATTGATATCATAATAAACAGTCAATAGAAAGTGCAAAGAGTGAGACTTTTTCTTTGTCACATTGCACTTAAGCACGTGACTGTTCCACCTTGTACTCATCGGGCGTGCACACTAACGGTGTGTACACGATCCGCCTGACGGTCAAACTTCCTTCCCAGTCTTATGTGACATGCACACCAAAGGCGGTGGATGCACGGTGCTTCAGAGGAGACTGGACGGCACTACAAACTTCTTCCGCGACTGGGATGCCTACAAGCGCGGCTTCGGAGATCTTGCAAGGGAGTTTTGGCTCGGAAACGACAAAATCAGTCGGCTAACGCAAGCCATGCCTGCAGTTCTGTTTGTGGAAGTGTTCGACTGGGAAGGAACGTCGGCTATCGCCAAATATGACATTTTTCGCGTTGCGAGTGAGTCGTTAAAATATGAACTGACACTTGGTTCTTACTCGGGAAATGCAGGAGATTCACTCTCCTATACATCACAATGGTTCGTGCTTCACTACAGTGGACAGAGACAATGATAACAGCAAAGACGAGAACTGCGCGATTAAAAGCGTGGGTACCTGGTGGTACAGTAGCTGCCACGACTCCAATTTAAATGCCGGCAATACATGGGCGCTGGAGGGTGGATTCTAAAGGAATGGTTTGATATTACTGGGACAGACAACCTCCAGGTGCTGAAACCCTCACAGATGATGCTAAGATCCAAGACGTTCGGATAAAATGCAGATCATGGGCAAAAACATCGCACATGAGCTTTCAGGAGAGGGGTGAGCGAGAGGTCGTTCAGCAAGAAACGAACGGTACAGCGTGTCCAGAACGTTCGCACCCTTATTTTTTAAAGTGCTACGCGCCTTACTTTGTCACTTACACCAAATATTTTATTAGTTTTTGGCATCTTTTTGATGGTTTCCATTTTAACTGACCAATCAAAAGTCCAAGAAGTATGAGAGAAGGAGTCAAGTGCACGAACGTGAGACCTGACAACTCCTCCTCTCACAGTTCTTTCATTTATTTGGCCAGTTGATACGGAAGCCATGAAAAGAAAAATCTAAACGGTGATGAAAAGTTGTCAAAACCTAATCACAAACCTAAATTTGCGGGAGTGGCAAGGGTACGCAGAACTGTGAAGGCTTCTATTCCTTTAAATTTGAGTGAATACTGACTTACTTTATCCGAATCTCACCAAACTTTATTTCCTGAACTCAAATAGTTTCTACCAAGACATAAAAATTTAATATAAATTGTATGGGAGGTTTTCGCTACATTATACTACAGTGGCGTAGCCAGGGGAGGGTTCCAGGGGTTCCGGAACCCCCCCTTCGGGATATCGCAATAGCTAAGTCACGAGAAAAAATATTATTAGAACCCCCCTTTAATTCCGCCAGATTAGAAAAATGAAATTTTTGAGAAAATAAAATGAAATCTATAAAGTATCACCTTGTGTTTACAATTACAAAATTTCGTGTATACAAGCCTGCGTTGTACGTGGGATCCAGCGCCTTTGGTGGCCTCGGATTCAAATCTGCACACGACATGCACATGGTCGGCTGACGCCACCCTGTTGTCAGATCAAAGGTCACGGCGGGAAAGTCGAAAGAAGCGAAGATTCGATTCAATATGCAGCGTTCTATAACAGGATTTTTCACTAGTAAAAGGTAAGTTATATCATATTCTGTCTTTTGAATTAAGAGTATTTAAAATCACTGATACACAAACGATTAAATATTTATTTATGACAGAACTGAGAGTCAAAGCAGCAGCGAAAACCCCAGACGGAATGATGGAGAACCACCAGCGAAACGCGCGAGGTATTTATTTAATTTCGAAAGTGTCACACAAACTGAAACTGCATCCGTGCTATAGTAGACTTAACGTCAGTTTGAAAGGCTTTTATTCACTTTGCATTATGTTCTTAGTCCATTAATAGATGCAGAAACTATCGAGCGAACCGCAAATCCTTCTATTCCAGAGGCAAGGCCAGTAGGTTTGTAATAGTTACTTTAATTTAATTCTCTGGTTAATGTTTAATGTTTAATGTTTTGTATATGTAATAGAATGAAATGTTCTTATTAAACGTATTTACTCTTTTTATATATTAGGTGAAGATGCTCAGAAGACAGAGGCCAGTGCAGATTCTTTTAAAAATGCCGACTTCTCCACGATTCTAAAAGGAAACCAATCCACTGCAACCCTAACTGACGCAGAGAAGTATACTCTCTTGACAAATCATTTCAAGCCCGACGACCAATATGCTTTCCCAAAAACAAAGATGCACAAAAAAATGAGGTCCTTTCAGACATCGTGGCAGAGTACATATCCGTGGCTTGTCTACAGCGAATCTGAAGATGGTAGTTTCTGCAAATACTGTATGTTATTTGCGACCAACACCGCAGCCGGTGTATTGGTTAAGTCACCTCTGAAAAACTTCAACAAAGCGACAGATATTCTTAAACAACACCACAAGAAGGAGTACCATATCGCTGCAACAGTAAAGGCGGAGAATTTCATTAGGATCATGCAGGAACCCCAGAAAGCAATAAGCTCAATCATAGATACCCAAAGATCAACCCAGATTGAGAAAAATCGGAAGCTGTTGCACAGTATCATTTCGTGCATAATTTATTGTGGGAGGCAAAATATAGCTCTCAGAGGCCATGTAGAGTCCACTGCAGGAGAAAAGAATCCAGGCAACTTTTTGGCATTATTAAAATTTCGGGCTGATGCAGGTGATGAGGTTCTCGTAAACCATTTCAACGAGGCCTCAAATCGAGCGAAGTACACATCGCCTACTATACAAAATGAACTAATCAGCATAATTGGAGAACAGCTACGAGAAAGTATAGTAAGTGAAATTCCAGCAGAGGCTCCATATTTTTCTCCTCTAGCCGACGAAGTAACCGATGTCGCGAACACTGAACAACTGTCACTCGTCATACGATTTGTTGACAGTGACGGAAATATTCACGAAGATTTTTTAGGGTTCAACAGCCTGCAGAGGATAACAGGGGAGGCGATCGCGCAATCGATTCTACATACTCTGCCACAATGGAACTTGGACATAAAAAACTGTCGGGGACAAGGGTACGACGGCGCGTCTAACATGGCATCCTCTAGGCGCGGCACACAAGCTCTCATACGGGAAAAATGTCCAAAAGCTGTGTACACACACTGCAGGTCTCATTGTCTTAACCTCGCAATCGTTCACTCCTGTGATCAACCCCTCATAAGGAACATGCTTGGAACATTCAATGAAGTTTCCAATTTTTTCAAGTATTCACCCAAACGTAACAAGCTCTTGATTGCGGTGATTGAGAAAGAAAGCCCAGAGGCCAGCAAAACAACATTGCACAACCTGTGTAGAACACGGTGGGTTGAAAGGCATGAAGCACATGAAGTTTTCTTTGCACTTTTCCCATCTATACTGCGAGCACTGGAAGCTATGGCAAATGAGCGACTGTTTGCAAATCAGTATGGGGACACGGCCTGGAACTGGGATACTGAGAGCAGAAACAAGGCGAATAGCCTATTAAATGCAGTATCAAACTTTGCATTCATCATCACCCAGGTGACCACGATGAAATGCCTGTCCATACTGAAGCCACTCAGTGTCAAGCTGCAAAAGCGAGAAATCGATGTCTATCAGGCATACAACCACATCGGAGATTTTAAGAGAGACCTGCAGAACATCAGAGGAGACTGAGAGAAACATTGCACGGATTGGTACAACATGGCTACCACCACAGCGAGAAAAGCAGACATCGAGCCCTCTATGCCACGCGTTGTTGGTCGGCAACAGCACCGAAGCAATGTTGAAGCAGAATCACCCAAGGGGTACTACAAAAGAGCGCTTACAATTCCTCTGCTAGATCACCTTATCTCTGAGATGGATTCATACTTCGACCCAAACAATGATGCTGTGATGTCTTCCCTCCTGTGCGTACTACCAGCCTTGCTTGTTTCTCAAGAAGGAAACCCTGTGCAAGCTGCCATCCAGTACTATGCAGATGATCTACCATCACCCCAAGTTGCAGATGTGGAGCTTGCCTATTGGCGGCGAAAGTGGCTAAGTGCGGATCAAGATCTACCAAACAGTGCAGTGCAGGCCTTGGCAGAATGTGACAGCGATTTTTATCCAAATGTGCACAAGTTGCTGCGCATCTTGTGCACGTTGCCAATTACTTCTGCAGAATGTGAGCGATCGTTCAGCACATTGCGCAGACTAAAGACATACCTGCGGGCTACAATGACCAGCGAGCGAGAGTCAGGACTTGCTCTTATGAACATACATTACAACAGACAAATTGACATTAGTGCAACAGTCGACATTTTTGCACGGAAGCATCCACGGCGCCTACTTCTGGCTGATATACTAGCTGACTAGTGAGTGACGGTACGCCGGAAGTAAATGGTACGCCATAAAAATTACCTGGTACGCGGGATTTTGAGCTTCCCTTCTTAGAAATACTAGCTTCAATTGACGCTAAAATTGCTAAAAATTTATGCTCAGAATCAAGGAGATGCCATTTCTGGGGACCACAAATTTGGAAATTTCCCGGGGGGCATGCCCCCGGACCCCCCTAGAGGCCGAGCGCCTCCGGCGCTCGGTTTTACGTTCACAATTACAATTCCCATTTGGAACCCCCCTATACAAAAATCCTGGCTACGCCGCTGTACTAATTCGATTCGTTGTGTCTCACCACTTTTGAGCATATTGTCTTCCTTAGTAACCGATTTTCTGATTTTGACTTTGCTTTGTAAAACTTAGTCAACTAATCTACCTCAATTCTCGTTTAAAAACCAATTAAATTCTTAACTGAATGTTCCATCCTTCGCAATCAAATTATTGATTTCAAAGGCTTGCTTGCATGTGTGTCTCGTTCTAAAGGTTCTTGCACTTTTCACGTTTTACCTGCGCTTGAACAAGAAAATTTCTAATCCTACTAAAAGATCAAAACAGAACGATGTTAGTGAGAAGTACAAGTAGGTCTACCAATGACGCATATCATTTGCGAATCATTGATCCTGGCCGGAACTGAAGCTATCGGACATGAAATGGTAAGCCCCTTAGCTGTAGTAGACATATGTCATCGAGGTCATCGTACACTTAATTAGTTGATAAGACCCGTAAGTGTCCATGTTTTTAACGGATTTCATCCCATAAACGTTGTTTAGTATATCAGGCTTCTTTGATAAACATTTGTTTTTTATTTCAGTTTAGACTTTGGTTTCAGTTTCATTTCACTTCCCAGAAGCGGGCCCCAATTCCAGCTATAGTAACTGTCCCCATAATTGCTGTTCAGGCTTGAAGACCAACAACTGTTGTACCACCAGGCTCCTTTACAAGCTTCAGCACAGTCACCTGAACTACTCTTGTCATTGTCACGGTCTTTGGTGGAAAAAGCCATGCCACTATGATATGTAAGACGATCCTTTGCTGTACCAGAGTAAAACCCAACGAACAGCGTGTAGTTAGTCGCTTCATTAGTGACCGTAAAATTGTTATACTTGGCATACCTGTCTCCACTTGATTTTGTTTTGATTTCCACTCGCAGTTGGCTCGGAATTTCTGTCAGTTGATGAATCTTCTCGTTCCCAAGCCAAAACTCTCCTCTGACGTTACCAAACCCGTTCTTGTACTCGTCCCACCCCCTGTAGAATCCAACAAACCCATCAAAGCGCTTGTGAAACACTGTCCATCCGCCACCATCCGTCTTCATGTCACAGTACACCTCAAAACTGGTTTGGTTTGTTGGGTTGACAGTAAACACTCCACTATTCTTGAATCCGGCAGAGAACAGCTCGGCACAATCACGGGCTGTGGAAAAAGATAAGCAAAAATCACTGACATAAACAAATTGAACTTATTCAGTGGAGCACCACGAGAAACATGCCAAAAAGGCGGCCATTCAGTGTCAGATTATTGGGGGAGGGGATGATTTCGTGGTCTTTGAAACTTAACAAGAGTGGTTTATTTGGTCTTGCCCGCAATTTATGTATATCATGAAGTTCGGGTATAATTTGAACACGTCTGCACAGCCCCGTTTGGCTTGACTGAGTCTGTTTTTACTATCTCTGGTTCTGTTAAAAAAAAAAAACCTTTACCAGCCTTGACGTATTCCTTGGATAATTAAAACCAATCAATCAATCAACCAATCAATCAATCAATCAATCAATCAATCGATCAATCAATCAAATCAAATTAGCCAAATCAATCAATCGTTCGATAGCTTTATTATGGTTTCTCTCATTGCGTGTCAATGATTCAAATAGTTTACTTTGACAGATCAAACACTCCTTACCAGTCTTAACTACAAGTTGCACTTCCGTCTCCACTTGAACCAACTCACTCTTTGCAGAGCAGGTATAAGTACCACTGTCTTCAGCCGTCAAACGGTTTATCTTCAGTTGTCCATCTGTCACTTGTGTCCGTCCTTCTGGTATTTCTCCTTTGCATCGTGACCACGTGATACTGGGTGGTGGGTGTCCATCTGCAGAGCAGTTTAGCGTGACTGACTGTCCTAGATAACGCACTATCTTCTCTGGCGGCTTGACAGTAAACTGTGGCACTACATTGATGATTAATGTTGTCATGGCGTGTGTTGTTCCCATGGCATTTGAAGCTGTACAGATGTACGTACCTGCATCTTTCCTGTCGGCCTTTGTTATGGTCAAGGTTTGGCCTTTAACAGCAGCTCTTCCAGCGGGAAGTTGATCGAAAAGCTTGGTCCAGGATACCACTGGAGGGGGATACCCGATGACGAGGCATTTAGGAAGCTGAACATTCTTTCTGCTCTCAGCATAAATCGGTCCAGGGAGGAGGGAGATGTCTGGACGAGCTGCAAACAAGAAAAACTCAGTGAGGCCAAAGATAACTAACAATGACCCTTTTTAATGCTAGAGTCAATTGCAAATAGTAACATGCGAGTACACTAATATCATGTTTTTACTTTACATTCTCGTGTTAAAACAAACCATGACACCAGTTTATATTTGTTGTCATATCTAATTGTTTGGGTATAATAAAGGACGTTAGTGAATAAGCTGTACACAATTACTCCAGTTAATTTTCACCCCTAACAGGAAATAACCCCGTAATTGTTCTATGTAGCACGATTCATTCAAGGCCAACCAGATTTATTTGACAAGATAAATAAGCAGTTTTAAACTTTCTGTTCCATGTAGAAGAGTTCTATATGGTTCTTCCGCCTTCCAGAGAACAAGGTCAGCCCTCGCAATAATCAATGAAACTGAAACAACAACAACAAAAACAAAAGGGAACAAATGAATTGTATTATTTTCTTACCCTTTACGTTAAGTGTCACAGAGGCCTGTGCGGTCCCTTGGTCAGTGCGAATCGTGCACACATACATTCCATTATCACTAACTACCACGTTCTTAATATGAAGCGCTCCTTTAACGACGGAATGTCTTCCGGTGGGAAGGGAACCACCTTCTTTAGACCACGAGATTGTGGCGCCAATCTCTTTCTCCGGTGAACACTGAAATATGGCCGACTGGTTTGCAGTAACAGTTCTGACAGCCGGTTTAACCAAAATCCCAGGAGCTGAAATAACGTCACCCGGCTGCCCCCTAAATGGCTGAAGAGAAGTTGGTGTCGGCGAGGTCGGCTCACAAGGGTCACCTTTTTCACCATTTTCCCCGGGTGGTCCAGGGAGACCCGGGTATCCGGGGGGTCCTTGAGGTCCTCGTGGTCCTCTCTCACCCGGAGGTCCCTGAACGCAAATCTGACCTTTCTTAGTGCAGAAGTTTTGTGTCGTAACGTGGACTGCTTTGGTAATTTGCTTTTGTATCTCTGGAGCTAAAGAACTGTTGTCTCCATCTGATGATTTAACAGCTCGGACATTTCGTTTTTGGGCCAAAGCTGGGAGTAAACCAGGTGAGCCCACATTTAAAGATATAGCACCTATAAAAAAAAATCAAAAACAAACAAAGAAAAAACACTAAAGCAATAAAGCTTACAGTAGAAGGCCACACATCTCCGGTTGTTCAACAATTTTTGAAAGGTTTTCACATGTCTTAAACAAAAGGTATTTCTGTTGCACTTAATCTGATCTGATTCCCAAATTGTGGCCATTCAATTTTATTGTTTTGTCCAGATCTGAATTTTTCAAACGTGATTCTTCGAGTGCGACTCGCCAAGAACAGCAATAATATCGGCTTAAAGCATTTTTCTTTCAAAGATATTAAACAAAAAAAGTGTTTTCCTAGCTCTCTCCTCCGCAAAGGCCTCCTACAGTCGCGCTGGGTAGAAACGCGCGGAGGCTGGGAAGAGGGTAGAATTCCGTTTTCTCTCTCCAGCGCTCCCGCTTCCCTCTTTTTTCTTTCACTGGTGTTTACTAATAGGAGCCTCTGCGGAGGGGAGAGTTTTCCTAGAATAAAACATTTCGAAGTTGCCTTCTTTCGCGCGTGCTCGCGCGCGTGTTCACCTCGATTGACTGCGCTAAACTATCCAGGGGGGAAGTGATAAAACACTACAGACATGAATGACCCAAAATAACTTGACCTAGAGACTATATGAACCATACCAGGCATAATGTCTGTGATTAATGAAGGTGACGAAACTTCGAGAACATCGTCAGGCGACAACCGAAGACTACTTTTCCGCCGAGTCTAACTATGACATGCAAGAGTCATCTACTGATAAGTAAGCATTCATAAATCTGTACCTTAGAATTTCAAACGAGTGGCTCAGCCAGTGATAAATTAATAGAGAGAAAGTTTATCCCTTTCGCTCCCAGAGGCGACCAATATCATTTCGTGTACTTTGCTGGGTTTTATAATTTTTTTTAGTTTGTAGACGAACCCGGCCCGTATGTGGGACATTGAAAGCTTTCGGACAGTGCTTTCCTGCGATACTGTGTTTGCTACGCTATACAATTACAAGCTGAGGTGGAGCTAAGTTTTCAGTCTGTGGATGAAATTGTAAAGTGTAACTGACAAAATCAAAGATGTTGCAGTATTTTTTCGATATAGTACTGCTTATCATGCCTTAAAAGATTGTTTTTATCGCTTTTGAGTCTGAAAACGTAACCTAAAAGTCTGAAAGTTGAGCACTTCAGATGAAAAGCATTGAAAATAACTGTATTTATTTGTTATGCGATGCAAGGTGGCTTCAACTCTTCTGAGTCTGTAGATTAAATATATCAAGTTTGAATTCGCAATTGACATCGTTTCCTCATAACTAAATTTCTTGCATTGTTTTGTTTGTTGGGCTGTATAAACTAATTTTAACCTATGAGTCTGCAGAAGAAACTTTGTACTTTGACCATTCGACTGATTAGTTTTCTGTTGTAGCAGACTGTGCTGCTGAACAAGGGGTCCGAGATTTGAGCCACCATTAACAAATTAAAACTATTGAGCAGTACTTTCCTGTGGTACTGTTAGTCATGCAGTACACGGGGGCACCCGACAGATCGTTTCAGTGAAATATCTGTTCGGAGGGCCTTAGTCGCCTCAGAAATTCGGATTTACTTGAGATCAAAAAGTAGAGTTTTCTTAGGCGAAATGTCACCTCAAACTTTATTTACCTGGTAAAATTAATTCCTTTTGTTTTCGGAGCGGACAAATACCTCGTTTAGAGTATGAAGTAAGGTCAGCTAGCATTTTCGGCAAGCCAACAGCAGCTCGGAAATTCGGCGAATGAGATTCTGTTCCCTAAAATTTTCTGTGAGTTAAATTTTCAGCTAAAGAAACCGAACAGATCACCCTGTCTTAGCTTTCACAAATATCCCTTTAAAAAGCCTTAAAACAATCTGTCAAACCAAGAAAAAACATTTGAATTATTCTGCTTAAATTTTCTCGTTCGGTGCCCCTGAGTACAGCATGGAGTTCCTGGATGGAACTCTATCGCCTGACCATTCAAATAAAAGAAACTTAATTCCTTATGGTACTGTTTCTTTCCGAACAGTTTGCATAGTAAGACACACTTGGGTGCTCTTGGTAGAGTAAGAACTATTGAACGCTTTTGGATAGACATGTCTTACTGTAAGACTAAGAAAAGACAAGAAACACCGAGGTTTACCTTTATTCAAGGAGGCTTTCTCTGTTACATTCTGCTTGTTTTGTTCTCGGTCAGTTTGTTCCAGAGCCGCGATTCGTTCCCTGTGAGCCCTCAGTTCCAACTCCAACCTTATAAAACCAACAGTGTAGATAAAAACGCTGACAAACGTTACACAGCAGCATACTGCGAGAAAGCGAGAAGATCCGCTAGCGGCGCTCGTCATTGTGAACAGTGCACTGGTATCTAACAACTGATCGAGTCTTCACTGGTTTGCAGTTTAAGGCAACGCCTTGCAAAGGAAAGAAATTGCCGTGTTTTCGTGACATATATAGAAGCTACCG
Organism: Siderastrea siderea; assembly: GCA_964030785.1. Taxonomy (NCBI): domain Eukaryota; kingdom Metazoa; phylum Cnidaria; class Anthozoa; order Scleractinia; family Rhizangiidae; genus Siderastrea; species Siderastrea siderea. The sequence goes on from OZ034972.1 coordinate 53,459,313, forward strand.
GTTATAACCGGTTTTCCTAAATGACACCTTTGTTACGAGTGAAATTAAAGCTCTCAAATGATATGAAACTAAAGTTCCATCGCGAGCAGATAAGGGCATCGTTAAACTATCACTTCCCGAGAAAAAAATAACGTTCGATCAATTAGCTCACGTCGGTTCTTACTTTTGAGTCTGTGAACGAAATCCTGAAGTGTGAACATTTAAACAAAAGCTACTGAGCAGTACTTTTTTATGGTATTGATCTTTTGTACGAGTTACAAAAAATGAGACGTTTCACCTGTTTTGAGGTGTGTAAATGAAATTACTTTAATTTATACCGCTGGTCCATGATGAGGTGACAAGAGATTTCCTCTTATTCCGCTGTTATCATTTTTGCTTGTTATCTCGTAAGACAGACTAGCTTGTAAAGTTCCGCCAGACCTCCTAAGTTTGACACCAATTACGTAAACTAAACCTAGAGATAACAACAAGATCAAAACGAAAAAGCACCTGACACTACTGTCCAGGGAGGGAGGGATGGGGTTAGTAGATCCGTCCCATGGTATTAGCTATCATCGGTATGTTTCATCTATCCACTTTCATCCGGAAATAGGCAATGATAGGGTATGCACTTTTAGCTTCCCCAATAAGAGACATACCTTTGGGAAGGTAAGTCCAGAAGAGGCCTGTAAAAGATGTATACGTATTAAATGAGGCTGAAATTTTATGGTGACTCCTAAAAATTTGGCTGTTTTCACCCAGAATGACTTCAAACCAAGCTTTTGTGACTTCAGTAAGTTTCAAAGCTCCAAGAAAGAGAAAGGAAAAGGAAGGAGGAGAAAAAACAGACTCATCATCCTCCGTAATTTTTACATTGCCATCTCGTTGCACACCATCAAAGACGCTTCGACCGAGGAGCATCTTTTTCAAAAATCCAGGTAGATACTGAGCGCTAGGGTCTTGTGCTAAATCTACCCACCCCCCCTCCCCTGCAACAGTGTTGAATTCCACTGATTTCTTTAATTAAACTACTTAGACGGTATCTTATTTGTATCTATGTGTCCTTGGCAAGACGTGGGGAAGTCCTGTTATGATATAGCCTTACTTGTCCTGAAAGGGTCAACGGGTTTCGGGATATCCTGTTGTGAATCAGCTGTAGGATTTTGGCAAGACATACACAGAAACAGCTTTATTTATAATAATTTTGTTTTGTTAGAGTTGATACGGCGTGTGAAGTTAACTTTGCATGGGACTTGAGCAACGACTTGCAGTTGCCTCGTTGTAAGTTTTGACTGTCGGAATGTTCTGGGTCGACAACTTATATTAGTTGAGCTTTTAAAAAAGACATCATTAATTTCCCCTGGCTTGGCGCCTCGATTGTTCAAAAGTCGATTTAAGATAACCTTGGGTTTATTTTCATTTATCTCTTCTGTCACAGCATTTTTCACTTTTAATTCTAATTAACATTATCATATTTGCAATGGAAGATCATTTGTTTTTAGTTGATAAAGGAGAGAAGGGGTTCTGTTTCCTGACTCGGCGCTACGTTTATTGGAAAGTCGATTGAAGACACATGTCACTGAAAACAAGGCATTCTACATTTGTGCGCTTTCCCAACAGCAGTAAGCTATAAATGTTGGACCGCCAAAAATTGCCCAATTCAAAGTTCATGATATCCGTTAGGTTTCTCCCAAAATTTCTCGAAGCCTGGTTGGTTTTTAATGATCACCTGACGTGTTTTCCCGCGGAGGAACTGTCAGGCGATGGGGCCCATCCAGCAGAAACACCGAGATGGGTGGAACTCTTCCGCAAGAAAATCGAAAGAAAAATTAACATTTTATCCTAATTCCGTTAACAAACAACTTACTTTTATTGTATTTATTTCTACTTTTCGCCTAATAGGCCAAATTGTTGGGCTGTAAATTCGAAATGCTAGTTTCAGTGATATTAATTTGTTCGCAAGAAAATTTAGTGGTGAATAATGCTCCTGTTCCGGGGATATTGATCTGATAGTTTCACTCGGAAATTTGTTTTCATTTGTTTCATTTTCAGGTCTACAAGATTGTTTAAAGATCCTAAAAGGAATTACATTGCTTGGCGATAAAGCGGCTTAAAAGATTGGGTGGATATGTTAAAGTCTTCCCGGGGTGGAGGGGAGGGGGGAGGTAATCCCGTAGGTAGGCTGTCTCTACATACTAGCTACGTAGCCTTTTTTTTTCATGGTCAGGAATGATCAGTGTTGCAACATATCATTTACTAGCTACGTACCGTCTGGGATTTGAACATTTTTGGCCTAAAAACGTGCGTGAATTGATTGCCTACTTGTCTGAAATACATGTAATGTATAGCGTTTTGCCGTTCATTTTGCAATCGATTCTGCAAAATATATAGGGAATTGAAAATGAGTCATGTACTCTGCTGGAAAAAAATGTGCTTCCGAAGCTTTTAAAGTCTCCTCTGGGAGATAAAACGCTTTTGACTTGCACTGATTAATACTGAAAGTGTTTTTGTTATCGAGAAGCAAGACGTACCTCCGAAACATGTCTTTTGGGCAGATAATAAAAGAAAAGGCTTACCCCTGGCAAGAATCAGCTCCTTGTTTAGCCAGGTCATTCTGACAAAAGGAATTTGCGTGACACATGAGTGCGAGTACGAGTACGCAGGGGCACGAAATTCCAGCAACTTCTGCATATGAGGAAAAGTGATACTTTTAGTAATCTGGCTAACCTGTAATGGCTTCTTCATTGTCCCACTGTTATTTAGTTAAATGACATACATGCACAGTTTCCCGTGGGATTGTTGTGAATCTGGTTGATCATATATTTACAAGGATATTGTAAACCGACATGACAATTAACTGGCGGAATCGTTGAGCACAGGTATACCATCCTCTTATCTTGTGGTGGAACTCGCTGTGTGAGTTCAGAACAATAAATCGTTTTTCAAATCGGCACACGTTTTAAATGCCCACAGTATCAACGAAAGCTTTTCATTCAACTAATCTATCCTTGTTTTTCACTTTTCCATGACCTTCCAATAGCGTAGCTCCACCACTCCCCATATAAACCAAGTGCAACCCACAAATTTTTCCAAGACGATTTTTCATCTCCACTTGCCGTTTTCAGTAGCTGTATGTCTATCCCTTACATCAATTTTTGATACAAGTTTGGTGAAAACAGTTGCTATGGTTACGAAATATGACGTCATAAGTAGGTAAGGTAAGGTAAGGTAAAACTCTATTTCTCCACGGTATTTCCTTCAGGTAATTACAACTAGACTTCACCTTTTTAAAGTGAAAAAAGCACAAAATGTTGACAAAAAGCAGCAAATTGTTTAATTATGTCACATTCTTCATGTCTAGGATAAAACATTTTACAGTTTCTTCCTTTTCTTGATAATTTTTAATTTGGGGTAAAATCACAGATGGCAGCTAAGATGGCGGCCATCTTGCATGACGTCACATGTTCCCAGCAGCGCTGTAACCCATAATATATACTTCATTTTGTAGAGCAGATCACAGGCTCTACACACAGGTAAAATCTTTTCGAAATATTGTAACACAACGAAAACCTAAGGTGGGGTTCCATCGATGCCCCCACCCCTACCTCTATACTAGGGTGGGAGTGTGACTTTCCTTGTAAGTCCGAAGGTTAATTAACCATCTTTTCATTGAAAAAAAAGTGGCGGCTTTGCTAAGAATTGTAGGTGTTGTTTTCCTACAAAATGACCTAAGGCGATTTTCTTTTGCCAACATTTTGAAATCTCTGTTTCACCCTTGTCCATGTTTATGGTACACCCAGTTTTCACACACATATTGTCTTCTAACGTTGAATCTATTTTTGTATTCGTTCAAATCTTGAGAAATAGGAAAATCTTCGATATCAACAGAATCACCTGATATAACTGTGAAAGCCCCTGGGCAGCGCAGCCGGGTAGGGGATAGTGGGTAAGGGGTAGGATATAGAGTGTAGGGTGTAGGGTGTGTTTTGCTCCCTATTTTGCACTTGTGGGATACACTTCCAACTTTTCAGGGTCATCTGTTGGTAATCTAAATCACAATTGTGGTTGCTTTGAGATTGAAGTGATCTCAGATGCTGCAGTTGAATTTTTGTTTGTCGCATCCTTTGGGTTATTGTGGAGGGTCCTGCAAAAATTTTCGCTCCATTCTTGGTTTTCATCATTATGATAGAATGAGTTTGCTTGCATCAGCAACATTCAGAAGCAAAGGAGTTAAACAGTAGGTAAAAAAATTTCTGGGTCTAGAACAAAGAACAGAACAAAGATATCGAAGAAATAATTATATAAAATACGACACACGGCATGCGTCCGCCATCAGTTGGTGTCTCTCCTTGGCGCACCAATATGGCGGCCATCAAAGTCAGTAAAGAAATGAGGCAGCCACAATTCAAATTTCTCTTCAAGCTTATGGAAATCACATTTTTACGTTACCACGACACTTGAAAATTTCGGTTTTATGACATTTTGAGAATTCCTGTGCATCGAGCTTCCAAGAATTTGATCAAATTTTAAGCTGTTTCATTTGTAAAACGAAGCAATACATCGAGTAGTAGCAATTATGCCGGTACATCTGCTGTTTGAAGATTACTGACTAGAGAGAATGTCGGTGATTATTTTATAAAATGTCAAGAAAAAACAAAAAAAAGTGTTTTTTTCTTGTCAGTGGTTTTCTTACACTTGCACTTTGAACTATAGGTACTTTTTACTTAAGCGGCAAAAATGAAGCTATCACAAATAATGAATTAATTTAATTAGCCTCCTATGACAAAATTGGCTTCACAAGACTGAGTTTTAATCACAAAACTACGGCATCTTCAGTTTTTTAGAATAAAGCGTCGTGTTGTATTTCCTTGTTTATATTTATTTCGGCTTTGGTTTCATTTTCATTTCGCTTCCCAGGAGCGGGTCCCAATTCCAATAATAATCACCGTCCCCATAATTGCTGTTCAGGTTTGAGTAATAACAACTGTTGTACCACCAGGCTCCTTTTTGAGATACAGCACAGTTCCCACCATCCTTGTCGTTGTCGCGGTCTTTTGTGGTAAACGCCATGCCGTTATGATAAGCAAGTTTGTCCGTTGCTGTACCAGAGTAAAACCCAACGAACAGCGTGTAGTTAGTTGCCTCGTTGGTGACCGTAAAATTGCTGTACTTGGCGTATTTATCTCCACTAGATTTCGTTTTGATTTCTACTCGCAGTTGGCTGGGAATCTCTGTCAGCTGATGAATCTTTTCGTTTCCCAGCCAAAACTCTCCTCTGACGTCACCAAACCCGTTCTTGTACTCGTCCCAACCCCTGTAGAATCCGACGAACCCATCAAAGCGCTTGTGGAACACTGTCCATCCACCGCCATCCGTCTTCATGTCACAGTACACCTCAAAACTGGTTTGGTTTGTTGGGTTAACTGTGTACACGCCACTCTCCTTGAAACTAGCAGAGAACAGCTCGGCACAATCGCGGGCTGTAGAAATAAGGAAAATTATTATATTTTACCTAAAGAATTAATGCAATAATCAAGCTGCGCTAGTCAGTCGGTTATGAGTCAAATGAGAAGTAAAGTGTACGCGCTTTATGGACATCTCCGTGCTACATGTATAGGATAGTTTGAGCCAAGAATGTTTTGGCCTTTTCTGAATCATTTCTACATATTATTATTCCACTCTTGCGCCATTTTACCCTATATGGTCAAGAGAACGCGCAAAATATGCCACGGTATTACACAGTAAAATTGTGTATTGCACTGCAAAATCCAGGTTTCACAGGTTTTCTGGCCGAAGGTCTGAAAAAACCAAATTTTGACGTGATTTTTCTAAGTGGAATAATAAATCTCTTATTCGATGGTTTAACATAAAATACACGCGGAAATTCTGCTCATTGCTCGAATTTTTCCTCACCCTTTCGGGGCTCGGAAAAATACTACGCAACTCGCAAAATATCCGTGCGTATTATATGTTAAACCATCGAATAAGATGTATTTACTGAATTGATGTAAGGTGCAGCGCTTGAGTGCCGTTAGTGTTGAAAGGTCGTCAAGCTGTGAGGAATAGGTCCGGGGAGTATTCTACTATATAAGCTATATAGGTACGTATAATTTTTAGCTGTTTTGGTCTGAAAATGGGTCAACTATTTCTCCATTTTGGTCTGAAATCGCGTTAGACCTGTCTCTGTCAAGAGATCTAGAGCCACGAATTCAAAGTGGTCTAAACACATTTATTTCTTTTTATCTTCAAAAGAAAAGCGAGAGAAAGAGAAATAACTTTATTTCATAGGTACTGAGATTTATCCACGAAAATCACGGTGAATAAAATTCGTACTGATTTTAAACGAAGCCAATCAGGAGCACGAACGACAAAATTTCACTGTGAAAAAATATCGTTCGTCCAATCAGCAACGCGAAGGACGAAATTTCACTGGTGATGAATGAACGTACTGAAGGAAACGTCATCCGACAGCCGTTGCACACAAAAAAACGCGCGCTTTGAAAAATGGCCGAGGGAAGGTTTGCTTCTGTTTGCTCAGTTGAAGAATTCATTTTAGAACAAGAAAACAAAAACACCGCTCAAAAACTGAACGAGATGTAAGATTGCTTGAAAGATTTTTGAAAACGAAGAACGAAGACAGAAAAATAGAAGATATTCCGGCTGTTGAGCTGAATGAATACATCAGCCAATTCATCATCTCCGTCCGCACCAAAGATGGCAATGAATACGAACCGACTTCTCTTCGAAGTTTAGTGGCTAGCTTCGAAAGATACCTGAAGAAAAAGAGCTATTCTGTAAGCATAATCAACGACTTGGTGTTTGAGAAAACCAGGAAAGTTCTTCAGTCCAAACAAAAACAGCTAAAGAAGCAAGGTAAAGGAAATAAACCCAAAACGTCGGTAGCTTTGACAAGCGAAGAGTTGAAAATATTGTACGAGAAGGGTTTGCTCGGTATGTGTAGTCCCGAGGCACTTTTAAACACGCTCTGGCTAAACAACACTCTTCACTTCGAACTCCGTGGGTGCCAAGAACATCGTGATATGTGCTGGGGAGATGTAAAGCTACAGAAAACGGCAAGCGGAGTCGAGTACTTGGAGTTTAATGAAAGACAAACAAAAACTAGAACGGGATCAGACTGCAGCGATGTCAGAACCATACCGCCGAAAATGTTTGCGACCGACGGAACTGAAAGAGATCCTGTCGCGGTCTACAAGTGTTTTGCCAGGAAGAGACCTGAGGAAATGAATCAAGATGATGCTCCCTTTTATTTGGCTGTAAACAACGGTTTGAAGACGGACTCGCTGGCAACAAAAGGCTGGTTCAAGTCCGGTGCCGTTGGCAAAACCAAACTCAATGGTTTAATGAAGACCATGGTTCAGAAAGCAGGAATTGAAAACGACAGGCTTCGAAGTCACAGCGGCAGAAAGACAATGATCCAGACGCTAAGTGAACACGACATTCCACCTACGCAAATTGCACAACTATCTGGCCATAAGAATTTGAAGAGCATAGAAAATTACAGCACTGTTTCAACGAAGCAACAGATGCACATGTCAAAAGTGCTGAGCAGTGTGATGGCTGGTACCACAGCTTCGTCCTCTTCTGAAACAGCTTGTACGCCGTCCTCCGACTCTCAGAATGGTGGTAAGCAGCAGTCCATGGCACTATTCAGTGGCGCAGTTATTCAAGGTGGCAATTTCTCCATCAACATTAACACTTTAAATCAGTCTCCGACGCTTTCTACAAATCCGTCAAGCCCCGAAAAGCGGTGCGATGGAAACGTCTAAGGCCTTTGGAACTGGAAAGTGACTCTGATGATGAATAAATTGTGACTTATCTTCTTGACTTAACTTTGTTATTGGCATGGCATCCTTTATTAATAGACATTTGACTTTACTGAAAAATTTTGAGTGCTGCAGATGTTTGATTTACTCAGTTGTTGAGCACTTGAATGGTTTTACAGTGTAATTTATTTGTGCAAATAAATTTGTCTACTCAGTACTACATGAAAAAGAAAATCTCAGTACCTATGAAATAAACACATTACAGCATAGAAAATGCTTTGTACGAGTTTTATTCACTCGTTGATACGTATCAGAAAACTCACTCGTTCGCTACGCTCACTCGTTCGTTTTCTGACACTACTCAACTCGTGAATAAAAATCGTACGCGCGCATTTTCCATGAAGTAATCTGTATATCCTTTGACATAAAAAACCGTAGTTTATCCCGTCAGATGTCCAAAGGAATGCCAAGGTCAGGTCTGAGAAATTTCAGGAAATGATGTAGTTTGGTCTGAAAACGAATAGGTTTTGAAGAAACAGGCACCGGCGCAAATAGAGTCAAGGTAACCAGTTTCCCTGGGCTCGCTCCCGCAGCTCAAGGAAACTCTGGTTAGGGGTGCTTATTTTTCATATGCTAGTTAAAATTTTGGCCGGCTCAATCAACCATAACATGGACAAGAAAATTCATTTCTCAGCTGTCCGTTAAAGGAGAACGATCAAAATTGGTTGTTATGAAGACCATTTCTCAACCGTGACTCCCGCACGTCAGGATCAAACACTCCTTACCAGTTTTCACTACAAGTTGCACTTCAGTCTTCTCTTGTACCAACTCACTCTTTGCAGAGCAGGTATAAGTACCACTGTCTTCAGCCGTCAAACGGTTTATCTTCAGTTGTCCATCTGTCACCTGTGTCCGTCCTTCTGGTATGTCTCCTTTGCATCGTGACCACGTGATTCTGGGTACTGGGTGTCCGTCTGCAGAGCAGTTTAGCGTGACAGACTGTCCAAGATAACGCACTATCTTCTCTGGCGGCTTGACAGTAAACTGTGGCACTACATTGATGATTAATGTTGTCATGGCATGTGATGTACCCATGGCATTTGAAGCTGTACAGATGTATGTCCCGGCATCTTTCTTGTCAGCCTTTGTTATGGTCAAGGTGTGGCCTTCAACAGTGGCTCTTCCAGCGGGAAGTTGATCAAACAGCTTGGTCCAGGATACCACCGGAGGGGGATATCCGATGACCCGGCATTTAGGGAGCTGAACATCCTTTCCGCTCTCAGCATATATCGGCCCAGGGAGGAGGGAAGCTTCTGGACGAGCTGTAAAAAAGAGAAACGCAGTGAGACCAAATATTACTGACAATTTTGCGCCGAAACCGAGACGCACAGAGGCCCGAAGCCAGTGGAGCGGGCAGCTCCTTGGGGTACATTCGAAAGTTAAACTTCCGTCATCAGTCAGTTTATGGAGTAGAGTCCTGGTTACAATAGTCTTTCCAGCAGCTTCTAGCCACAGGGCGCTCGTTTTCCAACTCAGGTATTCCCAAATTGTAATATTACTTGCCTGTTTGCTATAATAGGCCGCTCTCTCCCCTTTATTCAGAACAGTTGTTTTCCATTTAAGTGGCAAACAGTTTTAATCTGGCTCGGCGTTCCAGAAAACAAGTTCATCCCTGACGGCAGTAACAGTTAATAACGGCAAAACTGAAGAATGTTGGGTCACAAAAATTGTATTATTTTCTTACCCTTGACATTGAGTATCACAGAGGCCTGTGCGGTCCCTTGGTCAGTGCGAATCGTGCACACATACATCCCGTTATCGCCAACGATCACATTCGTGATATGAAACGCCCCTTTGATGACGGAATATCTTCCGCTGGGGAGGGAGCCATCTTCTTTAGACCACGAGATTGTGGCGCCAACGTTTTTCTCCGAGGAGCATTGAAATATGGCCGACTGGTTTACGGTGACAGTCCTAAAGGCCGGTTTTATCACAATCCCAGGGGCTGAAATAACATCCCCCGACTTGAATGTCTGTAGAGAAGTTACCGTCGGTGAGGTCGGCTCTCCGGGGTCCCCCTTTTGGCCCTTTACACCCGGGGGTCCTTGAGGCCCTTGTAGTCCTCTCTGGCCGGGAGGTCCCTGAACGCAAATCTGACCTTTGTTGGTGCAGAATTTTTGTGTGGTAGCTTGGACTGCTTTTGTGATTTGTTTTTGTATCTCTGGAGCTAAAGAGCTGTTGTCACCTGAGGATTTGACAGCTCGGGGATTTCGTTTTTGAGTCGAAGGCGACTCAAAATCCAAGGAACGAGTACCTACAAAAAGAAGGAAATTATATTGTTACCAGGGCATAGAGTTCTCGGTAGTAACTCAGTTTTTATCAGCAAAATCTTTTACCACACGTCTATGACATTACCTTTGCAGACTTTTTAGAAATGGGAATTTTTGGGCGCTATTTTATGTATCCATACAATTAACTTTCGTGCTATTTTGTCCCCTTATGGATTGAAAATGACAGGAAAACACTTTTGGTCTTACCGTGTACCATAAACAATAACATGGGGGACGTTTAACCGTCAAATTTCATGCAAAGGAGGTTTCTCGTTAAAAGTCGTTCCATTGCAATTGAAAAACTATGTACAGTAGAGTCTGACAAAATGAAACAAAGTGAGCTCACCCCCACAAAAACAAATCAGTGCTTAGAAACACAATCAGTGTTTCATTTGCTAACTTCATAACATTTTGTCATAATCCAAGGGATGTGTTCATAACAAACCAATTATCTCACTTAATTTCGTTGTATCGAGACACAACAATACACTCGTAAGCAGGCATCATATGGGCGACGAAACAAAGTGGAATAATTTTTCATACCTTTGCTCAAGAACGGAGTAACAGTAACCGTTGACGTCTCACTCTTCTGCTGATTTTGTTCCAGAGCTGCGATTCTTTCCCTGTGAGCTCTCAGTTCCAACTCCAACCTTATGAAACCAACAGTGTAGATGAGAACGCTGATAAACGTTATACAGCAGCAAATTGCGAGAAGGCGAGAAGATCCGGTAGCGGCACTCGTCATTGTGGACAGCGCAATAGTATCTAACAAATGATGTAGTCTTCACGATTTAGTACATTTTACTGTAAGACAAGGCCTTAGCTAGACGGGAAGTTCATACGATCCTGTTTTGAAATATTCCGGATTTTATACCTTGGTTGGGTCAGGTGTTATCATTGTGAAGTGTTGTAAAGTGTTTGGGTATGTCCAAGGTTTTGTACTGATTATTTTATAAATATTCAATTAATTTCATTCATCACGTCATGCTTTGAACAGAGAGACAAACTAGTTACAATGGCTACCTCTCTGAATCGTTAAAAACAAGAAATGGTTGTAATCTCTTTAGTTATTTTAATTAAGTTAGAAATTAATGATTAAATTTTAAGTGGCTTTTGCAATACTGTAATACTTTGTTATAGTCATGCAAATAAAGCTTGTTGTTGTTGTTGTTAATTGACTTCAGTGGTATTCGTAATAGCTACACGGGAAGTTAATCTCCAGTTACAATTACAGTAAAACATCCCCTTCTTCACTGCACGGGTCACGCAGCTATGTACTTAGTAATTCTTCAGCTTAACGAGAAGTTAAAATTGGATTTCATCCTTTATTGTCTTGGGTGCTTAAAAGCACATCCTTTTTAGATTTTTGTAAACTTCCTGCAATATTAATGCAAACATTAGCTACAGAGGCAGTAATTAAGGAACAGTAATAAATAAAGACCGGTCTCGACACGGGAAGTCAATATCAAGTTATCCTCCTCTTGTAAGATATGTTTTGCAGGGTCAAAGTCGATCTCAGGACTCTAACAAAACCTCACTGAGCTACAATTGAGGAAGGTTACGGATAACAACGAATTGTCCTGTTTTGGGGTCGATGCAATTGTTTTCGGATATAAGGATGTGATTAATTTCTCCTGTTGGTCTCGGGACTGGCTCGGGACTGTATCACCCTTGATTTTTTCTGTCCCTTTAGACTGCTAATTATACATCAGTTTCACCCAAAGTCATAATATGTTGGTCAAAGAAATGTAACTTGACAGTTAAATGGCTATTTTGGTGTTGATTTTTTGGTTTTTGTTCGAGGGAAAATAAAAATATACATAGTATACTGTTAGCCAAACATATAACTTATAACAGATGGTTATTATCGTGTTGGACGTTTATTTATTTGTTTTGTTCTTGTACACGTGATTACCTAAATATAAAGAGAAACTGAATGTAATCGGTGTCAATTCATTGATCTTAAAAGATACATTTTTGGCCAAGGTAATGCACCATTTTTAGGCGGCGCCCGGCAGACTCATAAAATGCAAGGCACATTCCTCGTTTGGCGGTAGTCAGTTCACTTAGTCTCCGTGCGGGCTCTAAACAATCAGGCTTGTTATAATGACGTGGATTTTACGAGATTGAAAGCTAATGTTTAAAATACCGGACGATTTGTTCGTGACCTGACCATTTTTGTATCTGAAGGGCAATTTTGTTGTTTTGAGTTTCGCGGCGTATTGAAGTTGAGTAAAGGTAAGCGTTGAAATGTTTATTTCGCTGTTTTTGAGGACATTTCGTTTTTAAGGGGCAGTGTTTACAAAGGCTAGTGAGAACTTGGGAGTTGTGCGCGTTGTCAGTATGTCGGCGTAAAAATAGTTTTGAATGTGGTGTTGTTTTGCTGAGTACTTAGCCTGCGAGATCGTCCATGACTCATGGAGGCTATTGTTAGTAGTGGTTACACAGTGCTTTTAACTTGACAGGTTGCGAAGGCGATCATAGTGTTGACTGTACTCGTTAAATAGCTGTGAACAGTAAACACTGATCTTTATAAACACAAGTGGAGATAGAGTATGTGGAGAACTTCAGCACGATTTGTGGCGACCATATTTTTAGTTACCAGAGGAATCGGTTAGGGGTCATTTTCACAATATTTAATTTTATGGGGTGTCATATCTAAAAAACAATGATGGAGTGGGGTGTCAGTTTGAAAATCCTCTAAGGTTTCCCATTTTATCAGTTAATCAATGCCTTACTGGACATTCTTGGGTAATATGTTTACATTCATTTAATTTAAGTGTGTGGGTAGAATTCGTTCAGAGGTTATTGAGCGAGAAAGTTCTCAAAGCAAATCTACCATATACGCGATATTTCTTTCGTCACATTAGCTTTGTTGAAGAGTTTGAAGGCGAATTTTTCATTTGTAGCTATGACGTAAGCAGACAGTTTAGTGATCCATGGGAGAACTGACTGTCATTAATTTGTAAGAGGTGTTGTGGACGAAAACATGGTTGATTTGTTTTGTAAGATGATGACATTGATTAGATAGAGGATGTGCACGGTAATTGTGTAAAGGACGTTAGCGAAGGCCAACAAGTCTGTTTTAGTTCTTTGTTTGAAGAACACAACAATTCTTTCAACCATTAAATATCCACTTAAAAACTATCCTGCGTTTATTTAGCCTTCCTGTCAGTCTTTATCCTCATGGGTTACAACAACATGACCAGTTTCTGACTATGAAAGTCATCAGAAATCACTCTCAAAATTCTTTAAATTCAGCAGCAAGAAGGAATAATAATGATTTAGCGATGTTTTCTCGAGCGCTGTAAATCCCACGTCCGCCGCTTGTGTTTGTAAGAGCGCTTCAATCAGTGTCTTGTCAACCAACTTGAAAACTTTCCCAAAAAAGTTAGTTTTTGGCTCCGAATAGTCTTGTGAAGGCCTTAGTGGTCCTCGACAGAAATCGCTTTCAAACCAGCTGTTCTCTTCAAATTCAGCAACAGGCATAGCAGTCCGAGTTCATACCAATAATCGATCTTTTCTCGACCGCTGATAGCTCCTAGGGGCACCGCTTGTGTTTGCAAGTGAACTTCAGACTGTGCCTTGTCGGCAAAATCGAAAACTCTTCAAAAATACTCGAAGAAAATAAACAAAATCTCTCAACGCTAAATTGACCGTTTGGGGGCTGGGGGTCATGAAAGCGAGGCCGAAGTCCATACCAGTTTCCCGCTATGCGTACGGCCCCTGCAAAAAACTTCGGGGGGGGGGGGGGCTAAATTGGCGTCGACTACAGAGAAAATCTCGAATTTTTCTGCCTGTAAGACACAGGACACCCAACACAAGATTAGGAATGCGTTCTCCTTCGTCAACGCAATGAGAACTATTTATACATAACAGCCCCTGGAAGGGAAGCTGAGAGACGCTGCGCCGCCTTTAAATTCCCCAGAATTTCTTGTTAGCTAGTGATGCGCATGCTTATCATTTTTGTAACGGTGTAGGGAAAAGGAGAAGAGAAACCATCCATACAGGAGGGATTATGACTTTTTGAGTGAAATGAGTTTTGTTGCCCAATACTGCTGAACCTGTCAGTAGGGAATGAGTCTTGTTAGCCCCGTTAAACTCTTAACAATAGTTAGGCCCGCATAGACTACAGGAACACTTCAATTTCATCTCAGTAAGCACTAATGAACTGACCACCGGAAGCTTTTGAATGAAGGGCCCGGCAAACGAGGAAACATTGTTCCCATCAATGTCTCCCCGTTTGCGCGCGCACGAAACATTTGTCGCGGAAACGTTTTTTGGTTCCGAGAACAAAAAAAATGTTTCTGATTATTTTTTTTCTGCCATTTTGTTTCTGCAAACTACGACTCCACGTTTGTGCCTCGAGGGAACAATGTTGAATGGATTTCAGGGTCGTGCAGAATTCACATCCTAAACTGAACATACTGTAAAAGTCTTGGTTTGGGCCTAAGCGTATACGTATTCGTTTACGTTGAAATGTTTCGTGGCAAGAAAACATTGCTGCCCTCGCGTTTGCGTGCCCAAAAGACATTAGCTGACATTGTGGGAAACAATGTTTCCTCGTTTGTTGGGGCCTTAAGGCCAATTTGCCTTGCATCAAGTCAACTCAGTTGGCACAGCACCACAGTTTCTATATAAACAGTGTACTGCATAACAGTATGCTGCGTGACAGTATCCCCTCCCTCTACACACACACCTCTACATAATTTCCTATCTTCCTGCTGCTTCAATCCTTGAGGTGAACCGTCCAGTCTTCAGACGACAATATCGCCAAAAATGTACGTGTCAGGCAAAACAGAATCGAAATCGAGGTAATGTGGTGACTGATTTATTTACACACAATAATAAAGATTTATTTACACACTATAATAAAGAGTAGTTGCCACCAAAACTAATATTGTACTAATACAGTCAAACCTTCCTGTGCGACCACCAAAATGTTCTCAGTCAAATCACTATTGTTGGAACCTCCCGTGAGCGACCACCTCTCGTAAGAGGCTACTTTTTGAGCTGACATTTTGAATTTTTCTATTGCCTTTTCCTCCAGTAAGCGACCACTTGACATATGATCCCATCTCACTGGGTTCAAACTGAACAGAATAGCGCCATTCAACTCTAATATGACTTATTTGTTAATGTAATGTACTTGTGATCCTCATTCTCTGCTTAAGATACTACACCTCATTTTGGGTTATATGCTTATCTGTGCATGGATTAAAGAAAATGAACCTCGGATCACAATTAAAATTTTGACCTTCTGTAGTCTGTAGGCGACCACCTCCCGTAAGCGACCACTTAGGCTCGACGTTCTGGGTGGTCGCTTCCTGAAATTCATCTGTATAACTATTTCTAGATATGAATCAGTCGACACCTCGGTCGACGTCGACATCCATCATCGATTCTGATTGTTAACTCAGGGACTACCTCTGAATAAAAGACAAATTGAGTGTGTCTTCTTAAGTAACGCCGCAAAATGCGGCAAGAAGACAAATAGTTTCCGTTGCAATTTGCACATTATATTCTAATTCAAAAATTTCCTTCATCAGTTGAAAGACTTAGCTGTTCAACTGATTACCTTTACTACAGGCAGCCCAGCCGCAACAATAGGCGAGCGAAAAGGCTTTCTAGAAAATTTTTGCACTGATGTCTTACCGATTTTGTAGTTTTTCAGATAACAGTTCAGTAAAACAATGACAAAATCTTTATTTTGCCGTATCTGACCGTGTCCAGTTGTCTGTCTCGATCCAGTGTTGTTTTCCGTAGTGTTGTTTGTTTGGTTGGTTTAGGTTTTTGGCAGTTTACTTGTCTGTTTCTTTCGACTTCGACAAAAACGTTGAGGTTCCTATCTCCTTCCATCTCGACCAGTTATAAGTGTAAACAGTGAACCTGCCGAGCCATTGTACTGTTAATAGAATCCTTTGATAAGTTCCTTTTGTTTAAGCAAACGCAACCCTCACACAATTGATTCATCTGTTTTGATTTCACCTTCCGATTCTTTCGTTTCGCAGTAATATTTTCTGGTTTCCGGCATAAGCTTTGGATCTTCTGCTTTTCCGTTTCCTTTCACATTGATATCGACGACTTTTCTAGTCTTTCGCAGTTTTAGGATTATTTTAAACTCCATCTTAAAGTCCTCATCCGTAAACGCGATAATCAAAGGCTTCATGCAACATGATGCGTTCACAAAAAACGTGCTGAGCAGGTAAACCGAGCGTGGAAGACAGTATTCGTGTACATGTGTGAACGCATCAACTATGTCACAGACGTAATTTGGTACCAAGAAGATCACTGTACCAAGTATAAACGCTGCAAAGAGTCTCGTTGTGCTCTCTTCTTCCCTCCATGCGTTTATATTAACCATTCGTCCTTCTTGAGCGCGAAGCTTGGCGGCCTTGTAAGTTTTCTGCATGTTAACTGTCGCTCTGCAGAAACATGTCGCGATAGCGATAAAAGGGAGAATCACGAACGTAATTTTTAGAATCGACACTTTAAGATAGCTGTCGTTTTTCACTTCTTCTCTGCAGATGCCGTAGCCAGGGTGAAAGACAAAATTGCTCCCTGTGATTGTGAATGGCAACGGGACCGCGAGAGAGATCAGCCAGGAAACGGCTAACGCGCCGCAAAGGTATTTTCGCTTGAAGAATGTCAAATACCGAGCTAAGTGTGTATTGGCCATGTATCTGTCAATAGCAGTCATAGTCATTGTTAGCACTGTTACTATACCGAGTACAGAGATAACATAGCCTTGAAACTGGCACACTGAGGCTGACGATATCCACTCGCCTTTCACGAGTACACCGAATGTAAAGGGCATCACGAGCGACGACTTGACTAGATCAATTACAGCATATGATAGAATGTACATGTGAATTGTATGGCGAAGTCTCGCGTTCCTGTATATTGCAAGGCACATCATTAACCCGGACACAAATCCTACTATAGTTAAACAACCGCTTAAAATGCTTTCTGTGACCACGGTTTCTGTGCATCTGTTGCGTAGTGCTGTTTGTAAATCGCTGTTGCCGTTTTCGTGAGCACACATGTTTAACTTACATGCACTTTAAGCTTGAAAAAAATGTTATAAAGCAGATCACTTCAAGTTGAACGTCAGGTTACGGTGACCCTTCTCTTGTCTTGTATTAACTTTTCCTTGACTTTTTACAGCGTACGAAGTTAATAAAACTTCTCACACAATCTCAGGAAATATCGTCTAGGTCTTTCGATAAATTACGATGACGAACATCGCTCTTTTCTTGCTCATCGTGGTTTCAAACTTCGTTTCCAAGGAAGCACGAACTTGGTTCAAGGTTTCGCAATCACTGCTTCTAGATAAACAAGTCTATCAGAACTGACGTTTCTATAAATCTCAAATGCGGAAGCTTTATTTAATATTCATAACTGTGGTCGACCAGAAGATACTTGAACAAAAGTTTCACCTGCTTAGGGAGTGCTTACTGTGTTAGTTTATTAAAGCTGGCCTATAGCCGACCGTTTAAGGTGTTTATAGAAACTACCAAAGTCATTAAGTGGGATGAAAGAATATTTCTGAAGATGATATTCATAGCAACCTGAGGTTGTTAAAAATTTAAGAAAGGAATATAAATTATCACCCCAAGCAAGACTGCACTGCAGTCGCTTGTTTCACTGCTTCGAAGTTGAGTTGAGCTCTATCGAGGCGGAAAAATTGTAAATTTCGTTTCGTAAAATGTTTAAAAAAGACAAAAACAGAACACCGCGCAACACAAAAGAGCTGCTCAACATTGGTATGGTCATACTTCACGCAGTTTCAGATTCATGACAAAGGTTAATTTTTTTGCGCATAAGGAGCCATAAAATTTGATAATAAAACTGCGTTGCCAGCACTGTTTCTAACTGTCACCACTGTATCCAACCATTCCACACGATGAGTACTCAGTTCCGAGGAGTCCACATATAATCAACTGAGTAAAAGCTCATGAATCATTTAAAGCGACAATACAAAAGAAATTAATGTTTAAAGAGGATCCCGTAAACGTTGTTAAAGCAAGGAATTTTTTCATCGGGGTCACATTTTCATTGCTTTTCGTGTGAAGTTTGCATGTTAAAAGAGTTTTTGAAGTCGTCGAAAAAGTTCTCATTTTTAAACAGTACGTATTCCTTGACGTTCTCTGGGAAACTAAAATCTAGAAAAATTAAAAGGAGTAAAACAGACTCTATCCATGACGGAGAATAAATAAACTATACATCAAACATTCATAAGAATTTTAGATAGGGCTTGCATATTTAAATACAAGTCCTTTCAAATCACAGAACATGCTAATGAGGAACTTTGTGGTAACAGGAGGGGGAAGTTCCAAACAAGAAAAAGTTAGGACACACTCCTCCTCCCATACGGCAAAGGTACGAATCGATCCATACCCACACAACGTGGTTACTGACATAAAGCCCCCCCCCCCCCCCCACCACAGACTCACACACAACTTTTATTTGATTTCGCCATTAAATCAAAGAATATATGCAAATTAAGAATAAAAGGCATGCTGTGTGAAACCGAAATTAAAGAAAATTCAGTCAGCTGCATACGACTGCATACTAATGCCTCTTTTCGAGGAAAGCAAGCCTCTACAGACTTACAAATTAAACCGACGCTGCCCGCCTTTTACGCTTATCACGGTTTACACAACGAAACAAGTTTAACTAAGTTTGTTGCAAACGAAATCGAAAAAAAGAAGATGTCTGATATTTTTATTTTCCGAGAAGTGTTTTCGTGACAAGTGTAGGAAATGAATATAGAGGGTACACAGTGTTTGCAATAATAAACTTGATTGTAGAAAATCCACGGACAAGGAAGAAAGTATTCCGTAACAAGAAAAAAGAAGTAGAAACAATCAATATAACCATCGTTTAGAACATATGCCCTCGAATGATATCTTTCCCTCAAACAATCGCTTCTTCCTCCCTCGAGGTAACTTTACAAAATATCGCCTGGAACAATCGCCTCCATTAAACGAAACCTTTTGAAGCATGCAAAAAGAATAATTGGCCATCGGCTGTTATTATTTGAGGAAACAGGATAAATACTGGCCACTCCTTTTGGCAGTGAATCGCAAACTCAAACCTGGGCCAGAGAGAATAATCGCTAATCCTCTATCATGGTGTCTATTAAGGATATTAAGGCAAATAATGGCAAAACCACTTTTAATCTTCAATTTCAAATGGGACTTGAAAAGAGCAAAGTTCAAAATAAAAGTAAAAAGTGATGTTGAACCCAGGAAAGAGCTGAATAATGGATTGACAGATGTTTCGATAATATTGCTCCGTCATGGTAGAATGTTAACTCAGAACTGAAGAGCATTACTATAAACATGTGTCGTTATATCTATTGCCCGGTTGCCCGGTATATATTTTTACTTTAACAAGTTTGACAATATCGAGTCAAGTAAACTTTTAAAGAAAATTGAAATATGCCTAACCAGACAAAAGGTCGGGTTTTTTTATGAATCGTTCATAGATCTGTTTTCGAGTCCATGTGCCAGTTGATAACATTCATGTGCGGCGAGATTTTCAAAAGACTTTTATAAAATTTTCACCTTTTTTCAACCGCTATAAAGTGGAACAAGCAAAATTTACATTTTCCTTAGAAACTGTTTCAAAGAGTAGAATGGAACTGAAAGAGTCGAAAGGGTAATTATAAGAACAGTTTATAATAAAGAAGCAGAGTTCAAGCACATCGCACCCCTGAAAAGCAGGACTTAATTGATTTTAGGCTTTTAGTCTAGAAGCTTTTTTCCTCGGCTCATTTTTCGATTTTTAGTTCACTATCTTTTTCCTTGTTAATTATAGATTAAATGGACATCTATATTTTATAAACAATTTTGTCATACTACTGAAAGGAAATCTATTGACTAAATAAAGCTATCAATTTGATGCAAAACAGTAGGGCACGATTTTCTCCCGGATTTTCTCAAAACATCTGCCTGTCTTCCCAAAGAAGAAGTGATAGCTTTTTTCTGATTGAATCGGGGTGATGTATTCCAATTGAAGGGACTGCATCTTTATTCAGTCACTGGCCTTTAGTATCCACATACAAACCAACAAAGAAGACAAACAGCGTCAAAGAATGCAATTGAAGAGATTTGTGTGGAACAAACGATAAACAACGATTAAAACTGAGTGTCAACTGCTGTGCAATTTTCAACTTCTAGTCGGTTTGCATGTTTATTGAGTAATTATAAGTTTTTTTTACCAAGGAGAAAATCCCTGCATTTCAGCTTTAGCCGTCAGGCAGTTGTGTGTACCCAGCAATCGCTTATTAATCATTGTCAAGAATTGGAACGACAGCTGGAGGGATTGAAATTTAAGATTGCTACGTTGTAATTTGCTTTTGTAGATGCTATTCAAATAGTGTTTCTAGGTTATGAATTTGCTGTTTATTTTCAACAATGGTTATGTTGACCAATCATAACTGTCCTTATAATGAATAATTTGAAAAATAAAAAAAGATCAAGTTGGCACTGCGCATCTCCGTTTGGCTCAAGGCGATTTTCCTTGTAATTGTTTTTAATTTTTTATTTTAATTCTGAGCTTGCCTTTGTTGTGATCCAGTGTTGGTAATTGCTCGTTGTCACATCAAAAAGGCTATTTTAAAACCCTTTTCCCTTTATAACTCTATAGTTCAGAGCGGACTCGCGTGCAAAACATGTCTGAAAAAGATACAAGATTGAAAAACCTTGCTTTTGAGCTGCTCGAACGTCAAACATTACTCGTTGTTGTCGAGTTCACAATTTGTATTATTATCACGGCAACCTCGATTGTGGGTAACATTTTCGTACTGGTAGCTTTGTATAGAAATCCAAGACTGCGAAAACCTTCAAACTTGTACATTATTTCACTGGCAGCGTCTGATATAATTTTAGCGTCAGTTGCGATGCCTTTTACCTGCATCTCAGCGATTGCCGGGCGCTGGGTTGTTGGGCAAGCAAACTGCTGGCTGCAAGCTTCTCTCGCCACCATGTTGGGAACCACATCATTGGTAAATATGGCGCTTATTGCGGCGAACAGACTTTTGAAAGTGGTTTATCCAAACACGCATCGTAAACTGGTCTCAAGGGGAACAATCTTGATCTCCGTAATTGCCGCTTGGTGTTTCACGGCAGCCATACCGCTTTCATTTTACATAACAGGAGTTACAAACATGTTTCATCCCGGACACCTCATATGCTTGTTTGATTTTAGCACGGCGAGTTATACCCTCATCGCGTTGATTGCCGTTTTTGAAGCGTTCATTCCTTATCAAGTCATCTTTATTTGCTACTTCAGGGTCTGGCGTTTCATTAAAACTCACAGCGTTCAAATGTCTACATCTCGCACAAACGCTGAAGACATCAAGCTTGATCGTTTGTTAGCTTTTATCGTGGTCTCATTTACGATTTGTTTCACGCCATTTTTGGTGATCATTTTGATTGAAAGTTTTCGCAAGCAATTCTCACTGCCTCGCCAGGTATACTTTTTTGCTAGCGTGATGGTGGGAATGGCGAGCTACGTGAATCCCGTGATTTATGGGATTCTGAATAAAGAATTCAGAAGGGAATTTGTCGCAATATTCAGAGGAAGACGAGGAGGAAGAATTGCCGTGATGGAGCAGACGACTAATCGTCCATTCTGTGTGCACTAAGCTTAGTGACAATGTTGGTGACGACGAAATTGATGTAAAACTCAGACTCCGTTGATCACAAATTCCAGATTGATAATAAACGATAACAAAGGCGTGCCTGACTAGGATCCTTTCAAAGGGGTAGTCGTCATAAACAAGATGTTGTAACTTTTCAGCAATGATTATGGTTACATTTTTAGTTTGGCGTGCAATATATAGAACTAGTTTTTGTAAGGTCGGTTTTTGTCGTTACAAATTAAAGATGTAACAGAGACCAAAATGAAATGATCGTAGCAAAATATTGTTAGTTCTTTCATGTTCTATCGCAACCTTCCTTAATAAAGTAGTTGCACTTGTTTTAAGTCACCTTTTGTTATTTTAATAACAAAAAAGTTATCCAAGAGATAGAACAAAAATTACTAAAAACAGGTACAATATTAATTACACTAAAAGGAACACTCCAATTTGGTATAAACTGAGTTGATATTAAGTGTCACTAGTACTGTCCCTATAAAAGCTAATTTCTTCATTATTTCGTACACATTGAAAGGCAGTTTTCGCAACGTGTCTTTCTTTTCAGAATCAATGACGGAACACAGAAAAACAAAAGAAAACTAGGTACGGGAATAGTGTTTTTTTCCTTTTGCTGTCATAGAGCCCTTTGCGAGTAAAACATATTTAGAGATGCAAACAGAGGAAGGAACACATGTATTAAGCAAATATTGTCTTTAGTTTCGTCCGGCGGCAAACACCACTGCACACTGTCTCCTTTTTATTAACAATGCGTTTGTCGCAATCTTCCAGGATCAATATACTTCAGGGCTTCTTTAATTTAGCAGACGGAAAACTCAGCAGTTGATTTCTTCTCAATTCAAAACCCTCAAAAGACACAAAAAACACTGCATTAAATGGTCGAAAAAGAAAGAAATAATAATATACCTTAACCCAGGAGGCGTTTAAAGTGACAACCTTTAATTACCTCTCCCTTTTATTTTCAGGAAAATTCAGTAAATGAAATTCAAACAAATGGGCATATGTGGATCAAAAATAGATTAATATTTTTGGCAGAGACGTCCTTCCAGTAATTCTTGTCAGCTCTGTTCAGTATAATTTAAGGAT
Source organism: Siderastrea siderea (assembly GCA_964030785.1). Classification (NCBI taxonomy): domain Eukaryota; kingdom Metazoa; phylum Cnidaria; class Anthozoa; order Scleractinia; family Rhizangiidae; genus Siderastrea; species Siderastrea siderea. The sequence continues at coordinate 53,482,160 of OZ034972.1, forward strand.
TCTCCCTTCTTTGTTCACTCTACATTTTATTTTAATTTCCTCTCGTATTCTACTGTCATCGCTGGTGAAGACCTTGTTGTCAGAATCAGACTTGGACTCAGACAGAAACTTCATTGACCAGTTTTATAAATTCAGTTTATCGGCTGTCACTTTCTGAGTTTAAGCTGCAGATAAGTTATTTTCCACTGTGTGATTTTAATTGAAAAAATAACAATTATCAATGGTTGTTGATAGTGACGTTCTAGCAAAGCGAAAACTGCTTTTACTTCCTTCATAATGCTACGTAGGAGCACAGTGATGAGTTACACAAAAGATTCTGAGTTTGGTATTTCATAGATAAAAGCCAAAATTAAATAGCGTTGTCATTGGCATTGTCTTTTGTAGCCAAGATACACCAGCGCAATACGCACTGTCAATTTGGTTCACCAAGGCAATATTCATCAATGATCAGGTCAAAAATTCAGTCCTCCGACACCATTTACTGGTTAATTTAGACCGCCCAGATGACAATATTCGCTGGTAATCTGTTTCGTCTGTCACAATATTTATTTCGGCAAGAATCTCTTTGTGTATTTGGTCCGCCTAGATCAGTAATTTTCAGTAATTAGTTCCACGTTTGCGGGTTAAAAATCTGGCACCTGAGTACTACAGGCAATTTTCCCTGGGATTTAACCAGCCCAATACCCAGGTGTTCTTTTCCCGCTGACTCGACTTGGCGCGAAATTTCGTGACTTCACCGAATGGCTGGGTGCTAGGCTGGGATCCTACAGCAAGTTTCACAGCTTGTTCAGGGCGCCCTTGTGGTCTCCGCGAGAACTCAGAACTCAGCGGTTAGCCGTTAAGTCTCTCCAAGAGGAAACTGAGGCAACATCTAACTGGGTCTGGCAATCATCACGCAACTAAGCTTGCATTGACTAAGGACGCTGTTTCTCTGCTATCCCGCTGAAACTGCACCTGGCAGAGGCCGTTGAGATCTGCTTCCTGGGACATCTTAATATACAGCATAGACCTTTGAGGTCTGCTGCTTAGGACACTCTCTGTATACCACATGCATACGCTTGTTGCTACGACGCCTGACCTGGCATCACCCAGTGGTATCTGCCGCTGGCAGCGCCAGGAACTGTAGTCCCGTTGATAGCCACCGAAAATACAGTGGTTCCTGGTCAACGGCTTACGAGGATGATGCCTCTCAGTTGGCAGCCAATCGCTCCCTCCATCAACTGTCGTGATTTCTTACGATATACCGAACGGATTGAAAAACAGTCACTCTGGCTCAACATTCAATGAAGAAAATACCTTGTTAGATTGAATTTTGTCGTGACACAAGATTCTGAGCATATTTGGGTTTGTTGTGTCTTTTCTCCTAACAAAAAACGACCTACTTTTCCGCAACGTTAAATTTTCGCGATTTAGGCCTAAATCACGACGCAGCTTCACCGCCACGCAAGCTTAAGTCGTTATTTGGGTCACCAGTCACTAATACGAACTGCGAAGGGCACTATGGGTACTTTGGATACAAATGTTAACAGTGGTACGAGCAGTACGAACGTTTTCGCCGGATATGTCACTGAAGCGTTCAAAAACGGCAAAAAACACCAACTACAAAAAAAGGGTACTGCTTTTATTTCAATTATATTTACGTCCGTTGTAAAATAAGGCAAATAACTCAAAATTAGCAGTTGAAAGAACACTTTGTTAAAACTATCCACTAAAGGTTTATTACCTGTCTCAGAATATTCCAACAAATACGATATTTACACCCTCTAGACTAGACTTGAAAGACATTTCCGATTCCCCCTTTCCCCGGAATAAGAAATGTTCTTATTTACAATTCTGAAACACTGTAATTTTTTGAAAGAAGATCTTCCCAAAATATGTGTAATAATTATAAAGGACTGGAAAATACAGAATTCACCATGTTTCGATGACTAACACTAAAGAAGCCTTTTCATCAACGCCATTTCTCTCAGCGTAAACCCCTTAGTCATGATACTTGGATCAAACTGCTGAATCTGTTAACAAGACCGTTTAGTGCGGCGGCCATCAAGTAGTAATGTCGGTAGTTGACAAATACCACCTCATTCCTACACCCGTATTTTCCTCTTTTAAACCACTCACCGTACACAAAAAAGAAGAAAATTTTAAAACGAAGCATCTCGTATTATATTATTTTTTTATTTTCAATTAAATAATCACAAATCTTGTATTATTCAAAAAGCTTCTCAATTAGAGCATTACATATCTTTGTTATATCCAAGTTGCAATTTAACATAAACATTGAAGAACTTTTGAAAGAACTTGATCCAGCAACGTTACAAGCTTTAGAGCAATTACTTGCAGAGGACGCTCCTGCTGTTCGAAAAATTATTCAGAACATATTGGATGAACCTATTTCCGAGAAAGTGGAGAAGAGTTTAGATAAGCCCTTACTTCCTAAACCTTTTCAACCGACCGCTCCTCCTCGTAAAAGAAGGGGGAGAAAAATACAAGAAATTTTGAGGGAGTTTGATCCAATTTCTCCAGAGAATATCCGAAATGTTCCAAACTATCAGAATGAGATTCTTGATATGTATGATAATACCGAACATAAGGGAGAAGAGAAAAAGGGGCGCCGTTTCATTCGATGGCGCTTCATCCGAGGACTGGAAAGAGATCTGACACCCGATTTTATGGTAAAGATACGAGCGAACATCCACACATCTTTCTATGCCAGGCACATTTTCTCGTATCAGCTACGCAACATTGAAGATGGAACGGTTATTATGTATTACACTAACGTTGGCTCACCTTGGATTAAACACCTGTCTGAGGCGGAGAAATGGTTAAGTGAACGGGAGAAGGTACGCTTGGACACTGACAACATCGAAAGACCGGACACGAAGTGGGTGTTTGAAAAACACTTCAATGTTGATGTAAAGGTCGTGCTCGACCGACAGCCATTACTGGGCACAGGCCCCTTACCAGACTGGCTGCGTAACCTTGCGCATGGCCGTTCGATGCTGGCGCTGGACACCTACAAGGACAACTTGTGTCTGTGGCGTTGCATTGCAGTTCACCGTGGAGTAAGATCAGATCGAAGCACAACAGCAGCACGAGAGCTTGCAAAGAGTCTTTTCAAACTCAAAGCTGCACCAAACGACATTCCGAAAACATCGCTCGATGAATTTGATAAAGTTGAAAGACATCTAAATCAGGGAGCACCTTTTTCGGATTGGTTTGGTATACGTGTCTATGAGCCTGAACGCACTGAGGGTGAATTGGTATGGCATCTTAGGCGTAACCCACCGGCCAAACTAACGAATATTCTTACAATCGGAATTTATGAGGGGCACACATTCTTTATCAAGGATATTTCGAAGCTTGCAAGAACGTATGCATGTGTTCATTGCCGTTCAAGATTCACTCAAGCTTGCAGCCTTCAACGACATACCGAAAGGTGCTCCCAAGGCAAGACGGTGATCGATTGCCCAGCTGAAAAAGTTGAAGCACCGCAGACATCTTTCGAGAAGACCTTCTTTCCAAAAAATCAGGCTTCCCATGAATCACTTAGGTGGCTTGAACGAGAAGCCAAGCGGCGGAAAATTCACATTCAGCACGCAATGTGTGGGCACGGGGGTGAGCGATGGGTTGAGCGCTCTCCTGTCGACGGGTACAACCATGAAACGAAAACTGTTTTTCAATACCACGGCTGTCACTGGCACGGATGCCGAAAATGTTATCCGAATGATCGTAATAAAATTATTACTCACAATAACCGAACGCGAGAAGACCGGTACAAAGCAACTGTAAAACGCACAGAAGCGCTCCGAGCTGCTGGCTATCATATAATCGAGGCATGGGCGTGTGAAGTAGGGGAAATAGATGTGGAGTTGCCACGGACCCAAATGCGAAGTTACCCACACGCGATATTGTATGACTTCGAAGCATACGGAGATAAGAATCAGAGGGAGGAGCCGACAGGCATGCTTACGATCGAGAACACACACGTACCAATCTCGGTGAGCATTGGGGACACCCTCGAACGCGAGCCAACATACATTTGTGAAAAAAAATCCAGTGGAGCTGGTTCGCAAGTTTATGGAAGAACTGGAGCGGCGCGGGAAAAACATCTGGACCAAAGTAAGAGCAGCATTCATGCCTGAAGACGTGGAGATGCTTCCAAAAGCGCAGCGCCTCAAAATCGAAGAATGATACGATCAGGTGCCGGTTCTCGGGTTCAATTCTGGCCGATACGATTTAAACCTGATCAGAGAGAATTTCGCGGAGCGCCTATCTGACACAACCGGTAAAGTAAGAGTGGCGAAAAATGGAAACAAGACCATGTTCATTCTGACGAATAACTTTCGCTTTCTCGACATCATTAACTACTTAGGTCCGGGTACCAGCTATGAGAAATGGGTGAAAGCCTACGAATGCGAAACTGTAAAATCGTGGTTTCCGTACGAGTGGTTTGACACTCCTGAAAAACTTGATTTTCGCGGACTTCCGAAATATGAGGATTGGTATTCGAAGCTGAAGGGCGACTATGTTCTCACGCGGGAGGAATGGGAGGGGTGCCAGCGTCTGTTCAAAGAAAAGGGCATGTGTACCTTCGCAGACTGGCTGCGTTACTACAATAATCTCGATGTGGCTCCTGGCCTCGAGGCTCTGGAAAAGATGCGTGCTTTCTATACTGATAAGGGAATCGATATTTTGAAAGACGCTGTCAGTATCCCAGGTGTTAGTTTACATTACTTGCTCCGCGGATGTGTTGAGAGGGGCGCGGATCTTTACAGCCCGGACAAAGAAGCGTATGAGATGCTGAAAGAAGCTGTTGTCGGTGGCCCGAGCCTTGTTTTCACGAGATACCATGAAGTTGGAGTCACGAAGATAGGTCTCATCGAATAGCGGAACCCCGTCTTTGCAAAAATATCGTGGGTTACGACGCCAATGCTTTGTACTTGTCAACCATGCTTAGAGACATGCCTTGCGGAAAGGGAAGGGTCGTGCATTATAATAACGAAGCTGCTGCTCCCATACTTACACAAAGGCTCAAAGAAGAAAAATGGTTCGGATTTGCCGAAGTCGATATAGAGATCCCTGAGCCCTTGCGCCCAAAGTTCGAGGAGATGTGCCCATTCTTCTACAACAGAGAGGTACCAATTGAAGCTGTGCCGCAGCATATGCTTGATTACCTGAAGCGCACGGGGCGAAAGCGTGGAGACGGGAGAAAACTCACGGGAGCATTGTCCGCAAAGAAGATATTATTATACGCTCCTCTACTTAGATGGTATCTTGAGCATGGAGCAGTGATCACAAATGTTTATCGGACGATTGACTACCAACCAACTAAGATATTCACTTGGTTCGTGGAGCAGGTGACGGAGGCGCGCCGGACTGGAGACGTGGCAAAAAGCAAGGCGCTGCTGGCCGAGGTGTTTAAGCCGTCAGGAAATAGCGGGTACGGGAAGCTCATGGAAGCCTTGGAGCGGCAAACAAACATCATTTACACCAAAGACGAGAAGATAGTCGACAGAGCCTTGCGAAGCGCATATTTCAGTGATCATGACGAGATCGGGCAGGCGTATGAGCTGGAAAGTCGAAAGCCTCGGATCACAATCAGAAGACCATTTCAGGTAGGAATAGCTGTATATCAACTGGCAAAGCTTCGAATGCTTGAATTCTATTATGACTTTCTTGACAGGTATTTTGACAGAAGAGATTTCGAATTGATTCAGATGGACACAGACAGCAATTACATCGTCAAACCAGAGCTGCAAACAGAATTTGAGGCAAAAGAGCAAGAGTGGTTAGCTTGGGACAAGTGGAGCAGCCGGACCCCTGGGCTCTTTAAACTCGAGTGTGAAGGCAGTAGAATGATTGCACTCTGCTCAAAATGTTATTTCGTCGACGAACGTGAGGGCGAAAAAAAGAAGTTTAGCACAAAGGGGATGTCGAAGAAGCAAAACGAGATAACCTGGCAGCGTTTCAAGGCAGCTTTGGAAGGCAGCAAGGACATGGCAACGAACATTGGTTTTCGCATGAACAACGGGAGGATGGTCACTTACGAGAAGCAGAAGCTGGGGTTGAGCGCTTACTACGACAAACGCTGGGTATTAGAAGACGGCATTCACACAGAACCGATCGAGTTTCATGGTTAGATTGCCGGTGGTAGCTGTGTATCTGGAGGGACAACCAAAAGCTCTTCGCGGACAAACCCGCGTTTTGGTCCGTCAAACAAATAATAGAGAACCGGTGCATTTGGTTTTATCATAATCTTTTCAATCTCGTAAACTTTCAGAGACCAGATTGGGTCGGTAGCTCTTCGGCGGCCACCTTCAAGTTCACCGGGTTGATAGAGATAGCGAACACTTAAACCGGAGGGGAGGTTCTTTTCGTTTGCACCAACGGGTCTCAAATAAGGGGTCGAGGGTTTGGATGGAACAGTTTTCTCTTTGATGGTCTCAACGGGTTTCTGACCGGTCAGTCGAGTGACTTCTTTATTCAAAGCTGAAATAACAGCGGGCAGTCGGGCCACCCATTCAGTCGATCTTTTGTCGTCTAGGAGGCGCATTTCAACCCCATATTGGTGTCCAAACAGTCGTTCAGCCAGGGTGCAGTTGAATCTTTCAACGATAGCTTGATCACGGTGAATATCCACACGGCCGCGTCTAACCTCGACATTATGTTTCGAAAGCAATTGATTCACAGCGCCCATAAACTCACGACCAGGATCGACCTGAAGCAGTTTCGGCCACTTCAAAGGACCACGACTATAAATCCGTTCCAGAGCAGCTGCGACTTCTTTGGCCTCTTTTGTGGTCAACGGTTCGGCCTCTTTGTATCGAGAGGCCACATCTACCACTGTGAGGGCATATTTAAAAGTTTTACGGGAGCGTGGTGGGCGATCGTGTGGGAGATACAGAAGATCGGCTTGGTGAACTTTGTTTGGAACAGGAACATCAAATTTCGGTCTTGGAATGTACCGTGGGGCTGGTAAATAAACCTGCCAAAGAGCTTGCTTCATCAACCAGTTTCAAGCCACATCTTCCGAGACTTTCGCTGCCTGGGCTAATTTCTTAATCGCTGCAAACCCTTTCCAATACCCTTGCGGGCTGTAATAAATTTTTGACAACCTATTGAAAATGCGCACGCTCATTGTATACCATACAATAAAAAAATGGACGACCCATTTGGTTGTTTGCAAAGTGTGAAAATTTCGTCCGGAGCAACTAGTTTATGTGGTGAACGAGTTCTGTCGTGAATGTCCAAAATGTGGTAGAGTGTTTGAATGTGATGATGATGAACAGTTCCAAGAAGAAAATCGGGGAAGAAGTTCCACAGCGCCTCCTACGACTAATGTTCATTTAAAAAATGTTTTTCGGAAATGGAACATTGACAAAATGTTTTCTTCCAGCGAGGTCGCTTTTCTGGGTAAGGTTATTGCTCAATTTCAGGAGATAACCGGCAAGTCAGTGAACTACCCCTGTTTTCTGCACGATTATTTCTAAAACCTTTGCAAGCAGGCGGCACGCAAAACAGGAGTTTGAAAAATGGTGGAGCACTACTTCAAGCCCAACCCCAACTTTTGTTTCAAATTAATTGTGTTCCTCGCAGCCGCATGACCCCACTGCCTTTGTTTCAACGGAACTGCGTCAAGAGCCTTCACCATTGTTTTGTCCGCTTTGTGTTTGCAATTTTTTTCATTTTCACCGTATTTTTTGCTTCGGTTCGAACAAACACCATAGTCCACGTCATGTTGCACTGCGATTGCATCTGTTGCACCTGTTGGTGGTTGATATATTTCCAGAATTGTACCCGTTTCTGGATCGAAGTTTACCTGCTGTTCAAGGGGATTGGATGGCCCTGTATAATTATGTCCAGGTAATACCCAACCCTGTTTTGGTTCAGGAAATTTTCCTATTGCTGCATGTATATCAAACCCAGACCCATCTAAATCAGGTCTGTCAGTTTTGTAACGTAGGTTTGGTCGAACTTTAGTTGAAAGTTGATCTAACATTTCACTACCAACTTTTTCAATGACTGGGCGGGCTTTGTTCAGCGTGTAATTTATCGCTCTCTTTTGCAGTTTGGGGTCTCTCATAGCTTCAGAAGCGTAATATCGTCCAGCTTCAAAACTTTTTTTCGCAAGAAATGGGATTCCTTTTGTAATAGCTAGATCACCCACCGCCATAGCAACGTCACCAAATATACCACTGCCCTCCGCGCGGGAGGGCTCACCTAGTTTCCCGGCATAAAACGTGTTTTCGTTATTCCGCAACTAGCGTATTTTACCTTTAAGAGTTTTCGATTGTTCTTTGTGATTACAACCTTTTCACTTCCCTGCACATTGGGCATATGCCGCTTTTCTTTCACACAGTACACTTCCATTGTATATATCTTATGAAAAATAATTCTTTACGATGTGTTCGTTTTGAAGGACATCATCGGTGAACATTTTCAAAATATCGACGAAACTGGTGCCTTTGTTTCTTTCGTTTAAAAAGAGAAGGCAGTAGTAACCACATCTCACACTTTGTTCCCATTGAATTTGGTTATCATTTCTGAAAAAATGTTTGATTCCGTGCATTGACACTTCTTTTTCCCATTCCAAAGGTGGTGGAAGCCCAAATGAATCAAAATACTCGTACGTACCATTTTTGGCACGCCAACAACACACCCAATGAGTTCCCAAACTTCCGAAATCATCCAAGTTGATAATACATGGAGAATGAAACATGGATTTTGTTTCGTTTCTGCTAAAAATACCTTTTATAGGGATTCGTAAGAAGCTGCACCATTTTCTGAGGTCAATGTTGGATAGAGGTTTATCTTCAAACTTTATTTTTTTTTCAAATAATCATCCCAAGTTCCAAAGAAAGGTGGAGGTCGAATTTGCATTCCCCCACCCTTTTCTGGAGGTGGAGGGAGGGGTGGTGCTCGTCGTGGTCGTGAGCGTGGTGGTTGAGTTTGCAAACCTTTTCCAATTATTTTTTTGACTAAGTCGATAGCCAAAGGTATTCCAATTGACGCTAACATACCAAGAAAACCACCATACTGTGCTGAACCTCCCTTTACAAAACCTTGTCCAACAAGATATTGTTCTGCCGCCTTTTTCTGAGTAGGAGTCATTTGCTGGACAAGTTTATAAAGCTCAATTTCCTTCGGCCCAAAACCCTTTCCGAATATCTTTTTCAGCACCTTTTCAACACCGAAACTCAAACCCAAGGGCTGGCTTTATCAAAGGTCGTGCCAAACCTAGCATAGCAGAAAACAAACTTCCACCACGCTGCGCAGTATTCTCAATCTGGGTCTGGCTTAATTTTAGCTCAACCCCTTTCCCTGCCGCTGCGGTTTTCTTCAGTCGCGAGATTTGAGTAGCAGTGAGAAGGAGCTCGTCACCGCGCCCAATTTGGTCCGGTTTAACTCTCAGAGTAACAGCTGTCTTCGAAACATAAGCTTTTTGAAGTTTCTTTTTCTGACCATCAGTCAGTGCGATTTTATATGGATGATAAGTTGTGCTCATCGTGCGTGTATATTATATTCAGAATTTTTTATTTGTCTAGACGGCGACAAGCTCATTACCAATTTGCCTCAGCACAAATTCTTCTTCATTCAAAACCACGGCGAAGATTTGTAATCTTGAGCGTTAGCGGCTTCGTTCAGTGTGTAATGAAATTCGAGCTTTTTGGGGTCGCCTGTCACACCTTCTTTGGTATTTCGTAGATCAAAGTAGATAATTGGGTATAACTTCTGAAAGCTGGCGAGCTGCAGCTGAACGCCGGTGTTGTAGTCGTTCTTTCTGTATCTGAAATTGATCAAATCATTCAAAATTCTTATTTTAAAGTCATGGTCGTAAACAAGCTCAGGGTAAAAGCTTGTCCCGTATTGGAGGCGGCAAGTGGCTAATCTTGCCGAGTTATCACCATCGATATCAAATGTGTCAAAGAGGTAAGGGTTTTGCTTGTAAGCATTTTGTTTCCGAGTTTGTTGAAGGAATACAAAGACATGCTTCGGGTTTTTTTACCCCAGGTGTAATCAACCACTTACCATTTGCATCCCTTCGGTCGCTGCTGGCATGCAAAGTTTCTTTCAGGTATTTCCATTGGGTTGGTTGCAAGAAATTTTCATTGACCAGGGTTTGTCCTTGGCCAGTGAAATGTAATTGTGGCACCCACAACTCAAATTTACGGACAACAATCCTTCGAGCTGTTCCATCGTTTTGGAAAATCATTTCTCTATCGTTTTGCAGACCAATTTCAAACTCAAATTGCATCGGTGGCAGCAGCCTGTCGGAAAGACCTTCGAAGAAGGAGTATCTGTTCAAAGGGATAATGGTCTGAACTATCTCACCTCCATGTGATAGAAGCGCCCTTGCCCGCATTCCGACGTTCGTCGCATTGCCATCAATCACTGTGGTGGCGTCAGAGTCAAGATACCAAAACTGGTTTTTTGCCACGCTTCTCGAAAAATCGTCCGAAAAGTCAAGCAGGTTTTTGATGAAAATAACCTTGTGGATATCGTTCGCCTCGTATAGCACTTTTCCGGCTGATTTTAGTTTCAAACTTCTGATCAATGAGAAAGAACCGTTGATCGGAGCCGATTCAGTGTCAGCACCAATGTCGGCTCCGTTTGCTACAGCTTCAAACTTAAAATCGACGCGGAAATAAGCGTTGTACCAGTCATAAAAATTGTCCCGGTCTCTTACGGTAAATTTGTGGCCCGACTTGTTTTGATATTGGTCATTCCCAGGGAAGGTGAGCGGGGTGTCCAAATCAACTTGAACGTATGTAGTCTTCTCGAGGTATGGTGGAGTTCTGAACATGTTGACAAGAGTTTATATTAAGAGAAAATATTTCTTTGTTTAAATTTCGTTTGCCAAAATTCGATTTAATTTCACAAGAGCTTCATCTGATTTTTTTGGCACTTGGTTTTGCAAAATATTTGCGAGTTTCTTTTTTGCATCCTGAGACACCGGTTTTTGCTTTCGCTCTTGCAGTAGTTTTCGTATTTGTTTCGAACCTTTTTCAACAGCAAGTTCACCAACTTTCTGACCCGCTTTTTCAGCGATTGTTTTTGTGGCTTTTTCGGCAGTTTTCTTTGCCACGTTCTTCACAGTGCCTTTGAATACTTTATCGATGGTCATGAGGGTGTCACGGATCACACCCGACCCTTTGTGTTTATATCGATAACTTCCGGTGTTTTCGTCAAAAAATCTTGCCCACTCGCTCGGATGATTCATAATTGTATATTTATACCAACAAATTCCTTACTCTTTTTCAATCATTAAGCTAATTGCAATGTCTGTCCCGTTGAGATCCAGGATATTGTTTCTTCCGTCTGTCACCCAAACCCTTATTTCATTAATATAGCTTTTATTCACAGGTTGCCACTCAAGCCGACGCGGCTCTTTTTGAAATGGATAGCTAACCTGAAGCCCTGTTGTTGAGAAACTGTATAACACATCGCTTGGAACATTGTTTGATCAGCGTGTGATAAGATCGCAGTGCAAATACACCCAATCAACACCTCTTGTGATATTTGGAACGAATTTTCCGACATGGCTTGTTTTTCCTGTCAAGAATTTTTTCTGATAACCAAGCAATTCAGCGAAAGCTCCTTGAGAAAAGTCAAGCTCATAATTTTCATGCATCAAAATGACAACCCGGTAAATTGACATGTCGAAATACATTGTGAAAATGTAATCACTATCTTTATCTGCCGGGTCTACTTTACCGATGTGTTTCTGAAGAAAAGTGTTGATTCTTTTGTAATCATACATTCCGTTCGGAAAAGTTAAGGTCTGTCACGCTTCGGTTTTCTTTCTCCAGTGAATTTTGTTGTTATTGTAAAATGCATCGATGTTGTACCATGAGTAACTCATTGTGATCAGTCTGTTTAGCGCGGCTTTATAGTTTCCTGAACCCAATTGGATCGGAGGATGAAACTTTATTGTAAAATTGTGTGAAACATTCCGTTCTCCGCCCCTTTCTAGTTTTGCGAGGCTCGAGTCAAGCAGAATATCAAAGCTCATTATTGGAATATATAATTAGTAATAATTTTTTCTTTTGCTTTTTATCAATTGTGCCGAGTTCAACAAGTGAATCAAGCAGAGACAATACCTGATTTTTTAGTTTTATTGAGCTGTTTCCTGCTTTTATCGATCCTAAGCTCAAATGAAGTTGGTTGATCAATTTTCAGCTTCATCAGTGATGCCACTTCCCTTCCGTTTCCCAATCTTGTTCAGAAGAGTCCTCTTCATCGTCTGAAGGCTCAACAAAAGATCTTCGGCTCATGACAGCTTTTTCAAGAGGAGTTTTGGTGATTTCTCTTTTTTCGTGTTTTTTAGTTGGCTTCAGGCTAACCTTCCTTTCCTGTAACTGTTCCGAAAAAGTTCGATTTGCCCTTATTGCTTCGAGAATATATAATTCTTTTTCAAGTTCTTCCACGTTTTTTCCATGAAATGAAGATGTTTTACTTTTTACTTTGTAAGTTGGATCATCTCCATGTTTAGTAAGCAACCCCTTGATAGTTCCAATCTTGGTTGATATATCTTTTTTTTGAAACCGAAGTCTTTGACGGACCCGGTATCGCCTGTTCTTCCATCAACGGTGGGGGTGGTGGTGGAAAATCACCATCAAATTCTTGATACGGGGGTGGTGGTGTTGGTGGTGTTGGTGGTGGTGTTGGTGATGGTACTGGTGATGGTAATGGTGTTGGTGCTGGTGTTAGTGCATCCGGTCTGAATTCATCACCAAAAGGGTTAATTTCGTCAAATTCATCCATTGTGTAATCAGGACGTTCCTGCTCCTCCTCCTCTTCTTCGTCTTCTTCTACATTAGCGCTGCTCTTTTCATCAAGCCTTTTTGTAATAGGTTTAAAAAGCTCTTCTCCCGAAAGCTGACCAAACTCTTTGTTAATTTTGTTTTTTCTGAATTTTTGGTGGATGTCTTGTGTTTGTTGATCGACCGCCGACTTTTCTTCAGCCAACTGATGCCACTTTTGTACTGACATATTTCCAGCGTGAATATATAGAAACCAAAAAAAATGAAGATTCCAAATTATGACCCAGATTTTTCCAAGAGTAGCTACAAGCAAGGCCACCCTTGTATGACAGCCGATGTTTTCCGGATGCTGATTTGTGGACCCAGTAATTCTGGCAAAACAAACATATTACTGCATATGCTTTATGAGTTGTTAGAGTTTGATAAAATTTACCTCTTTTCGAAAAACCTACACCAGAATAAATATCAGTCTCTTTTGCAGGACTTTGCTAAACGAATCAACCCCAAGGTTGGTTACGAGGTCATTGAGGCTCATGGTGATGAAATTATTCCACTCGAAGAGCTTCCGGTGGACAACCAAAAAATTGTTGTTTTTGATGATCTTGTTTGTGAAAGCAACCAAAACAGCATCATTAATTATTTTATCAACGGGCGGCACAGAAACTGCTGCGTTATTTACCTCACTCAAACCTTCTACAAGGTGCCGAAAAACATCCGTGATAACTGCAGCCATTTTTGTATTTTCAGATTTCTTCCACGAGAAAACAAACGGATTGCAGACGAGATAGGTGTGGATCATGACACTTTAGATCGCGCCACCGATAAAAAATATTCTTTCTTTTACTATGACAAGCCCCGAAAATTAATGAAAAAAATTTTGATGAAGATATAGAATGGGGTATATTAACAGCCAAATAGGCGAAACTAGCCAAACGATGAGTGAAAGTGAAAAAGTGGGTCCTCCTGGCCCTGAGGGTCCTCCTGGGCCGAAGGGTGACAAAGGCTCAGCGGGACCACAAGGTCCTTATGGACCGAGGGGTGAGAAAGGTCCCACGGGACCACGAGGTATGATTGGTCCCCAAGGCCAGAAAGGGCCACAAGGACCCCAGGGTCCAAAAGGCGACAAAGGTGATCCTGGGCCTCAGGGTAATGCAAGCGGTTCTGCTGATATTGACATGCAAAATAAGTACGATATTTTGCGATTAAAAAGCAACCCTTATCCTATCCACGGTGATCTGACAAAGATAATAAACTATCAAGACACGAGAAATATCTTTCTTTCAAAAAAAGAAGGTGGGAAAATGGAAGCAAGCATTAATATGAATAATAATACAATCTACAACGTAAAAGACCCAGAACAAGTAGAGCAAGCCACAAACAAAAAGTATGTCGATAATCAGCTTGTAAAAAAACCGGATAAAGAAGTTGATATTGACATGAAAAATAATTCGATTATCAATCTTGATCTTCCATCAAACCCAAGAGACGCCGCATGTGTCGAGTTTGTTAACTACAGAATTGATGACATAACACAAAAAAAGTTTGATGGCACTAACAGTATGACTGGAAACTTAAACTTAAATAACAATACAATTGTCAACTTACACACCGATGGCAAAGATCCGAAATCCGCAGTTAATGTTGATTTTATGCAAAGTAAAATAACATCTATGTCAGATCTTGTCAGTCAAACAATTCATGAATCTCATATCACTAACCCGACAAATAAAAAGGACGCCTTCAGATACTTGATGGAAGACACTGATGAATCTTCGAGTGAAAACAACATCGAGGTTTTGGGCATCAACGACTTTCCCGAGTCTCCACATCAAGTAAATAAAAAAGCTTCCTTTCTTAAACTCCTGTTTGAAAAAGACTCACCGAACCAGTACCGGTCAAGCCTCGGTTTTAACCTCCATCCACTTCCGGTCGGTTACTACACGATGGTTGTGGAATGGTTTCCACCAGAAATGAATGAGGTGAGTGTAACACCACAGGCCACGACGATTTCAATTTCAAATCATTCAACCAAAACATTCGAGAAGTACACCAAAACAGTTATCCACTTTCACAGATGGGGTAGCTCACCCCCGCAATACATATATCTCGACCTGCACGGCACGGTCCGTAATCCATCATTAATAAAAATTGGCCATCTAATTGTTTATGGTGTTAAAGAAACAATTTCAAACGTTGATCCAAGTGTTTATGACACCGCCTTTGTTATTGAAAATGGACAAATGAAAATTGAAACAGATTTGTCTTTAAACGGACATCGTTTGCGTGGTTCCGTTCGTTACATAAATGGAATTTTAAATATGAAAAATGGAAACATATTTTTATTAAATGGTTGTGACAAAATAATCATTCCAAATTATAGCCACATAATAACTATAAAAGTGCTCTATTTCAAGCACAAAAGTCAATATCCGCCTATTTCTTTGAAATTAAAACACAGTGACCATTTAACTCAATCAATTACTTACACTTCAACCAAAGCAACTCGATCACAGACAATAAATATTAATTTAGTACTGTCGTTTGGTCATATGGCTGTGGAACTGGGTTCAGTTGTACAAGATGAAGAACTCTTACTGTTGATTGAATATAGAGTGCCATAAACATTTTTTTCATTCATTATATATCACAATGCGGGACATTTTCGAATTCAACCATATCGACCAAACACTTTCTAAAGAGAAAGTTAAAAAAATGAAAGATTTATATGCTTATTACCACAAGAAACATTATGGCTATGAAAAGTTGTACCGCAGTTTTCAAAGAAAAAATTTTGTTTGTAATCTTTCAGCTGGCAAATTAATTATTAGTGCCGCAGTAGCCGGAGGAATTACGTTGAACCCCGTTGTCATTGCAACTTTAACAGGGGTCGGTCTTATTTTAAAAGCAGTGGCAAGCCTTAAGAAATACGATAAGAAAAGAGAACAATCAAATTTTGCCCGTATCGAATACCAAAAAATCCTTGATGAGATTCGCTTTTACCTCAGAGGCGAAGCTTTCGACGAAAAGGTCTTTCTTGATAGATTGAAAATGATAGATAATTTCGTCACTGATCATTGCATGGAGATTCCGCCATCTATTTCTAAAAAGTATGAAAAAACATTCGCTCCGTTGTAGATTTTCAAAGTAATTATATACGGAGAAAAAAAATGATTGCAGTCTTGCAAGCTATTTGCTATCACCTAGTTGAGCCTCTCACACCCCCCGAAATTAAGCAAATAAGATTTATTACTCGTGAGTGTGTTTCAAAAATATTGTTACCAACTCGTGACAATTTTGGCTACCCCCTTTCAGGACAAGATATTGTTCCGCATAAATAAAACAGATAAATTTGCAAACCACGCTTCAATGCATTAGAGCATAGCCGGTGGTCGCGGGACTTTCCCTTGGAAATGAGTCATCACATTGTTAAGGTTATGTAAATAGAATCATCTAGAACGACCTGTATATGAGACAACAGGGACTTTCCCTAGGAAAATAAGCCATCACATTGTCAAGGTTATGTAAATAGAATCATCTAGAACGACCTATAAAAAATCCTGATATAGCAATGAACCCGAGAAACATCCAGTTCAACTCTGTCACGAACATTCTTGATCTTTTTCCAATCAATGCATGACTTCACATCTAAATCTGTTTTTCTTTCATCATTGCCGGGACTTTCCCGAATAAACTTCTACTGTTCTCCGCGACTATAAAAACTGACATCACCCCATTTTATATCATTTGGAAACAAACATGGAATGGGACGACTCTTACGATTTGAATCTTTTAGACATTGAAAACCACTGATCAATGTACACAAACTTCAGGCATCTCCGAGGAGCAGAAGGCAATACTTCAAATGTATATCAGCTATCATGATGAAATGAAAACATTTTCTCTTGAAAACTTCCTTTACAAAATGGAAGCTGAAGGACCGCTGGTAGCAAGTTTGTACTTCAAAAATGAAAAGCCTAAAAAAACCTACATCAAGTCTCGCAAATCCGTAAAGTTTTGGAAGTGCCTGAATACCAATCCTATTGGCAACAAGTCGTTTAAACACGAAAAAATTGTGTCTGGTTTCAGTTAACCAAGAAACTGTAACTTTGGAAATTTTCAGGACTGATGTTTAATCTCCTTAGAAACCGTGGTCCTTTTACGACCGCCGTTGTCAAGAGGCTAAATCTCCTTGGAAACCGCGGTCATTTTATGACCGCCGTTGTCAAGAGACTGTAACTTTCTATTTTTGTATAACTGTAGTTTGTTTATATTTTCAATAAAAATCCTTATTAAAATATGTATATTCATTGTGTCCTGTTTACATTGAAAACACAGACTTGAATACATATTAGGCTTTGCATAGGCGGTCAAGCGAATCGAAAACGAAACTTTGTTCTTCCCTTAATTCTTGCCAGTCGTTATATGCGCAATGCCAGTCGTAAGTATCAGACCAAATGTTCACAAATCTCTAATCGGATTGGCAAACCAAAGTTGATTATACATTATACATTTTTTTGTTCGTGTCCGGTTATGCTTCGCTTTGTTAATTGATTTTTCTTCGGTTTGTACGCTGAGTGGTTTAAAAGAGGAAAATACGGGTGTAGGAATGAGGTGGTATTTGTCAACTACCGACATTACTACTCATCATAATTACGATTATTGCCTATTATTTTTCTGTAGTACAGTGTATTGTGTCGGATGAAACCTTGAATGTGATCTTTCAATGACAGCTTTAGAACTGACGACACGTTCTTCTGTACTTACTTCAATGTACAGTACTGTTTCTGAATTACGCTTTACGGTTTAGGTCTGTTGATAAAACCTGTCAAATGGACTGAGTCTTTTGTGCAGGACATTGATCCTTGTGACGCAATCTGGATTCTTTTTTTCAATTTTCGTTAAGTCCCAAGGGGTCATTTCAGAACAAAATCTGTCACAGTTTGTTATATAATAAAAATACAACAAACTCAATGGAAATCTCAGGAAGTAAACGGTCAACTAAAGTTTTACACCCAAACTCAGAGCGGTGTTGACTGGTTTTAACAGTTTCCGTTTCCGCTTGTTTTCCGGGTTGAGCTTCGTAACTGATTTCTTCACAACCACATTTCTGCCAGAACCGAAACTGAATCCAGGCGTCCTCGACATTGCAGATTCGATAAACATCCTCCTTCCCCCCCCCAAAAAAATGCTGACACAGGTGCGCAATTTCAGCCACTTGCACGTGCTGTGGTTCAAGTTTGGTTTGGTTTCAAATTTCACACTCCACCGGAGAACAAATTTTTGCCAAAATCAAACAATAACCTACAACATGGGAAATTATTGCTTTCCATGGCCGGCAAAATAACCGCTAAACTTTCAGGACTTTCTGGCGGGGATTTCTAGGACACGTATAGAACTGTGCGTACAATCTTTCCAGCTATAGTTTCCACCAAACTCTGAGACGTTGAAATTGCGCTTAAACAAATGCGTTCATTACGCCGAGGCCAAACATGACGTGCGTAGACCAGGAAACATAAAAACACGAGCTTAGCTATATTTCGTTTGCAACTCTGGGAAAGAACAAAACTGCAGTCAGTAAAACAAGATTACAGTGGAACCTTGATTTAACGAACCTCTATATAACGAATTCCTAGGTATAACGAACGATATTTTCCAGACCAGTAATAGTGTAATGTATGGAAAAGAACCTCTATGCAACGAACCCTCTATAAAAGGAACCAATTTTCTCAGTCCCTCGTGCGTTTTTTGTAAAATAATGGTTGTCAAATGACAGAAGTTCATTTAGGAAAGGAGGATCTTTGACGATGAACAAACCTGAACATGCAATGTTTTTTAAATGCGGGTGCTTTTATAGAGGGAACAGGTTTGCCACTTGTGGGCCTGTATGCACACAGGGCACAGCCTGAATTTCAGCCGTCTCCTCTCGTCGTTCACTCCCGAGAGAGACGTCTGAATCAATGAGCCGCTAATGCCGTCCAGTGACGTCACTGTCCAAAAACCAGACAGCGGTGTTGATTGGCTGATTCTCAATTATTCGCAAAAATTATTTCGTTAGGGGCCGACCATTTAACTTTTGAGGGGGGGGGGGTGGATGATTTCTGGTCACCAAGCTTTTTTTTTTCTAGCAACCTGGTGGGCAGGATATTTTTTTTCCTTCTAAATGCTCTGCAGGATATTTTTTTTTCCTCTTCATTTCTCTGCAGGATTTTTTTTTCCTCAAAAAAAAAAAAAGAGTTCTTACATTAGTTTTCAATTCCAGCTGGAGCTTTGTTCACAGACAAGACAACAAATAGATAAATCATAAGTGAAATGCATGGGCTTGAGTTTGTTTCATGGGATTATGAAAATCACTTACACTATTTTTTTTTGTATGAGCTTACTAATTAGGGTTTGACATATTATGCCGGCATAATTTCGAGCATAATACTATAGGTGGAGCATCGAGCATAATGCCGGCATAATAGTGCTATTTGCCAGCATAATAGTGCCATTTTGTGACATAACAGTTATTTATTTTTTTAGAGCTACAACTGTCCATTTATTAAGTTAAAACTACAAAATTTCAAGCTATTTTAATGTTCTTCGTGGTTCCCATTACTACCGAGCACTGTAGGCTTGTTCCCAATGTATCCTCAAGTGGGTTGGATCTTTAGGCCTGGTTACTCTCATTATGCCAGGCTTCTATAAAGGCCTTCCTGGTTTTTATTTTCGTGCTTCAGGGGGGTCCGGGAAAAATTTTTTTATGGCATAATTATATATCTCATTTTAAAATATAAAAACATTGAAAATATAGATACATGTTACTGTTTACTTATTTATTTATTTATAGTTGACAACAAGAAAGCTTTGGATCTGTTTCTTTTTATACTGAATATATATTATAATAAAGATATATCTTATTTAAAAATATAAAAAAATAGAAAAATATAGATACATGTTACTGTTATTTATTTACTGTTGACAACAAGAAAGGTTTCGATCTGTTTCTTTTTATACTGAATATGTTATAATAGAGATATATCTTATTTACAAATATTTAAACATAGAAAAATATAAATACATGTTATTTACGGTTGACAACAAGAATCATAGAATAGTTTCATAACAAGAATTAAGCATTTAACCAAGGTTTGAAATGGCAGAGGGTGGGGAATTTAAAAATTTTAGTGACCCAAAATATTTGAAAATGTCAATCATTATAGCCCTTGGGTATGCCTGCACTCCCTCCATTGGGGCTAGACATTGATAAGTGCATTACTAAAACATCGCAAAAATCAAAAATGGCAAAAATGTTATATGTTATAAATGTTATGTTACATGAAAATGCTTCAGTTAAAAAGATTAAAAATGAACAAATTATTTTTCTTTGTCTAATAAAACTTGATTCTTTAAATAGAAAAATTTACCTCCATTACTGCTTGTGATATTATAAAGCTAACGAGTTTGGATACAGTACGAGCCAGCGAGCCAGAAATCCCTAATCCCAATAAAAAGGCTAACCGCAAGCTACCTATAAAGGAACTGTAGGCTAACTGCAGTGCTAACTAGGTTAGCCAATGTGTAATTTAGGCTAATCATAATGGCTTGCATGACTCCTATGACTCGCGAGCCTTGTGAACCGTGCAAGCCAGAAATCCCTTTATATCCCATTATATAGGGCTAACCGCAAGCTACCTATTAAAGCTAATAACTGTAGGCTAACCGGAATGTTGTTTTGGCTAAACCAGAGTGTGATTTAGGCTAACTGGAGTGGCTCGCTGGCTCACAGATTGTCGGACCCTATAAAGCTAAGAATGCATTGCACATTCTGAAGCATAACCAACTCCAGAGTTTAAAGGGAGAAAGGGAAGAATGGTTGCAGTTTTGCTGGGATTTTGTAAAGTCCCCCTGGAATGATGAAATAGCTTTGCAACATTTTTTTTTCTTGCTTGCAGCAGTGCAAGAATTTTTTTTCTATTTCATTTGTGCTGCATGCAATTTTTTTCTTCCGACAAGGGCTTGCAGGAAATTTTTTTTCGAAATCATCCACCCCCCCCCCCCCTCAATAGTTAAATGGTCGGCCCCTTAATTATTCAAAGTGCGAGGAATGTTTACAAAGTGGCGGTTGCGGGGATTCCACTTTGTGCGAAGGCTTTCAAAGAAGCAATATCGACTCTTGGGGTTAACTAAGTTATACCCCGAACAGGTAAGCGCTCTCTTTCACTTCCTGTCGAGGGAAAATGTTTTCGTTAATCTTCCGACGAGCTATGGGAAATCTATGATGTTTCAGCTTGCACCACTTGTTGCAAGTGAACTCTCCAAATCGTGTACACAATTTGAAGCACACTGTATCATTATTGTTATTTCTCCCTTGGTTGCTCTCATGAATGACCTGCAAGTGGGATGTAGAAATCCTGTTATGTGTAGAAAGCCACGCTTTTGCGAAGGCGGCGAAGCGTTTGAAAGCAAGTGAAGGTAAATTATCTTGAATTGCAGCCGATACATTTCTCAGAATATTTTTAGCAATTCCTGGAACTGTGCAGTATTGTTTTAATAATACATCGAATTTAAAAATTCGATGTTTTATCGAGGATTCTTCTATTTTGTGATATTTATTTCATTGAATCATCAATCGATTCAGAAAGAAAACACACCATCTTAACGTTGGAACCATAAAGAGCACTCGACCGTCGGTAAAGTGGGATTTGGAAAACTTATAGCGGAGAAATCCAGTTTCGTGTAGGAAGCCACGTTTTTGCGAAGGCGGCGAAGAGTTTGAAAGCAGGTGAAGAAAGCGCTTTGCGCGATGAAGCAAGGATTGAACGCGATTCTTTTTTTGAGGTAAAGCAATTCTTATTTGAGTAAACGCTTTTTTAAGCAAAGTAGGTCTCTTCTGAGTCAAATATTACCTAAAAATAATTATTGTACTTCGTTCTCCGTTCTTTCATTCATGACGGAGACTTAGGGGAAAAACCTACTCGTCAGGTCTGTGTCACGGCTGTGTCACTGACGTCCGTCACGAGCACTTGTCCGACACGCGTTTCACCAACGACCAAGAAATTTGTGTTTAATAATTATTCATTTTTGGCCGTTAAACCACTGCATGCGCTTTACCCGCAGCACTTCACTTTCCAATGGAAACCACTAGTTTAATACTTGCGATGAAAGACATAACACAGAAGCAAAACAAAAGGTACTTGACCCTTGCCATCGAGCGACATGCGTGCGTCTATCATCGACTCGAGGGCTGCAAAAGCTAAATTTTTCGCGGGAACAGAAATAATTCGCATAAATTAACATTGATTCGCCGTGACGTCCCTGGAGGGCATTAGCGGCTCATTGATTCAGACGTCTCTCTCGGGAGTGAGCGACCAGAGGAGACGGCTGAAATTCAGGCTACACAGGGCACAGAGGAGTCATATTTGGCCATACTTCGAGCTAATTTCACCGTACACATCAATGTTGTCGATAAGTGACTAAACAAAGCGTGGTGCCATCTTTTTTTGCATTTACATACAGCTATGACGGTGGGCGTGTCGCTAGTTGTACTGCCGTGAAGACGCTTTACATGACGCATTGTTCGGTCACGATTGTATCAATATGATCGATTTGTACGTAGAAATTAGCCGGACTTACGGTCAAACATGATTCCTCTGCGCCCTGAGTCTGGTCTGCATCGGATTGGACTCCTCGACAACAGGCGGACCCACAGCCAAAACAAGACCCTCTTACCTCGTTCAGTTTGTAATTTTCATCTTGAAGGGCCGCTAATTGTTCCTGTACAAAGAATCAATAGCACATATGTCAGCATCACTGGATTCCTGACTCATAATCATGAAGCCCGTGCAAACATTATTCACCGACCTGAAGTCGTTCCTTTGTTTCCTCGTCATTTGACGGGATCTGCTGAAGGAGGTATTGAACCTAAAGAAGAGAAAAAAAAAAGAAAATGAGATAAAAGTCTTTTCTTTTGTAACAGAAAAAGCAATGTAATCGCATTTAGTCGACAGAGCGCTTTCACTTTTCACTGGAGTCTCGAAAGTTATTTGCGTTAATGTTTACGTTTTGTTGTACTACACTCTGTGAATGGTAAAAAAATCGTACTACTTTCTCAACTGTAACTAAAACCAAAACTAGCTGCGACTCCAAATGTGACTCGATCGCACGCGCTTTTCGGAGGTTGGCGTCCGTTGGTTGCTTTAAGTTCGTATTGCATGGATTGTGCTTGTTGTGAACCAAGCAATTGTAGACTCAAACTCATGCAATTGGTGTCAAACGCTAAGAAAAGTCGAATAAAGATAAGCGAACCTAGATATTAACTTGCCTTTTCTTCGTGTTGTTCTTTTAAGCGCGTCAAGAAGTTGTCATGGGATCGCGTGATTTTAGAAATTTCATCATTCTGCTGCTGAATCAAGGACTAAAATACAAGGAAAAAGACAGTCAGAGAGAAGGCCACAAAACTATACTTAAATACACCACCCTATATTAACCACCAAAACTCAACTAACGGTTGCATCATTTAATTTACTGCTGACAATCATATTTACGACAACTAAAGAACCGTCAAAAAAGGAAACCGACTAAGTGGATCGGAGACCCGCTATTGACGGTAGAAAAACACGTAACCGTTGGTTGATTCTTGAACTTCAGAGTTGCGCATATTTAATACAGTAAGTAGCCTGAGAAAGCAGCTAACGTTTCACGAGGTCGCCACTAGAGCCCTCGCAAAACGACTTCTGAGTATTAAACGACCGCAGAAATTCCATACTGATGACGTGCCTCTACCCAGATCTTGGTAGTACTTCTGATTGGTTGGAATTTTCTTTCAAAAAATCAGAAGGCTTGAAATTTTCTTTCAACCAATCAGAAGCACTACCAAGATCTGGGTAGAGACACGTCATCAGTATGGAATTTCTGCGGTCGTTACTCAGACGTCGTCGTCGTCAAGTGGCGACCTAGTGAAACGTCGGCTGTTTTCTCAGGTTATACAGTAAGCGGTTCTTTACCCAGACTTCTAATCTAACGTAAGTTCAAACGATTTGAAGGGACGTAGTCAAACTACATTCCCGGACACCCAGGAGCCGTTGGTCGGGACAGGGCGTAGTAAGCCAAGCAAAAATGAGCGCGCTGTTGAAAATTTTTGCCGCGCCGAGTTTTGCCCGGTTTACTTCGTCCCACGCCGACTAAACTACCCATAGGTCTCTGAGGATGTCAAAACTAAGACAAGCACCATCGGTCATAGGGAAAATGTTGCTAGAAAACCGAGATGTCAAGTGAACTGATTCTGAAATAGACACCAAACAGCAACAGTAACAACAGTTTAAAGTACACTGCAAACATCCGTGATACCTGTAACTGACTTTTCTACCTTATGGAGATAAGGCTAACCAATATCCGAGAACGGCACTTCAGAATCCACTTGAACCAACTCACTCCGTACGGAACAGGTATAAGTACCGCTGTCTTCAGCCGTCAAACGGTTTATCTTCGGTTGTCCATCTGTCACCTGTGTCCGTCCCTCTGGTATTTCTCCCTTACCTTGTGTCCACGTGATGATGGGTACTGGGTCTCCGTCTGCAGAGCAGTTTAGCGTGACTGACTGTCCAAGATAACGCGTTATCTTCCCTGGCGGCATGACAGTAAATTGTGGTACTACATTGATGATTAATGTTGTCGTGGCGTGTGATGTACCTATGGCATTTGAAGCTCTACAGATGTACGTGCCGGCATCTTTCTTGTCGGCCTTTGTTATGGTCAAGGTGTGGCCCTCAACTGTCACTCTTCCAGCCGGAAGTTGATCGAAAAGCTTGGTCCAGGATATCACCGGAGGGGGATACCCGATGACCGGGGAGGAGGATAATGTCTGGACGGGTTGTAAACAAGAGAAACGCAGTGAGACCAAATATTACTGACAACTTTTCGCCTAAATCGAGACGCGCATCGACCCAAAGCCAATGGAGCGGGCAGCTCCTCGGGGTACATTCGGGAGTTAGACACCTGTCATCTGTCAGTCAGTTTGACAAAGCCCTGGTTACAATCGTCTTTTCAGCAGCTTTTAGCTACAGGGCGCTCGTTTTCCAACTCAGATAATACCAAATTGTAATATTGAATCATTTTAACATTACTTGCTTGTTTGCTGCAATAGGCCACTCCCACGCCTTTATTCAGAACAGCTGTTTTCCATTTAAGTGGCAAACAGTTTTTATCTGCCTCGGCTTTCCAGAAAACAGGTTTATCCCTGACAACAGTAACAGTTAATAACGATAAAACTGAAGAAAATTGGGCACAAATAAATTGTGTTATTTTCCTTCCCTTTACGTTAAGCGCCACAGAAGCCTGTGCACGGTCCCTTGGTCAGTGCGAATCGTCTACACGTACATACCATTATCGCTAACGACCACATTCTTGATATGAAGCGCTCCTTTTATAACGGAATATTCTTCTGGTGGGGAGGGAACCATCTTCTTTAGACCACGAGATTGTGGTGAGCACTGAAATATGGCCGACTGGTTTACGGTGACAGTCCTTAAGGCCGGTTTTATCACAGTCCCAGGGGCTGAAATAACATCCCCCGACTGCCCCTTAAATGGCTGTAGAGAAGTTACCGTCGGTAAGGTTGGCTCCCCGGGGTCACCCTTTTGGCCCTTTACACCCAGGTGTCCTTGAGGCCCTTGTGGTCCTCTCTCCCCGGGAGGTCCCTGAACGCAAATCTGACCTTTGTTGGCGCAGAATTTTCGGGTGGTAGTTTGGACAGCTTTTGTGATTTGTTTTTGTATCTCTGGGGCTAAAGAGCTGTTGTCTCCTGAGGATTTGACAGCTCGGGGATTTCGTTTTTGAGTCGAAGGCGACTCAAAATTCAAGGAACCAGTACCTAGGAAAACAAGGAAATTATATTGTTACCAGGGCATAGAGTTCTCGGTAGTAACCACACGTCTATAACATCTTACCTTTGCAGACGTTTTAGAAATGGGAATTTTTGGGCGCTATTTTATGTATCCATACAATTAACTATCGCGCTATTATGTCCCCTTATAGATTGAAAATGACAGGAAAACACTTTTGGTCTTACCGTGTACCATAAACAATAACATGGGAGAAATTTAACAGTCAAATTTCATGCAAAGGAGGTTTCTCGTTAAAAGTCGTTCCATTGCAATTGAAAAACTATGTACAGCAGAGTCTGACAAAATGAAACAATAGTGAGCTCACCCGTACAAAAATAAATCAGTGCTTAGAAACACAAATCAGTGTTTTCTTTGCTAACTTCATAACATTTTGTCATAATCCAAGGGATGCGTTCATAACAAACCAATTATCTCACTTTTAAATTTCGTCGTATCGATACACAACAGTACACTCATAAGCATCCACGATATGCACGACGAAACAAATTGGAATAATATTAATTCATATCTCTGTTCAAGAGCAGAGTAACAGTAACCATTGACGTCTCACTCTTTTGCTGATTTTGTCCCAGAGCTGCGATTCGGCCCGCACCGATCCAAAGCGGCTCTGTGATTGGCTATTTAGTGAGAACAATAGGATATTTTTTCCCGAAATGATGTGGCACATGTGTCGTTGATTATTTCACATTGGCTTTGAAGTCGACTTCTTTGTTTTATTAGTAAACCAACAATTTGGTCCCCTTTCTTCATATATCACATCATTTCGTGCAAAGTATCCTATTCTTCTCGCTAACAAGCCAGTCATAGTGCCGCTTTCGATCGGTGCAGGGAGACCTGTTCCTTAAGAACGAGAAGACCTCAAACCACAACAAAGGATCGTGTCAGTTGAACCTCTAGGTTCTACCGGCTGTATCGAGTGTACCGAGTGTGCCGGCTGTATCGAGTGTACCGAGTGTACCGAGAGTACCGAGAGTACCGAGTGTACCGAGTGTACCGAGTGTACCGAGTGTACCCAGTGTACCCAGTGTACCGAGTGTACCGGTTGTACTGAGTGTACCGAGTGTACCGGCTGTACCGAGTGTACCGAGTGTACCCGTTTTTTTTAATGGGCAGTAAAGAGGAATTTCTTTCCATCGTTTGAAAATTTCGATGGAAAAGAGTTGCCTAAGTGATACCCTGGAAAAGCCACAAACGTAATAATTGGTCACAAATGTCATAGATCTTCAAATGTAAGAACGACTGACCACAAATTTAATAAAGCCCTTAATTGTAATAAGGATTGATCACAAATGTAATAAAGCCCCCAATCACAAATGTAATTGAGATTTTACATCGATGGTTATAAGCGACTTCCCAAAATCGCTTGTGCATACGTGCGTCAGTTTACAGCCTAGCCAGCATTTTTTTTTCTTTTGCGTGGCTTCATCAGACCATCTCCTTATTTCTAGCAGCAATAAAACTGAAATTTCATTTTTTTAAACACGAATGAAACACGGCAAAAAAATTGATCTTTTCCTTATTATATTAAGCAGCCTTATCTACTATCTGTAGTCCTTCAAGCGTGAGGGTTCTCGGTGTTTTACCCAACAAATCTAACTACGAGAAACAGTGAACGTAGAACAAAGAAATGATAAATGTATTGCATCTAGCTGTTTGGTCAGCTAATAAAATCGGTCAATACTCCAATCACGTGGCTTTCTAAAAGCCACAAATCTCTGTAGAATACCTAGAATTATAGGTGGTCCAGTAGCATGTGAAAACTACACCTTAGTAGCGAACTACTTTTTCAGTTTTTATTTGATAATTGACAGCTGTTTGCAGAATGACACTACAGAGTGCTGTTGGCCCGGTGTATTTTTCCGACCATCCCTTTGATCAGTTTCTTCTTCTTTATGACCATCTCTTCGGTCCAATTTTGCTGTCATTAAGCTTAGTTTCTTCTTCTTAGGTTTGAAAATGCCGCATGACTTTCATTCAACGGCAATTGTACTTGAACCTTTTAGTGATATCTGCTTAGAAGAGCGTAGATCTGTCGAGTAGGTCGGTAATAAAACCGGTGTGAGACCATTAAGCGCTTTGTACGTTGTAACCTAAATTTTGAAGTCAATGCGATATTTGATGGGGAGTGAATGCAGATCAGAAAAAAGAGGAGTGTGCTGCTTGAACTTTCTACTATAGCGTAGTGCGTTGAAGCTATGGTAAATGATGGCGTGGACCAAGGTCTTGCTTTCCTTTCGAATGACGTTTTGGACCTATTAATTCCCCTTTTTAAAGCACCCTATTATGTCATGCGTAACGGACATTTAAGGGACGCAACCAAATGTGCTAGCAACAGAGGTGTTTGCAAGTGATAATCATGTTCAGGAAGATCAGAGGTAAAACCCATCAATGTTCTTATTTGTTACTGTAGAGTAAGATCCAAAGGAAATTAGACCCATTAAGTCACTGGTAGACTATTCCAAATAATACTGGCCTAGTGGGTAAATGAATTGTTAAGTGCTTTAGACTCAGAACGTGTGTGTTCAAATTTCAAATTCTCTTTTAAATTATGGCTGGATATATGTTCTGTAAAAAGACTCCTAATGCAATCTGGGTTGAGGTTTTGGTAAGCTTGCAGTGGCAGATCCAGGATTTTTGAGGGAGGAGGGGGGCTGACCCGATATAACGGTATCGGAACAATCCGAGACAAAATCGCCTCAGTGATAGTTTTGTTCCCTTGTATAATTTCAGGCTTAAACGACCCCAAAGAGGGGGATGGCTAGCAATCCAATCCACCCATCCCCCTGGATCCGCCCCTTGTTTGGTAGGCAATGCAAGCAAGTCTCCTTATGTAAAATCGAAGATAAAGAGTTCCATTTAGCCTTGCTCAGTACTTCATGCTTTGGGACAGATGGCCTAATGTTATGGATCAATCTAGCAACACGGATATATAAATCCTCAAGATCTTTTAGTAAGTTACAACCGGTACACTCGGTACTCTCGGTATAGCCGGTATAGCCGGTACAGCCGGTACACTCGGTACACTCGGTACGCTCGGTACACTCGGTAGACTCGATACAACCTGTACACTCGGTACACTCGGCACAACCGGTACACTTCGTACAACCGGTACACTCGGTACACTCGGTACACTTGGTACACTTGGTACACTCGGTACGCTCGGTGTACTCGGTACGCTCGGTACACTCGGTACAGCCGGTACTGTTGTATGCCTGTTTAGCAAGCGTTTTGTACCAACCAAACGAAAGCAAACAGCCAAAGAAAGATGTAATTTAGAAAAGCCGTAAATTAAACGAGTTTTTGCTGTGGAGAAAAATCTCAGAAGTGGAGAAATCCCGTTCCCAGGGTACTCTCACCTCTCCCTCGAGAAAATCTGTGATGTGATTGGCTCGGTACACCCGGTACGGAAATGCACGAAGCGGAGCAAAGCGGACCAATCACAGAGCCGCTTTGGAACGGTGCAGGTCAACAGGATTCTTTCCCTGTGAGCTTTCAGTTCCAACTCCAACCTTATAAAACCAACAGTGTAGATAAGAACGCTGATAAACGTTACACAGCAGCATACTGCGAGAAGGCGAGAAGATCCGCTAGCGGCACTCGTCATTGTGGACAGCGCGATCGTTCTAACAACTGATGTAGTTTTCACGATTTAGTACATTTTAAGACAAGGCCTTAGCTAGACGGGGTTCATACGATCCTGTTTTGAAATATTCCGAATTTTATCCCTTGGTTGAGTCAGGTATTATCAGATTATAAAGTGATATAAAGAGTTTGGGTATGTCCAAGGCTTTGATTCTAATTGACTTCAGTGATTTTTGTCTAAGATACACGGGAAGTTAATCTTAAGTTACAATTAAAGTAAAACATCCACTTCTCCATTGCATGGGTCATGCACGGAGTACGGGGTAATGTGATTTGGATACACGCCGCTACTTAGCAATTCTTCTGAGCTTAACGAGAAGTTAAAATTGAATTTCATCGTGATAACATCCTTTATTATCTTGGGTGGTTAAAAGCGTTATGGAATGTCCGTTTCAAATTTTTGTGAACTTCCCGCATTATTAATGCAAAAGTTATCTACAGAGGCAGTAATTAAGGAACAGCAGTAAATAAAGACCGGTCTCGACACGGGAAGTCAATATCGAGTTATCCTCCTCTTGTAAGATATGCTTTGCAGGCCAAAATTTTCTCAGTCAAATCACTATTCTTGGAACCTCTCGTAAGCGACCACCTCTCATAAGAGGCCACTTTTTGGGCCGACATTTAGAATTTTTCTATTATTTTTTACCTCCGGTAAGCGACCACTTGATATATGATCCCATCTCACTGGGTTCAAACTGAACAGAATAGCGCCATACAACTCTAATATGACTTATTTGTTAGTGCAGTGTATTATACTTGTGTTCCTCGTTCAGTCCGCTAAAGATACTACAAGTACCACAGATGAACTCAAACCAGTCGAAGAAAGAGAGAAACAAACAAACACAAAGTGAAAACCTAAAATTTGTCCTTAGCGCGATTTGAACCCACGTCCTCGACTTGCTAGTTTCGATGTATTAACCACTACACCACCCATACTACCCTTCATTCTGAGTTATATTTTTATCGGTGCATGGATTAAAGAAAATGAATCTCGGATCGCAATGAAACTTTTGACCTCCTGTACTCTGACCTCTCGTATGCGACCACTTAGGCTCGACATTTTGGGCGGTCGTTTACTGAAGGTTCATCTGTATAACTATTTCTAGATATGAATCAGTCGACACCTCGGTCGCCGTCAACAACCATCATCGATTCTGATTGTTAATTCAGGGACTGTACTACCCCTGAATAAAAGACAAATTGAGTGTATCAAGTAATGCCGCAAAATGCGGTAAGAAGACAAATAGTTTCCGTTGCAATTTGAACATTAACAATAATAATAATAATAATAATAATAATAATAATAATGACTTTAATACAGAATTCACAGAGTGGCTCTTCGCCTGTACACTAAAAACTATCTAATATTCTATTATATTCTTATTCAAAAATTTCCTTCATCAGTTGAAAAACTTAGCTATTCAACGAATACCTTTACCACAGGCAGCCCAGCCGCAACAATACGAGAGCGAAAAGGTTTCGTATGAAATTTTTGCATGTCTCAGCGATTTTGTAGTTTTTCAGATAACAATTCTGACCGTATCTGAGCGTGTCCAGTTGTCTGTCTCGATTCAGTGTTGATTTCCGAAGCGTTGTTTGTTTTTTTGGCTCACGTTTCTAGCGGTTTACTTGTTCCTGTTTCTCTCGACTTCGAAGAAAACGTTGAGGTTCCTATCTCCTTCCATCTCGACCAGTTATAAGTGTAAAAAGCGCACCTGCCCAGCCGTTGTACTGTTAATACTTTGATAAGTTCTTTTTGTTCCTCACACGGTTGATTCATCTGTTTTGATTTCACCTTCCGATTCTTTCATTTCACAGTAATATTTCCTGGTTTCCGGCATAAGCTTTGGATCTTCTGCTTCGCTGTCTCTTTCCACATTGATATCGATGACTTTTCTAGTCTTTCGCAGTTTTAGGATTCTTTTTAACTGCATCTTAAAGCCCTCATCCATAGACGCGATCATCAAAGGCTTCACGCAACATGATGCGTTCACAAAAAAAGTGCTGAGCAGGTAAACTGAGCGCGGAAGACAGTATTCGAGTGTGAACACAGCAACTATGTCACAGACGTAATCTGGTACCAAGAAGATCACTGTACCAAGTATAAACGCTGCAAAGAGTCTCGTTGTGCTCTCTTCTTCCCTCCATGCGTTTATATTAACCATTCGTCCTTCTTGAGCGCGAAGCTTGGCGGTCTTGTAAGTTTTCTGCATGTTAACTGTCGCTTTGGAGAAACATGTCGCGATAGCCACAAAAGGGAGAATCACGAACGTAATTTTTAGAATCGACGCTTTAAGATAGCTGTCGTTTTTCACTTCTTCTCTGCAGATGCCGTAGCCAAGGTGAAAAACAAAGTTGCTTCCTGTGATTGTGAATGACAGCGGGACCGCGACAGAGATCAGCCAGGAAACGGCTAACGCGCCGCAAACGTATTTTCGCTTGAAGAATGTCAAATACTGAGCTAAGTGTGTGTTGGCCATGTATCTGTCGATAGCAGTCATGGTCATAGTTAGCACTGTTACTATACCAAGTACAGAGATAACATAGCCTTGAAACTGGCACACTGAGGCTGTCGATATCCACTCGCCTTTCACAAGTACACCGAAGTAAAGGGCATCACGAGCGATGACTTGATTAGATCAATTATAGCATATGATATGTACATGTGAATTGTATGGCGAAGTCTAGCGTTCCTGTATATTGCAAGGCACATCATTAACCCGGACACAAATCCTGCTATTGTTAAACAACCGCTTATAATGCTTTCTGTGACCATGGTTTCTATGCATCTGTTGCGTAGTGCTGTTTGTAAATCGCTGTTGCCGTTTTCGTGAGCGCACATGTTTAACTTACATACTCTTCAAGTTATAAAGCAGATCACTCATTTAACTCCAGTTGAACGTTACGGTGATCGTTCTCTCTTAGTTGTCTTGTATTAACTTTTCCTTGACTTTTGACAGCGTCTGAAGTTAATAAAACATCTCACACAATCTCAGGAATTTCGTCTTAGTCTTTCGATGAATCACCATGACGAACATCGCTCTTTTCTTGCTCTTCGTGGTTTCAAACTTCGTTTCCAAGGAAGCACGAACTTGGTTCAAGGTTTCGCAACCACTGCCTCTAGATAAACAAGTCTTTCAGAACTGACGTTTCTAATCTCAAATGCGTAAACTTTATTCCCCCCGGAGGGAATAAATGGGTAATGATGATGTAGCATCAGTAAACATATGGGTCATGTGACGGTGGCAGTAAATAAAAAATCTCTATGTAGGGGGTGCACGGTGTTCATAGAAAACCCGTGGGTTGTTTTGCCGTCAGTCATACTGCGAGCGCTTCCTTACCGCACATGTTTTCAGTATATATGTAAGATCCCGAAGAGCAGCTGTTTTGAAGGCGAAAGAGAAACTGTAGTTTTTATTTTCGTTTGCCTCACTTTATTCCCGTAGAAAGCCAACGTAAATTGTCAGGCCACGAGAAGGAAAAGTTCGAGTTCGACCTAACAAATTTTGGATCTAGAGATGCTGCGTAAGCCTATTTGTCAGACACACATTTACTATACAGAAATCATTTGGAAACGATTTGTCGACACAGATATGATCACTCTGGGGGACTGAAAGCGAACGAGTGAATCTCAACACCAGTAAACCCTACGGGTTTTTAACTCGCGAGAAATATTGCGTTACAATATTGCAATCGGCCGCGTGGAAACACAACAACGCTAGAACTTGCCTTCAGAAAAAGCTCATGGAAACAGTGAATTTCTTGTGAAATTTCTAGGTCAATATTCCAGTTGCAAGTCGAGCTGCGACCTCGTTATTTATAACTTTTCAGACATTGCAAGATAGTTTGGGCGACTAGGAAATTTAAGCACATTAACAAAAGTAGCCGCGTTTGCGATTTTACTTGATTCAATTCATGTGGTTGATTGTCTCTGTGGAAAATCTCGCTTGTACTGTACGAAATGCGTCCGAGAAAGCGCATTTTGTATCAAAAGTCACGTTCGTGGTTCTTTCAATAACAAACTTAGGCCACCTAAAAAAGTTATGCAAATAAGGCTAAGGGTAGATTGAATCTACCCATGGCTTATTATTACCAAAGACCACATTTCACAAGACTGGAACTCCTGTGGTGTCACTGGCATGACGGTGAGCATTGGACTGGCATGACGGTGAGCATCATGGCGGTCACTGGTCAGTTTCTTCTGCTGTTAAATTTGGTCATTCTTCGCGTAAATTACAGTAATCACAGCTCAAAGCCCGCAGATGTGCCTCTGAGGGTTTCTATTTTAAATGTGACAGAGAATTCCAACAGCAGCTTTCGTAGTTTTGCCGGTTTGTCTGTCAACGACCGCTCGACTGCTAATTTCAAGTTCAAGTCTCGAGCGAAACGCTTTCTCTCCTGTAGAGTACAATATACGGCCAAGGGAACGAGCAGTTTTCATTTGGAGAGAGATTTACTGGCTTGTGGCGATGTTTCGGTAAATCCAGGTCCTAGAAAGTTAAAGACAGCTCCAAAATATCCATGCAACGAATGTCAAAGGGCTGTCAGGAATAATCAAGACGCCATTTTGTGCTCAGGTTGCAACAAATGGTCATATGCCAAATGTTTACATATGTCGCGCACAACTTTTCGGTACTATCTGGACAAGCCTGACCTTGAGTGGACCTGTGCTACTTGTACCTTGCCGCCACTGAGTGACTCTTTTTTCGCTGAAGACTCCATTGAGGTGCCACTGATTACAAATGCGGACTCGGAAGTCATTCATTCAACTCAAAGGTTTCAAGAGAGATTAAACGATATTATTACTGAAAATGCACAGCTAGAATCCCAAAGAAAATACGCCAGCAAAGATTTATTGATGTGCCATCTAAACATCAATAGTATCCAAAACAAATTCGAGGAACTTGCTGCAACTATTAAGAAGATTGGCGCTCATATAGCTTTTATCAGTGAAACCAAGATTGACGCGAGCTACCCGGACGCTCAATTTTCAATTCCTGGCTATGCGCTGTACCGAAACGACAGGAAAAAGGGAGGCGGAGGTATTATGGCACTGGTATCATCTTCCCTGACCAAGAAAAGGCTTAAACCTGGCAAGCATTACAAAACACTTGAACTTCTTGCGCTGGAAGTTAAGACAGACGCAGGCAATATTATTATTCTTGGAATTTATCGCCCGCCGAGAGCTTTGTGCGGCGATTACCGATTATTGCTTGAGAACGAGCTCAGTGACGTTTGTAACTGGGCCAGTCTCCAAAGCAACTCTGTAGTAGTAACTGGCGACCTGAATCTAGACAGATTACGCCCAGACAAGCCTGAGGGAAAAGTGTTACTAGATCTTGAAAACGAGCAAGGTTTCGAATGCTTAATCACGAAACCTACACGAGTGGAAATGCGGGGAACAAAAGTCACGAAAACTTTAATTGATGTACTACTCAGCAACAAACCCGAACTTTTTAAATACTCTGGAAACTATTATCCATCTCT
This sequence comes from Siderastrea siderea, assembly GCA_964030785.1. Lineage (NCBI taxonomy): Eukaryota > Metazoa > Cnidaria > Anthozoa > Scleractinia > Rhizangiidae > Siderastrea > Siderastrea siderea. Next base: position 53,516,937 of record OZ034972.1, read on the forward strand.
AGTGATCATGCTCCAATTTACGGAGTTCTAAAAGAGAGGGTAAATTCAAACAAGCCCAAAGTAATTACTTTCAGAAGTTTCAAAAATTTTGAACCTGATGTATTCAAACAACACCTGTCGACGGCCCCCTGGCACATTGGACAATTGTTTGATGAAGTTGATGATCAGGCACACGCATGGAATTTACTAATGAATGACATATTGGATGAACTAGCACCTGTCAAAAGCATGAGAGTGCGGGACAAAGACGTTCCTTACATGACTTCCAAATGGAAGAGCGCAATTAGAGCGAAGCGAAAGGCTACGTCAAAATACTTGAAAAACAAAACACAAGAAAATTGGGAGCGTAGGCGAAAGGCGACAAATGAAGCGACAAAGCAGAGAAGGATTGCGATAAAGGACTATTGGAGAAAAAAGGCGGAAGACCTCAAGACTAAACCAAGAGACTTTTTCAAAACTTTTAAGCCTTTTCTAAGTGCAAAGGACTGCTCAAAAAATGCGGAGATTCAGCTAAGTGTTCATGGAACCGTTGTTAAAGATCAAAAACAAGTGGCCGAAGTCCTGGTAGACTACTTTGCCACAATAGCGGATGGGATTGGTGGAAACAGTGCACTGCTCAAATCAATGGACGATTTTAAAGACCATCCTAGTATCCAGAGAATTAAACAAGAAAGTGAGAACTGGTCACTGACCCCTAATGTGAAACCTGTTACGCAAGGACAAGTCCTAGTTGCTTTAGAGTCGCTCAACACTAACAAGGCTACTGGCTGCGACGGTATCCCGGCAAAAGTCATGAAAATCGGAGCTAAAGAACTATCTCAACCACTTACTGACCTCTTTAATTCATGCATACATAACAGTGTATGGCCAAGTGACTGGAAGCATGGGGATTGGACTCCTGTTCACAAAAAGGATGATAAGTATTCTAAAGAAAACTACCGGCCCATAACTGTTTTACCATGTGTGGATAAAGTATTTGAGCAGCTAGTTGGCACGCAACTCACTGCGGGCTTTGACAGTCACATGTATGAATACTTGTCTGCTTACCGTAAAGTACACAGTTGTGAAACAACTCTGATTAACTTAGTGGAGGGATGGAGAAAGGCGAGAGACAATAAACTGGCTGTGAGCATTCTATCGACCGACATGTCAAAGGCTTTTGACTCGCTACATCCGCCATTGCTTCTGAGCAAGCTCAAAGCATATGGTTTCCAGGACAGCACAGTACAACTTCTAAACAGCTATTTGTCTAACCGGAAGTACCGCGTGAAATTAGGAAATCACGTTAGCTCACACAGGACCGTCAGCCGTGGTTGCCCCCAGGGCTCTGCCCTAGGCCCGTTGCTATGGAACATCTTCCAGAACGACCTGTCATACTGTGTAACGACAAACTTATCGATGTACGCAGACGATCATCAAATCTACCATACTGGTTGTAACCAATCCAGTGTAACATCCAAGCTAAGGGACAGTGCGCGCACTGCTACTAAATGGTATGATCACAATCTTCTTGCTGGAAACCTCAAAAAATATCAAACTATGAACATTGGCTACAGTCAGGATAACAGCGCGGCACATGCAATTTGCGTGAACAATGAGGAAATCAAATCAGTAGAAAGTCTCAATCTCCTGGGTGTTGCAATTGACTCCAAACTTAACTTCACAGATCATATAAGCTCAATCTGTAAGAAGGCAAGTCAAAGGATCGGCGTTATCATGAGACTCGGAAACTTAATTCCAACAAAGGCTAAGCTAGTTCTATTTAAATCAGCAATCTTACCGTACCTTACGTACTGTCATTTAGTTTGGCACTTTTGTAGATCTAGTGACGCGCGAAAACTAGAAAGGCTGCAAGAAAGAGGATCGAGGGCGGTTTATAGAGACAAGATTTCAAGCTATTCACAATTACTCAAAAGAGCTGAGTTACCAACACTTATGAACAGGCGTTTGCAGGATATTTGCATCTTAATGTACAGAGTGAGGAACAGACTATGTCCTACTTATATTTGTAATATTTTTAATAATCATAATTCCTCTTACTCTTTAAGACAGTCAGACTTTTCCACACCAAGTTTCAATACGGTTACATATGGTAAACATTCTTTGCGTTATCTTGGACCAAAACTGTGGGGAAAATTATCCCCAGACATAAGATCAGCTAAAACTTTAAATATTTTTAGGAAACAGATACGCAAATGCGATATTAGTCTGCTCATAGATGATGGCTGCAAGGGCTGTTCCCTCTGCTCCTCATAATTATTTTATACAGTTTTAAGTATTTTTAATTCTCTTTTTACATATTTTTAATATCTGCTCATCATCATTATTTTATATAGCTTTAAGTATTTTAAATTCTCTTTATAAATATTTTTAATATCTGACTATCATAAATATTTTATATAGCTCTAAGTATTATAAATTTTCTTTCTACATATTTTTAATATCTATTAATTGTGTCCCCAAATTAGTATGGGATTTTCCCAGGCTATGTGGCCTTGACACATTAATAAAGTTTATCATCATCATCATCATATCATCATCATGTTCGCGGTAACGCTTTTTCCGACTTTACATTGACTTACAAAACGCATGCAGATTTGCACTGAGCAAAGCGCGTGGTCCGCTCCACGCGGAAAACGTCCCTAGAGAGGAAGGTAAAGAAAAAAATTATCTGAGAGGGAAAATGAAACTCCTCATTCAATAAACGAAATTGTACTCAAATGCTTTCCCGCATTTGAGTACAATTTCCCTATAAACTTTCCACTACCATGTTTGTTCTAATAAAGAACTTAGATTATCGAAGAAGAAAAGTTTTATTTCAGCAATATAGGACGAACAAATCGTTTGAGGCACGCGACTCAAGCAAGTAGCTTCACCTTTATTCTCCTGCTGCTTTTTGTTTCTTTATTGTCCCTCATTCAATTGATAGGTTCGACTAATTTGCACTCAAACAATACCCAGGCAATTACCCAAGCACAAAAAAGTTCGACGGTTGACAGAAATAACAGAGCTCATTTGCATTAGTGATCGATGTGTTGCATTACTGGCGCGATTCCGTAAGTTCATGAAACCTCTTAGCACTGGACTGAGTACTAATCTCAACTCGGCCTGCTTCTGCAGGAACAATCTAAAACCTAAAGTATACTACAGAAAAATAAATACCACACAAAAGTGTTTCTAAGTAAATCAAGAAAAAAGAGACCTTCAAAATCAAGAAATACGATCACAAAACCTCTTAAGGGTGGGGGCAGCTGTAGTGTCAACTATAACAAGTTTAATATTCATAACTGTGATAGACCAGAAGATACTTGAAAAACAGTTTCACCTGCTTACACAGTGTCGTACTGTGTTAGTTTATTAAAGCTGGCCTATAACTGACTGTTTAATGTGTTTATAGAAACTACCGTCCTCATTAAGTGGGATGAAAGAATATTTCTGAAGATGATCTACATAGCGACCTGAGGTTGTTACAAATTTAAGAAACTAATGATATAAATTATCTCCCCAAGCAAGACTGCACTACAGTCGTTTCGCTCTGACGAAAGGCTAAGGCTCGAAACATCAGCTTTCAATCTCTTTACGGTTGCTACAGTAGTTGTAATTTCCTTTTACAGATGCTATTCAAATAGTGCTTTCAGGTTATGAATTTGCTGTTTATTTTCAACAATGAGTTTGTTGACCAATCATAACTGTCTTATAATGAATAATTTGAAAAATAAAAAAGATCAAGTTGTATAACTATATGGCACTGCGCATCTCCGTTTGGCTCAAGGCGATTTTCCTTGGAATTGTTTTTAATTTTTTTATTTTAATTCTGAGCTTGCCTTTGTTGTGATCCAGTGTTGGTAATTACTCGTTGTCACATCAAAAAGCTATTTTTAAACCCTTTTCCCTTTATAACTTTACAGTTCGGAGTGGACTCGCGTGCAAAATATGTCTGATGCAAGATTGAAAAACCTTGCTTTTGAGCTGCTCGAACGTCAAACATTACTCGTTGTTGTCGAGTTCACAATTTGTATTATTATCACTGCAACCTCGATTGTGGGTAACATTTTGGTACTGGTAGCTTTGTATAGAAATCCAAGACTGCGAAAACCGTCAAACTTGTACATTATTTCACTGGCAGCGTCTGATATAATTTTAGCGTCAGTTGCAATGCCTTTTACGTGCATCTCAGCGATTGCCGGGCGCTGGATTTTTGGGCAAGCAAGCTGCTGGCTGCAAGCTTCTCTCGCCACCATGTTGGGAACCACATCATTGGTGAATATGGCGCTGATTGCGGCGAACAGACTTTTGAAAGTGGTTTATCCAAACACGCATCGTAAACTGGTCTCAAAGAGAACAATCTTGATCTCCGTAATTGCCGCTTGGTGCTTCACGGCAGCCATACCACTTTCATTCTACATAACAGGAGTTAGAAACATGTTTCACCCCGGACACCTCATATGCTTGTTTGATTTTAGCACGGCGAGTTATACCCTCATCGCGTTGATTGCCGTTTTTGAAGCTTTCATTCCTTATCAAGTCATCTTTATTTGCTACTTCAGGGTCTGGCGTTTCATTAAAACTCATAGCGTTCAAATGTCTACATCTCGTACAAACGCGGAAGACATCAAGCTTGATCGTTTGTTAGCTTTTATTGTGGTCACATTTACGATATGTTTCACGCCATTTTTGGTGATCATTTTGATTGAAAGTTTTCGCAAGCAATTCTCACTGCCTCGCCAGGTATACTTTTTTGCTAGCGTGATGGTTGGAATGGCAAGCTGCGTGAATCCCGTGATTTATGGGATTCTGAATAAAGAATTCAGAAGAGAATTTGTTGCAGTATTCAGAAGAAGACGAGGAAGAAGAATTGCCGTGATGGAACAAACGACCAATCATCCATTCCATGTGCACCAAGCTTAATGATAATATTGGTGAGGGCGAAATTGATGTGAAACTCAGACTCCGTAGATCACAAATTCCAGAATGATAATAAACGATAACAAAGGCGTGCCTGACTAGGATCCTTTCAAAGGGGTAGTTGTGATAATCAAGATGTTGTAACTTTTCAGCAATGATTATGGTTATATTTTTAGTTTGGCGTGCAATATATAAAACTAGTTTTTGTAAGGTCAGTTTTTGTCGTTACAAATTAAAGATGTAACAGAGACCAAAATAAAATAATCGCAGCAAAATATTGTTAGTTCTTTCATGTTCTATCGCAACCTTCATTTATAAAGTAGTTGCACATGTTGTAAAGTCACTTTTTGTAGTTTTAATAACAAAAAACTTATCCAAGAGAGAACAAAAATGAGTAAAAACAGGTACAATATTAATTACACTAAAAAGGAACGCTCCAATTTGGTATAAACTGAGTTGATATTAAATGTCACTAGTACTGTCTCTATTAAAAACTAATTTCTTTATTATTTCGACACTGAAAGGTAGTTGTCGCAACGTGTCTTTTTTTTCAGAATCAATGACGGAACACAGAAAAACAGAATAAAACTACACTAGGTACGGGAATATAACGATCACAAATGATTCATTGTTTTGCAATGTTTTTTTTTTCCCTTTGCTGTCACAAAGCCCTTTGCGAGTAAAACATATTAAGAGACGCAACAGAGGAAGGAGCACATATATTAAGCAAATATTGTCTTTAGTTTCGTCTGGCGGCAAACACCACTGCAAACTGTCTCCTTTTTAGGCAATGACGTCACGAAAGTGACGTCATGGCTAATGTCTTCAAAGCTAGAAAACTGCTTTCCGATATACGGGATCTGTCTTCAATCTTCCGGAGGGGGTATTCTGTGAAATGTTGGGCGGGGGTGTGCCAGCGGGACAGTGAAACCCTTACCTTATCATCGGCACGTACCCATACACTTTATATGGGAGTGCGTCCCCCAAGCTTTGAAGTGTTTTGCGTTGGCAGGTCTCGATCAACAGAGAAACGCATTTGTTACCAAAATCTGCTGGATTAGCTAACTAATAATATTTCATTGCTCTCGTGTGCCTATGTTTTAAATTTGAGAGTGATCTATCGAAATTGAGATTGCAGAAAACTGAGAAGAGTAAACTTGCCGATCTTTCGATCCGAACAGCTGATCTGAAGCGCACACGTTGCTTTGTCAACATGCAACAAATAGCTCGTCAACTTTCTTTGGTATATATGTTTTCAGTCGATAGAATCAAGTTTTATAGTGAATGGAAGCGATGTGAGAATAGGCTGAGGGTTAACAAATTCCTCCGTAAAACTTCGAAAGTTCTTGATTTTGGATGGCATCATGCGCTGGTGACAGGTTTCGAATTACACACCACAATTGTTTTGAAGTTATGCAAATTTGTGATGTGAAGTCAATTTGGGCCCATCGTTTTAGTGAACTGAAGGTTAAATATAAAGCTTGTTTGCTTACAAACTCAATCGTTTTACTTTATTGAAGCGAACAGAATTCAAGATATGTCGCTTGCTAAAAGAAAACTCAAAGACATGTTTATCTCTGTTTATGGCTAATCACAGGAAACTTTTCAAGATTCCCAGTTGGGAATAAAATGGGAAATTTTCCCATTATTGGGTAAAACCTGGGACAAGAAATTCCTTTTTTGGGATAATTTTGGGAAGTAGCTGTTTCACGGTATCTTACAAATGGGTTTTTACTGGGAAAGATGCCATGCTTTCCCTTATTTCCCAATGTTGGGAAAATGCTGTAAATATTTCCCCAAGTTATTCCCAATATTGTGAACAAAATGGGAAAATTTCCCAAAGTTATTCCCAACACTGTGAACAAAATGGGAACATTTCCCCAAGTTATTCCCAATATTGTGAATAAAATGGGAACATTTCCCCAAGTTATTCCCAATATTTTGAATAAAATGGGATCATTTCCCCAAGTTATTCCCAATATTGTGAATAAAATGGGAACATTTCCCCAAGTTATTCCCAATATTGTGAATAAAATGGGAACATTTCCCCAAGTTATTCCCAATATTGTGAATAAAATGGGATCATTTCCCCAAGTTATTCCCAATATTGTGAATAAAATGGGATCATTTCCCCAAGTTATTCCCAATATTGTGAACAAAATGGGATCATCTCCCCCAAGTTATTCCCAATATTGTGAATAAATGGGAACATTAACCCAGATTATTCCCAATATGGAGAATAAAATGGGAAATATCCCCCAAGTTATTCCCAAAATTGTGAACAAAATGGGAAAACTTCCACAAGTTATTCCCAATATTGTGAATAATATGGGATCGTTTCCCCAAGTTATTCCCAAAACTGCAAATAAAAAGGAAAATCTCCCCCCTCCCCCAACAAATTGAGAATACATGTAACTTGTGGAAATGTGGAAATATCTCCATATTCACCATCACACCATATTATTTCAAAAAGAAGATTGCAAATGAATTTATGAACTCAAATTACTGATTCCCAATCCTTGCCTCAAAACTGGTATATTCTAGTTTTGTACGTTAAGTCTAAAAAATGTCACTTAGTTGACATCTACACATGCACCCTTTACATTATTTCACTTGCTTGTAAAATTTCACGATTTTCAAGTTCGGAATAACCTGATTAACCGCACATTTTCCACACTACAGTGTATATGCACTTATTAGTCATTTCACAGTAACAGCAGCAGGACCTTCAACATGTTATTTCATGAATCCGGTGTCCACATGCCAGGACCAATCCACTGGCCATCAGCAAGTCCAATAACAGACCTCCAAGACACTGTGTTTCTTGCACCTCTCCCACGAGACTCACGGACAAACACATTTTGACATTGCCGGTGACTCTCAATGAAAAAGTACACATCAACTGTCTTGTTGAAATAATGAATATCCTGTACATGACCATACCAGACATCAGTTGGACCTTCTCCCTGAATAAGCAGCATGTCTCCCTTTTCAGGATAGACAGGCACAACAAGCACACATAGGAAATGATTCCATGGACGCATGTAGTCCACAACAGTCAGCAAATCATTGCCACAGTCATACAACAGAACTTTCCTCAGCATGTTCTCTGCCAAAAAAAAAGTGACACCTCTTGCTGGATTCTTTTCAACCTTGGAGAAACCAGTCCAGTAGTTGCGAGAAATTTGCCCAACTGCATCTTGGTGGTAGGAGTAAAAGTAGCCCTTTCCTACTATTTTGCATAGGTCACTCCCACAGTTAACTGACAGCATTGTTTCAATCTTAGCCACAGTCTCCTGACCATTGTTTGCAATTAAAAAGTAGTCACCACCACAGCACATTGTACCATCATATCCCACATCATTTAAAAGACATCTTTTTGAAAATAAAGCTGACGATGACACCAGGTCCACTGGAACAGACAATGTACTCGCTATTTTCACCTGATCATCCCTTTGTAGAGGTCTGACATTTGTTGCCGAGCCAATCAGGAAAGCTTGTCTTGGTCCTGAGTGTTGACAGGCAATCTTCTTCCCGGTCTCAACTGAATTTACAACACCATGGGGAAGAACAAATATTAAATAAATACCTGCTAAAGCTGGCAAATATGATTTTCATCCCACAGCATTGAATTGCAGAAATCAATATGATCAGTTAAAATGGGTCTCACCATGTCCCTATAAAACAGATATTTTTGAGCAGTACTATTGTATGTGAATAACTTTTTGTTGTTCCTATTTTTTGAAGACAAGTTCCCTGTCTGCAATAACTTTAAAATTACATTTAGACCTATTCCTGCATCTTTGAATAATATGAACTCTGCTACACCTCTCTCAGTCATCTTAGCTACTTTTTAGAGAAACTAAACTTCAATACTTTCAAACGTCATGACCGTGAATTATGATTGGTCAATTTCAATCCATATTGTTTGTTTCTTACATGGTCTGTTGGTTGTAATCATAATAATGATTGAAGGCCATCAAAAACACAGTAAAATAATTTTTGTAAGTTGTCTTTTGTATGAACTTCACAGTTAACATGTTATTGAAAGGTGCAGCAAAAAAGCACAGCCAAAATGCTAAGACATATTATTTATTTTACATGTGCTATACAATATCTTTTTTATCCACAACAGCCAGGTAAATTAGATGCAATACACATTTACTTAAAACCAGCTCACCTGTATAACATCATGCTTGCCAAGCTCAGTTGCCACTTCTGTACCTCCAAGGGATTTCAGAAACTCTCTCCGTGCCTCTGAACTTGCAAAGGTTCGTTCAATCCCTTTGCAGTTATGTGACTTTTTAACATAATGTTTGACAGCCCTTTCAAACACTGCACACCAATAATTGTCACAATCAGAAAAATTAATAATGTCTTCATGAACATGCAACAAATTATGCAAAGAAATGGTGCACATATGCAGTCCTTGCAATTCTTCAACAAGTATGTTGAGTCTCCGTGCCAACTTCAAATGAACATTTATCATTTCATCAGTCCAGCCCAGCCTGCCACTGTAAAAGTGCAATTCTGTCAGTCGCGACACTAGGGTTTGAATTTGAAACTCTTCATCATCCTGAAATTTGTCTTCAAATATAGAAGGAGTCATGGGAAAAGAAAATTTTTGAAGCCCCTCTGCTTTCCAGTGACCAATCCCTTTACACTCCTTGCCAACTGGTCTTGGAAGTCTTCCATCCCTTAACTCTTTGCTCCAAGGAAAATCTTTTATTTGTTTGTCAAGGTATTCTGTGTCAACCACTTCAAGTTCCAGTAGTCTTGTGAGTTGGTTTTTAACAACATTTAGAGGAATTGTATGATAAACATCATAAACCATATGTCGTGAAACATCAAATTGATATAGAGGATACAAAACCTTGTGAAGCAGTGATATTCCAGTGAAACCAAGTTCTGATGACATTGCTTTTCTTACACTTGTTCTTGTCTCATTCTCAATGTCATACAGGTTTTCCAACTCATGTTCGATTTGCCTTTTTTCCCATGGGTAGCGAACATAGTATCTGCTGCTGTCATAATAGTAATGATTGTTAGACGAATTTTGCAGTTGTTGTCCCAGTAGTTTCTCTCTTCTACATCCACATTTTCCTTGATTGAGAAACTTGCCGACTTCACACTGCCCTGGGTGGTCGCCTGTCCAACATAAAAGCAACAACCGGATAATTTCTGTTTCAGAAGAGTTGAATTCATCGCTTGTAAACTGCAGAGGATAAGGAACTTTATAACCAGAAATAAATCCTTTAGAAAGATCATCCGTTAGTGGTTTGAGAAAAGGATCTAAATATTCTGGTAAATCCTTAGGGAGTTCAGAACAAGGGACAAAGCCAACAACGTACACTTCTTCAACATGACAGCAATCACTCTTTCTCATGTTAGCAATGGAAACCTCAAAGGAACCACATCCTCTGAAACTTGTTCCAAAAGGTTGCCACCCGTCCCAGTGGCCTATGAGGGCCAAGTTCAATGGGGAACCTCTTGCCATTTCAATATCATGGTGGAAAGTCTCAAAACACCCAGGACATGTCACAATCTTCAAATTATCAATTCCCTCAGGGGAAGCAGTCAAATGATCCACAGAAATGACAGCACTGCAGTAAATACAGAGAGTTGGAAGTGGCCAAACCTTGCTGGGGTCCCAAAACCACTGAAGATCTATCCACCGTTGACCATCCCAAAACTCTTGCTTTAGTGGCCAACTTTCCTCTCTACCAAGCCAGTGTTCTTTTTCGTTCCAATGAGAAAGCATTTTCTGGCACATTGTTTCAGTTTTGAACCAGTTTTTAATCTTACTCTCCAGTCCCAAATAGTAATATTTGATATAGCCTTTATTTCCACAGTGAGTACAACAAGCATCCTTGTTATCCATGACGCTGTAATTTCCACTGTAAACAAATTTGGTATGTGTTTTATTATTTCTTTTAATTACCTTTTCGGTACGGCAAAAACATATGAAATATTCCTGGGCATCTTCAAAACCTTCTTCCTTCAATAAAAGTTGAACATCATTCCAATTCTTTGGCCACATTGTACTCAAAACATCAAGGTCAACATTGCCATCAATTAAAGTGTACAGCATTGTTTTTCCATAGCTCAAAATATCATCAAAGGTTTTAACTGACGACCCACTTTCATCCATAATTTTCAGAGCATCAAGAACTGCTGTTAGAATCACTTTTTTGAGGGGGTTGGGAGCTGGTTCCGTACCTTGACGTTCCACGGGTTCAACAGATTCAAATTCTGGCCAGAGGTCGAGGGGATTAGCATTGTTTGCATCTGATCCTTCGCTAAGAGTGTTACCGACTTCAGCAGTTTCCGGATTCGAAGGACTGGCTGATGAGCTAGGGCTTGCAAGTGATTCATGATCACTATCAATATCTGCCAAGCTGCCTGAAGTGCTGTCACTTCCAACCGCAGTAGCGAGCAGGCAGTTGTCTCGCCAGTGCCGTAACTCGGTAGTTCTATCGGTCGCACTTCCACGACACCGAAAACAAGGGCAGTGAACATGCCTGTAGGTCCTTGCACTGCAACCACAAGAAGATATCTCTTCTCTCGACCACGTTTTCATACCCGACGAGTCCGCCATTTTTCGTGGCAGACACGGTTACTAAGCATTCGACCCCCACCCGTTCTCCTCACGCCAAACAGTTAACCAATCAGAAAAGCCAGTATATTTTGTATGATGACGTAGTCACCGATATCTACCAATAGGGCATTCTGTATTATCAAAAAGGCGGGAAACAAATAGGACAGCAAACCAAAATTTATCCCTTTCTCGTCGTAACTGGCAGAGGAAATAGTTGGTTGGGATTGAGTTTGTATTTTTGTCTTTTTGATATTTCTGTTTCACTTCTTAAACCATCAAGGATGTCAGGCGATAACGGAAAAGCGAGCGATGAAAACGGGGAAAAGAACGTGATACTGGAACGCATTTCTTCACTGTTCGGTAAAGAAATCTCGAGACTCTTCGAAGGTAAGATAGTAAGCTATTGGTTTATGCAGCCATAATCTCTTGTCTTGTCTTTCACACTTTAAATCTCCAGTCCTCTCCATGTTAAAAATAAAATGTACGGCTTGAATTGCCAAGAAATGCAGATGAGGATGCATACTTGAGGGGGAAATACATGAAGGGTTTGAAGTTTGACAAGAAGAGGTGAATAGTTTCGCGCCACATGTTTACTTTCGGGAATCCAGTGTCCGACAAATAATAGTCTCAATTCAAGCCGGCCCAAAACATTACAGTTAGCTAAATTACATTTTTTGGATTTGGATTTTCTTCGTGAAAGAATTTTCAACGGAATTTTTTCTTGTGTTATCGATAGCTTTTGAGATGTAAGTTCAGCTGAATTTGGCTTGTGAGGGCAGTTCCCGCGCGATGAAAGTAAACTTATGAATATTTGAAAAAAACCTGTGACAAAGTAGATTTGCTTCCCTTTTTAGTGTTTGTTTTCATTTTCATAGCTTAGTTTGAAAAGCTATAAGCTATTTACTTTCCTTCCCAGATGAGGAAATAACAAGTTATCGTGTTATTGCTGACTTGATGAAGAGAGATGCTGATGCAGGGATTTTTAAACACCTGGGCCTCAAGTATGGAGCTACAGTCAGGTTCAAAGATGAATTCTTAAAACTTGTCCCTTCTGATTTGGTGAAGTCGCCGTCTCCAACTACAACTTCGCGTTCAAAGCCAACCATGGGTGAAATGTCGGGATTTGATGCAGAAATGAAGAGACTTTATTTGGCAAAGTAGGTCATTTTTAATAGACTGTGATAGTCAGCTTGCACTTGGCCTTTCAATGCATTTCTTTATGTCCTTGTTAAAGTAAACCCTGGGTTGAATTGCTTTGTAGCAATGGGAAGGACAGGGTGTTATTTTACATCTCGTTTCGGTTTGGCTGGGATGTTGCATTCTATGGAGGCAGGTTTTGTTTGCTCTTTAACCCTTGGCAGCCTAGGACCCTGGGTCCCTCATCATAGAATTCAGTGTCTGGTCATTTTCAAAATGGTCTTGACAACATGTGTTCATTTCAAACATAACATTTTATTGCCCTGACAATATAAGTATGTGATACATTGGACCATGCTCACAATATTTTTTTAAATATTTTGTCAAAATTATTTGTCTAAGACATTTCATGTATTGAGAGCTCAAAATAAGCCACAATTTCAGGTGTACCTTCTGTATGGTATGGATTAGGAAATTTCTCAACTTTTTTTATTTCGGTGTTTTAATGCCATGTATATGAGAGCTCTAGCCTTTTGTTTATTTTAATATTTTGAATTGGTTCTTTAAGACCTTTCCATTTGTGTATTGTGCATGAACACTGGGTCTGTATTGACACCTTGGAAAAATGGCATTTATGTACCTTGTGTGTGGACCGATTTTAATGATATAAAAATATCTTATTAAACAGGCGCAAGAAGGTTGGTACACTTGCGACTGATTACTGGCAGGGAAGATATCCAAAGTTTAATACGCCAATAATGAAAGCAGAATTAAAGAAGTTTGTGTCTCAAATTGAACCAGAGTACAGCATCCCAGAAATTGGTTTTACTGCTGAAGGCATCGCCCAGCACATCCCAAGACTATTTTAGTGAACAAAGACGTTACCAGAAAAAGAACAATGGAAAAAAGGTAAGGTCTGCTTCCTTAGTTTTTATTTCTAAGGTTTACTTATGCAAAATGTAGTGTAGGAGAAAATTTGTTCTTTATGGCTACCCCACCCCTCACTCCCAAAACAATTAGGTAAATTATCAAACACACTACATGTTGTGGCATACATTGTATAACTGTTTCACTTTCTCATTTCTTGCTGCAAATATTAAGGATGGACAAGTGTTCCGAGAGGACAGTCCAGTGGACGCTGAGCCTACAGTCCTAGGGGACAGTTCAAACTTTAAGGTAACTTATTCTTCACGATCAAATTAATTAGTAGAAAAACAGACTCAATGAAAGGTGTCCTTGAGGATTACCATTTTTCATACTAGTTACTGTTTTCTCCAGACAGATTAGTGATACAAGTATAAACATTTATAGGAAAATAAATGCATTCTTTATTCTTGTGTTGTCATCACAAGGAACTGATGTACAATGAGGAAAGTAAACTTTCTGGTCTGTGCTTGCCCCTTTATTGGTAGTGAAAATCAGCATTCAAGCATTCAAAGTAGAGATTTCTGTATTTGTGACATATATGGCTGAGCATTAATTTTGATTTATGTTTGTTTTATAGCCTGTAAAAAGGAAGTCACCCTCAGAACATCTGGGTAAAAGGTTTAGAGCCAGTCTAACCGATCCTGTTTTACCTTGTATGTCCACAGAACAGGTTAGTTTTTGTCTTAATCCACCTATCATCACTCTTGTTAACAGTTTTTCTGTATGCTGGCTTATATTGAGGTTGCCCACCATGCATGCAGTTGACAGATACCTTCCCTTAATGCTGTTTCCAGTGCTTAAAATTTGATCCACAGTCATTGATAAGATCCTGTTAACCTGCCTGGAAATGTATTCAAAAGAACATACCTGTACAGTCCAGCACGATTTACAATGATGTAACACCTGGGGCCAAGAAATACAGCTATGTAATACCATGAACTGTTATTACCTTTAGTTATGTATTACTCTGGTTTCTGCTCTTGATTAATGGGTGTTAATATCCTAAAGTAGTTGTATCAACAACTTACATGTAGTTCCATTTTTGTATCTTGTTTTAAGGATGCTGCTTCAAATTCAAACAGTGGTGAATCATTGTCCACCCTATCAGTTGACAGTAGTGATGATCATCATGAAACTGGGATTTCTAGTGAAGGCAATAAGTCACCACCAAAAGACATAACAGTTCCTACAACAGCAACCTCATCAAATCTGGTTATTAAAGCTGTTTTTGGAAGAATACTATCAAGAGAACAAACTGTTAACATCCTGAGGTCAAAGTTTTCTGTTAAACAAAGTAATTTAACAAATCTGACACCAACTCAGCTACAACAGGTTTTAATAAAGAAACTCATAAAAAACAACTATGTCTCTCTCAAAGAGGGGAAAACAAACCCCCTCAGCAAAGATGATGTAGATGTTCATAAAGAAATTGAAGTATAGCATGCCTTCTGTAGACGATTTATATACATTATATATGTATTTTCATAGTTGTTAAGTTGATGTCCTTTTTTTTATGTATACAGGGAAGCTGTTTTTTTGTAGAAAGTTACTCAACTACAACATGTTTTAATAACGAAACCGAGAAAACAACTTGCTCTGAAGGAAAGGGAGCAAATCCCTTAACAAAGGTGTAGATGTTTATTCATAAAAAAAATTGGAGTTTTGACATTTCTTTTGACTAGCAAATTCTGGCTACTTTTATCACGCCTTCTGTAAACCATGTGTGTGTTAGCTTTGTTATCTTGATGTTAAATATTTTTCATGTGTACCAGTACTGTCGTACTTTTCATGTATACATTTTCCTGGAATTAAACTAAAAGGTTTCTTTATGTTTAAGTTGTTTCAACTTTATCCCAGGATGAGCTTTGAAATGATGGAGCTCATTTAGAAGAGTCAAAGGAAACGAAATTCCTTTCATGGGTTTGTATTAGATCAACTTAATCCCATTCATGGGGTTTTACTGGGTCAATATAATCCTATCCTTGGTTTATACTGGGTCAACTTAATCCCATTCATGGATTTTTATTGGGTAAATATAATCCTATCCTTGTGTTTATACTGGTTCAACTTAATCCCATTCATGGGGTTTTACTGGGTCAACTTAATCCCATTCATGGGGTTTACTGGATCAATATAATCCCATCCTTGAGTTTATACTGGGTCAACTTAATCCCGTTCATGGGGTTTTACTGGATCAATAGAACCCCATCCTTGAGTTTATACTGGATCAATTAAATCCCATTTATGGGGTTTTACTGGATCAATATAATCCCATCCTTGTGTTTATACTGGGTCAACTTAGTCCCGTTCATGGGGTTATAATGGGTTTTAAAGAACCCAACATTGGTTTTGGTAGAACTTTCCCAATTTGGGAAAATCCATTGAAATCCCAAATGATACCCACTAATTTCCCACTTTTAACCCAGTTCGGGAATTTTGAAAAGTTTCCTGTGAATGCCGCGCGCGAGAGTATAAACCTCAATCAACTTGTTTATGGTGAACTAACGGATAAATGAGTTGAGCGTGAGTCGTACTGGGATTGTAAAAAATGGCCAGTTGATTTTCATGTTTTATTGAAGACAAAGCCATAGACCTTTGGCAAAAGACGTGAAGAATGCAATCGAAATTCACGGTCGATTGCGATGTAAGATAAGTCACTACGGAATTGTAAAACTCACAAACTCAAACGCATACGCTCAAAGATATTTGCGTAAACGAAAACCAGAAACACATCAAATCTTTCTGTCTCGGAGTGGTAGCAAAGGACCGAAGTGCAGTTGC
Source organism: Siderastrea siderea (assembly GCA_964030785.1). Taxonomy (NCBI): domain Eukaryota; kingdom Metazoa; phylum Cnidaria; class Anthozoa; order Scleractinia; family Rhizangiidae; genus Siderastrea; species Siderastrea siderea. The sequence continues at coordinate 53,533,285 of OZ034972.1, forward strand.
TAAACCGTGAAAACCGCCTCACGAGATCGATAGCTATCGATCGGTTTCGCGCAGAATAATCGTTCCCTGAATTTGTGCCAAAATTGCCGCTTCAGTGAATCTCGCGCTACGCGAATCGATTCTCGTAGTGCGCGACGCGATTCGCGTAGCGCGCGAAACGAGACGCAACTGGTAACTTGTAATTTGAACCTTTGGAATGGAACGCAACCCTTAAAACATCTCGAACCGAACGCAAGATTAACAGCAACAGCTATGTGAAAAAACATTTTAATCGAGACCTATCGGACCTACTGGAAACGTCTGGAAACAATTACCCAAGAGCACTTTTCTCAAAACATTTAATTATTACGATTACTAACGAAAGTGCTATACAGCATCACACACTACTGGAAAGCGAGCAGGTTTTGTAAGAGCGAGCTGAATTTGAACATTTTCGTACTTTTCGAAGGCAAAGCAAAAATAACTTTGTACCGTGACGTGGGAAATTTACAAATGTAAACATGCTTTGGTCGATTTGCGAAGCAAAAAGACGAACATTATTAAAGCCGACTTGACTACAAAGCAAGCAACTTCAATCTACAGGGAAATAAATATGGTTGCAAAACTATCTCAGTCATGTTTATAAACGCTAGTTCGAACCGAATTCGAAGAAAATTCTGTTCATACAAGAAACGTACATTTGGTGGCAGACTCTTGTTTTGGCAATACGTAGAACGTAGGTGGTTGATTGAAACGTCTGAAAACCAAAAAATCAAACGGCGGTAGGCAGCTCTTACAAGGTCTTCTCTGATTTGCTGAGAAAACAATAGAACAAACAACAGGATAATGGACCCTAGCCCTGAAAACAATAGAGCTGCTTGATACCAAGGTCCAATGAAATTAGAGGTTGTTAAGAGCTGCGTGGTAGTACGTGTAAAACGAGTCACATGTCACACAAATCACGCAGAGCGTCAAAACGGCACCCTATCGAAAGTTGACCGTCCATGAGCTCTGAAAACGTAATGGATATTCACTGGTAGAAGTAATAAATTAAAAGGTTCAACTGCAACTTACATTTTATTTCTAAAGTAAAATTGTTAACTTTCCACTCCACTGATCTTTGCGTAAATTATGTATGCAGTATTTTTCGATGGTGAGCCGGTGTTTGTGCCTATGTTGTCTTTGAAGAACAGTAAAAACAAACAGCTTTCTTCGGTTTCTTTACTTCACGCGCAATTTTGATGTCACGCTATATTTAACTGTCACGTAGTCACGCTGCTCGATCATGACCAGGTTTTGTAGTGGATAACCACAATATTTTTTGGTGGGGGCGGGGGAAGGCGGGGCTGAGGGGTTAAGGTGGGACTTATCGCAGGTGTAAAAACCCATAGGTTGTCAGGATAAATTTCACCATATAGTGGAAAAAAACGTCATTGGCTCTGCGCGCATTGCGTGCCTATGTTTATTAGGCGGCGCGACGTCTCAACGTCGCTGCCGTCTCATAAAATGGGTAGCACATTTCTGAATTGGCGGTAGTCAGTAGACTTAGTCTCTGCGCGGGCTCTAAATAATCAGGCTGGTTATAGTAACGTGGATTTTAGGAGATTGAAAGCTAATGTTTCAAATACCGCACGATTTGTTGGTGACACGGATTTTTATAAACAGAAGTGTGAAGCGTAATTTTGTTGTTTTGAGTTTCGCGGCGTATTGAAGTTGAGTAAAGGTAAGCGTTGAAATGTTTATTTCGCTGTTTTTGAGGACATTTCGTTTATAAGGGGCAGTGTTTACAAAGGCTAGCGAGAAGTTGGGAGTTGTGTGCGTCCAATGCCCATCGGGCTCACGTGCGTTCTCTCAGTGCACGAGACAGAAAGCAATCTATGAAATCTATACCTGCCACTGTAAACCCGGCCCTTACAGAATCAAAGCTGGAACTAACTTCTATAGTTTAATAAATAGCGCCCCGAAAAACTATAACACTAAAAAAGGAAAACAGTAAACAAAAAAATTCGGTAGTGATGAAATCTCAATCAAATAACAAACAAGGCCTGAGTATCACCAATCTAAATTGATTCCGTCGCATCAGGTCAGAAATACTTTTCTGCTTTTCGGTACTGCCCAATTTTTAGAATTTTGGTTGTCTAAACTTGTCTAAGACCTCTCAGTCTTTCGTTTATGTCTTTCCACGGTTTCAAACTAATTTAATAAAGTTTCATTCATTTTAGTCTGTATTAGAGCATGGGTTAACACGCAAAAATATAAACGTCACGAGTCGGTTAGCTATCTCAGCATTGACGTGAATATGTCTTCCAGATGTCTCTAGAAACACAGCTTTCTGGCGATAAAAATTGGTCTGAAGCCCTACGTGAAATCAAGAATACTAGACAAAATGAAGTTTGAGCTCAAAAGAGGAGAAGTAAAGCTTTTTGAGCAAAAAGCGTTTCCGCCTGTTGTAACTTAAGGATATCACGGTTTAAGAACGATTTGAAAGAGTCGTACAGAGGTCACTGGTTACAAACAAACAAAGTTCTCAAGTTGCATACATACATTTAATTGCTTACATACCGGAAATGCAAATTGTCCATAACAGGTCACCGGAAACCACGAACTACTAAGGTTATAATGCATCAGTCAATTCAAGCTGCGCCCATGCCCCCCCCCGGGCTAACCCCCGGGCATTAGCATTTTTTTTCTCTTGGATGGCAAATTCCCCGGGGATGGGAACACTTAAGCTACCAAACGCCCCGCGGAAGGGACGAAGGAAGAGGGCAAATACCCCGCCCCCGGGATGGTACGTCCCCATTCAACACTGCAGCAGTTTTCATTCATTGCACAATAATGCCACTTTCAGCATTAAATGTGAAATTTTTCGTTTCTGTAGGTCTGCCTCTCCGTCTTCTATTGTTTGTAATGGCACTATACGATGTTAATAAACTTAATAACGCTAAGCATGGTATTTTAATACTTCACAGACAACACTACATGATAGTTGATTGTTACTTAAATGTTTGAAAACAGTTCGCTAGTAAACAAAAATCTTGACATTATAAAAGTCATCTGTTGTGAATAATATGCGAAAGTATAAAACGTCGATCCCTATACACATGTTTTTAGAATTTAATAATCGATCATTATAGTTTAAGAGTCATCGCGACTAAATTTTATTTAAATCCTTGATCAAAGAAGCATGCGTTCGTCGATTCACGTTGATCGTTTCCAATCTTGCTATAGATAGTGATAGCTCAAGTTGTGCCTTGTTAAGCAATGAAGAAATGCATAAAATCGAGAAAACCTCCACTAGTTTGTCCAGTCCATGACGGTCGATCCAATCTGCGACGAATTGCTGGTCCTTTGCGATAAAATCCTCCATGTTTGGATTTCGAGTCGGAAACCACCACAGGCAGCCCAGACGTGTTGTATGTGTAGTTCATTTAAAAATAGAAAAGGGTGAAAATATATGTAATAGTACGAAATAAATCTTTACTTCACGAAATAAATCTTGTTTACATCTGCTTATTGAAAAAAACCACAAACTGTCACTTAAACCAGCCAGGACGAACAGAGGAGCATTGAGCTGAAGGTAGACAGGCTTTATTTCAAGATATCTCGATTCTTTTATCACCGGTTAGTCTGTAATAAATCTCTTCAAACCTAAGGCTTAACGGCTTATATAAGCAGCGACGCTAACAAGCGATTGCGTAGGAGAGCGGTGCAAGATTAACCGGAAATTAATTAAAGAGGACACAATAAGCAGAAGTAAACAAGATTTATTTCGTGAAGTAAAGATTTATTTCGTGCTATTACATATATTTTCATCCTTTTCTATTTTTAAATGAACTCCACATACAACGCGTCTGGGCTGCCTGTGAAACCACGAGTGCGTCAAAATCCCGGGGGTAGCCTCGGGGTAGGCAAATGCCCGACCCCCGGGCCGTGCCAAATTTGCTAATGCCCCACCCCCGGAACTGACAGGGTGCGCAAATGCCCCGCTGTTGCCCGGGGGGGGGGGGATGGGCGCAGCTGGAATTGACTGATGCATAAGGTTTAAAACCTTTTTTCCTTCAGAAAAGGGGAGGGGGGAGGGGGTGAGAGACTATGCGCCCCCCGTAAATTCTTCAGAATTTCTTGTTAACAATGCGTTAGTCGCAATCTTCCAGTATCAATATACTTCAGGGCTTCTTTAATTTAACAGACGTAAAACCGGCTCAGCAGTTGAATTCCACTCAATTCAAAATCCTCAAAAGACACAAAAAAACACTGCAGTAAATAGTCGAAAAAGAAAGAAATAATATACCTTACGCCAGGAGGCGTTTAAAGTGACAACCTTTCATTATTTCTTCCGGAAAATTCAGTAATTGAAATTCAAACAAATGGGCATATGTGGATTAATATTTTTTGCAGAGACGTCCTTCCAGAATTCTTGTCAACCATCTTTAGTATAATCTAAGGATTCTCCCTTCTTTATTCATTCTACGTTCTATTTTAATTTCCTCGCATATTCTACTGTGATCGCCGGTAAAGACCTTGTTGTTAGAATCAGTTTCCTCCTCAGATCGACCTATGACCACATCACTACACCAACAAACCTCAAACAATGGGCACCATCGACGACGACACTTGCCGTGCTTGTAATAAAACACATGCCACCCTAGAGCTTGTGTTAGCGGCTTGTGATAGCTCACTGCGGAAGTACACCTGGAGACACAACAAAGTGTTAAAGGTTCTAGCCGACATCACACAGACCCAATGCGCTGCATCAACAAAACACCAGCTAAGGAAGAACCTAACCAAGTCATCAAGTTCCACAGGAAGGGTGAACAGCCTCAACCATTTGCTGTAAAGAGAATGAAACAGTCCAGACTGCTGAAAGGAGCCCAAGACTGGCAAATATTGGCTGACCTATCTGAAGGCCTGCACCTCCCTGCTCACATTGCCATCACAAATGAGCGCCCGGACATCGTAATTTGGTCCGACTCCTGCAGACGTGTACACCTCGTTGAGCTAACCGTACCTTGGGAAGGAAACTCAATGTTCGCCAACGAGCGCAAGAGAACCCGATATGAGCCTCTTCGAGCTAACTGTGAAGAATGAGGCTGTTCCTGCAGCGTTATACCCGTTGAAGTGGTTGCCGTGGCTTCATCGCTAGATTGACCCTGTCCTTCTTGTCGAACATCGGACTCTCCAAGAGAACTCAGCGGTTAGCCGTTAAGTCTCTCCAAGAGGAAGCTGAGGCAGCATCTAACTGGATCTGGCAATCATCACGCAACTAAGTTTGCATTGACTAAGGACGCTGTTTCTCTGCTATCCCGCTGAAACTGCACCTGGCAGAGACCGTTGAGATCTGCTGCCTGGGACATCTTAATATACGGCATAAACCTTTGAGGTCTGCTGCTTAGGACACTCTGTATACCACATGCATACGCTTGTTGCTACGACGCCTGACCAGGCATCACCCAGTGGCATCTGCCGCTGGCAGCGCCAGGAACTGTAGTCCCGTTGATAGCCACCGAATCTACAATGGTTCCTGGTCAACGGCTTATTAGGATGATGCCTCTCAGTTGGCAACTTAAGATTCTGTATATTCTTTTCTTTCTCAGTAACGGGTTGGACAGGGCGTCAATGGATTTTATCTTATGCTAGTTTGTACGGATATTATAACATGTTTTATCAAGACAGATCCCCAAAGTAGCGAATCATCCAATCGCTCCCTCCATCAACTGTCGTGATTTCTTACGATATACCGAACGGATTGAAAAACAGTCACTCTGGCTCAACATTCAATGACGAAAATGCCTTATTAGATTGAATTTTGTCGCGACACAAGATTGAGCATCTTTGGGTTTGTTGTGCCTTTTCTTCTAACAAAAAACGACCTACTTTTCCGCAACGTTAAATTTTCGCGATTTAGGCCTAAATCACGACGCAGCTTCACCGCTACGCAAGCTTAAGTCGTTATTTGGGTCACCAGTCACTAATACGAACTGCGAAGGGCACTATGGGTACTTTGGATACAAATGTTAACAGTGGTACGAGCAGTACGAACGTTTTCGCCGGATATGTCACTGAAGCGTTCAAAACCGGGAAAAAAAAACAACTACAAAAAGAGGATTGACGACAATGTCTATAACCAGAGGGTATTGCTTTTATTTCAATTATATTTACATCCGTTGTAAAATAAGGCAAATAACTTAAAATTAGCCGTTGAAAGAACACTTTGTTAAAACTACCCACTAAAGGTTTATTACCTGCCTCAGAACATTCCAACAAATACGATATTTAGACTCTCTAGACTGGACTTGAAAGACATTCCCGATTCTCCCCTTCCCTGGAATAAGAAATGTTCTTATTTACAATTCTGAAACACTGTAATTTTTTGAAAGAAGATCTTCCCAAAATATGTGTAATAAAGGACTGGAAAATACAGAATTCACCATGTTTCGGTGACTAACACCAAAGAAGCCGAGTCTATTGTGCAGGACATTGATCCTTGTGATGCAATCTGGATTTTTTTTTCAATTTTCGTTAAGTCCCAAGGGGTTATTTCAGAACAAAATCTGTCACAGTTTGTTATATAATAATAATATAACAAACTCAATGGAAATCTCAGGAAGTAAACAGTCAACTAAAGTTTTACACCCAAACTTAGAGCAGTGTTGACTGGTTTCAACAGTTTCCGTTTCCGCTTGTTTTCCGGGTTGAACTTCGTAACTGATTTCTTCACAACCACTTTTCTGCCAGAACCAAAACTGAATCCAGGCGTCCTCGACATTCCATGAACGGGCATGGACCGACTTGGTGTCGTCGCGGGTCGAGAGAAACCATGCGGTCGTAGTGAGTCCTCGTCGGAAGAAGAAACTGAATTGCTGGAATGCGGTTTGTGGAACACTTTAGGGCGTTTGTTAGGCACATTTTCTGATCCTTTTGGTTTGACTGTTCTCTTGATCTTGTCAGGCTTTTTCAATCCCTGGGAAGGGATATTTTTTACCTCGTTCAAAGCTTTTCGCTCCTCTGCCGGATCTGCATCGGGACGCGGTGACGGATCTAAAATTTAAAGAGAAAACCCTTATCTTTAAGAGTCAAACCTCGAGTCGGGTGTTGTAGACATTCTAACTTTTGAGGCTGTGGATGAAAACAGCGGTACTTCTCTGTGGTGTTGTTTGTTTCGTCGTACAATAAGGTTCTACGTAAAGAGGCCTAAGTAAGTAAGTAAGTAAGTAAGTAAGTAAGTAAGTAAGTAAGTAAGTAAGTAAGTAAGTAAGTAAGTAAGTAAGTACAATGTGGTTCTAACTTTTGAGTCTGTGGATGAAATCGTAACGTGTGACCATTTAAATGAAAGCTACTAAGCAGTACTTTCCTGTGAGGCTGTTTATTATGCTGTACAAGGTGGTTCTAGCTTTTGAATCTGTGGATGAAATCCTAAAGTGTGATCATTCAAATAAAAGCTACTAAGCAGTACTTTCCCGTCATGCTGTTTTTTATGTTACACATTTGGGCTCTAATTTTTTAGTTGGGTGAATCCTGAAGTGTGATCATTCAAATAAAAGCTACTAAGCAGTACTTTCCCGTCATGCTGTTTTTTATGTTACACATTTGGGCTCTAATTTTTGAGTTGGGTGAATCCTAAAGTGTGATCATTCAAATGAAAGCTACTAAGCAGTACTTTCCCGTCATGCTGTTTTTTATGTTACACATTTGGGCTCTAATTTTTTAGTTGGGTGAATCCTAAAGTGTGATCATTCAAATAAAAGCTACTAAGCAGTACTTTCCCGTCATGCTGTTTTTTATGTTACACATTTGGGCTCTAATTTTTGAGTTGGGTGAATCCTAAAGTGTGATCATTCAAATGAAAGCTACTAAGCAGTACTTTCCCGTCATGCTGTTTTTTATGTTACACATTTGGGCTCTAATTTTTTAGTTGGGTGAATCCTAAAGTGTGATTATTCAAATGAAAGTTACAGAGCAGTATTCTCCTGTGGGGTGTTTAACATGTCTGAGTATTAAAATGGTTTTGCGAATCCCTTAAACCGGAGCTAGAAAATAATTACATAAGTTAACTTACCATTCTCACTTTCTGATATCGTTACCACTGCTGGTACTGCAGAAAGAGGTTTCTGAAAAAAAAAATGAACATATATTGTCATTCGCGTTAGAAGTGATGGTAGTGTTTCTATTCATGTCGAGACGGCTGCTTGCACCGTAAAAAAGAAATCGCAACACGTAACTAAAAACGTTTTCTTGGCCCAATGCGAGCTTTTCGTGCCTTAATAAAAGGCGTTTCCTTCTTCAAAAATCATTAGAAGAGTTCCAAAACTTTTCGTCAGTTTCTGAGAGTGCTATTTTTAAAATTCACCTATCTGGAGTAGGAAAGTACTGAGTAGTTCATTCTTGAGGCTTCATCGGTTTTTGAACTTTCCTCAATTGGACGCGTACAAAAAAACGGCCAATTTGTGATTTTTCATGCTACCTCGAAGAAGCAGAGTTAAATCATTACCTGAGCACGGTTGACACACTTAGTGGTTTTGCAGCCACACTCCCCTGAACAGTCTGCCGCGTTTTTTCGGCAGGGGCAATTGTTTGTCGCGCATTTTCCTGAACAGCTACAGCCCTGTGGAAAAACATACAGACCAGAAGGAAAAAATAAAGAACTGCAAATTCAACAACACAGCCAGCATTTCCTCTTGACCCCTTTCGCCTTTAAAAGGGCTGTGTTAGGTTGTAAACGTTGGGTGCTGATTATTTGAGGGTTCTATTATCCTGTATCTGGAATGGGTGACGTGAAAAAAATACAGAAAAAGCAACCGCTTTCCTTGCTCACACGTTGCGTTCAGTTTGGAGTTACCCTGTGTACAGCCGCCTGCTTGAGGAGAGACCGCGGCTGTACACAGGGTAGTTTCCAGTTCACCAATTAACCTCAGCTTGTCTAGTAATGTCGTCCAGAGACGCCACGAAACACTGCAAAGTGTTGCGGTAATTTTATCCTTAGGGAACTTAAGCAGAGACGTCCATGAGCCACGGACGCTGTGTCCACCGCTATGGACCTCGTCCGATGATGCGTCAAAAGGGAAACGATCAACTCCCAGTTGTCGTGCGTGGATCACAAACGCCTTTGCTTAAGTTCCCAGTGATTCATTTTTTGGCGTACCTGCTCCCTTGCAGAATTGTTGACTTCAGATAGGGAGGTAGTTTCAATGGAATTAGTGCGCCTTCCTGATCTCCTGGGCTGCCGAAGCGTTTCGACCCAGTCCGGATCGCGCTCAACTGAGTCTTCAGCCTCGCTCTCTCCACTTAGTCCCAAGGCCCACTCATCATCTATTACTTCGATTGTTTCTTTTGGCTTTTTCGATTTCTGCAAGGCACGTGACAGAAACTAAATATCCAACGCGTGGAAGGATTTGCTATTTTTCCTCAGAAACAATTTTACATATATTTTCCAGGACGCATGTAAGTTTCTAGTGTCCAACAAAGCCTAAAATACATTCTGCAGGTAGATTCGATAACCCCCCCCCCAAAAAAAAACACTGCTGACACAGATGCGTAATTTCAGCCACTTGCACGTGCTGTGGTTCAAGTTTGCTTTGGATTCAAATTTCATAGTCCACCGGAAAACAAAAATTTTACCCAATTTAACTGTGAGCTACAACATTGGAAATTATTACTTTCCACGGCAGTAGTAAAGTGCGCTCGTATGGGCGGTAATGCTGGCTTCTGATTGGTCGAGAGCGATCACGTGACCAGAGGAACTTCCGGTGGGGGAAACCGCTGACCAGTAGGAAAATAGGATCGCGGGCTCATACAACCGGAAGTCACGTGTTTTGGAATGGGAAACCACTGACCAGTGGGAAAAAAGGATCGTGGGCTCATACAACCGGAAGTCACGTGATTTGGAATGGGAAACCGCTGAGCAATGTGAAAAAGGGATGGTGGGCTCAAGGGGAAGTAAAACCGCTGAGAAAACGCGGGCTCCAAGTCCAAAGTCCAATTTGGGGAACGGGGGTGGTCCTTGAAAAGTACACAAAATGAATAAATCATGTTTTTATTGATTTGTTTTACAATAACTGTGGTATTCCTTTGAGTTCCTTAATGTTCAATAGAGGGTCCCCACCATTGTTTTTGACATCGAGTTATTCTTCGCCATTGGTTGTTGTCACGGATCCATTGTTGTAATTGACGTCGAGGATTTCTGTTCAAAGGTACGGCAAAGGAACTGTAGAATGGGGGTGGTGGTGGTGGCGCCAAATGTTCTCGATCACAGCGATCACAATCGACGATCTTGTTGGGGTTTTCACTGGTAGCCATAGGGGTAGGTCTTGAAGGTGTTGGGATCAATGACTCTTTTGTCATAGACCAACTGATAGAACTTACTGCTTGGTTGAGTGTACAGTTGGAAGTTTTTGGGATTGCGTACAATTTGGTGGGAGTTGATAATCTGGATTTCCCTTGGTTTTGGAAGGGGTTTCTTGATTTCGTCCTTGACATTTTGACGCATGACGTTATAATTCAGCTGGGTGTGTCCTTCGCTGTTGAGTCGGAAGCCTCTGACCTTGCATTCCACGTTTCCTTTATTCGTAGTATACCCATAGTTCTTGGGTCCTCCACTGACAAATTCTTGAATGTATTCATCCTTAGCTAATTCGGAGGCGAAGTCCCCAAGATAGGAACCCAAGACAGGTTGGAATTGAGTGGGTGTTTCCTCCAGGTAGATGACGGAGTCGGTGTCAAAGTAGAGGACTCTTTCCCCTAAGGCTTGCAGGGTGTCATACAATTTAAGGCGGGCGTGGCAGGTAGTGAAGCAGGCCACAAAAATGTTGAGGTTGGGTGAGCCGCGGATGTCCTCTTTTTGGTTCCGGTAGTGGACCTCCACCATGTCATGGTTAATGACGGCAACGTGACGTACGTCTAACGCATCGCTATCCAAGAAACAGTGGAAGGCATGAGGGTCATCGAAGGCTTGAATTTGGGTTTTGTTGAGGCGTTGTCCAAACTTACCCCACATGGAGTTGAGCATGAGCTTAGCTAGGGTACGCAGGCCCGGGTTCTTCTTGATGTTGTTGTATTCTAACTGGATGCCTTCATGCAGGAAGTATTGTTCGATGTAACGTTGCTTTTCTTCTTCTGTCGTGACATCCTTAGGCCACCCACTAGCTTCTTGTTTGATTTTCAACCAGGTGTTAACATAATCGGCGAAGAGGCCCTCACAGGTCTCTTCAAAATGCCAAGCTTCGTAGATGTATTGGACTTGGTACCCGAACTCCACGGCTTTATACAACTCTGGGGTGCACCAGGTACTGGTGAGGGCGCGTTGTTCGTCAGTGTGTGGACAATGATAGGATCTGTCCAAAAGAGGTTTGTCCATTTCTTCTTCCACACAACGGGCACAGAGTGGAAAGAGCAGTTTGTTGTCATGACGGTAAGGCAGCACGGGATGGTACAATTCACGGGGAGGCAGGACTTTGCACTGAATGAGACCAAAGTACTGGTGTATGTCCGTGTGACCCGGGGTGAAGATGATTTTCGGATGCCCTTTGGGGTAGGTTGACTTCTTGTTGACCCACGGGTACAAGGAGGTGACATCGATGTAGTGAATTTTTTGGCCAGGGGTGATATGATGGTACAGTTTGATGGCATTGGTACGACCTCCACAGAAAGCCTCTCGAGGTTCAAGAGGTTGGATAAAGTTGAGTTCCCGGACGAAGGAGTCGATCTCTGGTTGGGTGTCTCGGAGGTGGTCCCATTGACATCCCCACATTTGAATGACGTTGTACCCTTGTTTGGTAAGCTTTTGGACTTTGTCTTGGGTGACGTCATAGAGGTCATGCATGGTTCGATCATAGTTGCGGGGATGTTTTTCGTGGCGATGGGGATAACAGGTAGGGCATCCGTGGGTGAAACAGCCTTGAAATTCGTAGACGGTGTGGGTGTCGGGGCAATAACCATCCACATGGATGTTGGTCCCGGGGATCTTATACTCGCCTTGATTTCGGACATGTTGAATGTACTGAGGCTTTGGATTGGCACTGGCCAGTAGATCGTTGGGGTTGAGATCTTGGAGGGCGCGTTGACGTAGTTGGTGATCGCACCAGGTTAACCAGTGAAGGGCTGGGAGGGACTGGTTGATGTTGTTAGTTCTCCACCCGTTAGGACCGGTGGGTTCGCTGGCAATACTGTTGGGGATCATCCGGTTCATACGTAAATCTCGATTACAAGCGGAGGCAATGGTGACGTGATCGAAGGGATTGAAGCCTGTTAAGTCTTCAAACATGCGTTTGAAAGTCAGACATCCTTGTTTGAGGAGTCGTACATCGGAACTGCAATAGGCCAATAACTCTTGTTGAAAATGAAACACCACACCCTGGTCGCGTTGTTGTTGATGCCAGGTTTCAAAGGCTTGTCTTCCTTCGAGTGTCATGCTCTCAGGCATGTAGTAATCGCGTGAGGGGAGGATGCCCACGTAGTTTTGATACTCATCACCGGGTATGTTGAACTTGTGGGGGAAATAGCCTTTGCAGAGTTCTGTCAAACCAAAGGTTTTGGGAAACGCGGAGAGGGGCATCTGGAAGAAACTCATGGAATCAATGAACCGGATGCGGTCATGTTTGATCTCTAACAGTTTACATCCGTTGCGGAGTTGTTGGACGATGCGGTTCTCCCCATAGTATTCTTGGATGATAAAGTACCCATCGTACCCTTGAAAATTATGAGCGATGACGTTGACTTGACGGGTATCGTGGAGAGTCAAGGCATCCAACCATTCCAGAAAGTCACGGATACAAGTGGAACCTGGGAAAGGTTTGGGTTCATCGTTGTCTTCGGTTTCGGCCACGACGAGATTGGCAATGTGTTTTCCGTGGGGTTGCATGGCTTCGATATCAAAGAAGACGTGTAAGGGAGGCAGGTCTTCCTCGTCCTCGTCCTCGGAGGAGGCATGGGGTTCCGCGGCGGCGGCGGCACCTCGTTTGGCGCCAGGACCTTTTTGACGGGTCCTCTTTCTCTTCTTCTTTTGGTCTTGAGGTTTGGGGGCTCTTTGTATAAAACAACGGTGTTTGTCGGCGTCGACGTACTGATGACAAGACGGGCAATCCACGTGCCAACAAAGGTGACGTTGAATGCGGGACAAGCCCACATTTTGTTGATAGCATTCATCGCATCGGTGTCGTTGAGAGCACACGGAGGTCTGGAGGCCCGTGACGGGTTTGCCCGCATGGGTCTTGCTGGAATGGGCTTCGTAACACGTGGGTCCAAAAAAGTCCCGATGACACGAGTCGCAACGTTGAGTGGCTTTCAGGTGTCGGGGGTAAGCATGTTGAAAGTCGGGACAATCTTTCTGGCGACAGGCTCCACACACCTTGGTCTTGGTGCATCGATGCATCCCCTCATGGTCATAGGGTTTCCAACAATCCGCACAGACATAACTGGACCCGAAAAATCCTGGCAATTTGGTGATGACATCATAATGGTCTTGGTTGTGTAACAGGATCAGTTGTTTGTCAGAAAGGGGTCCAAACGCCGTGATGTGGAATGATCGCTGTGCATCCACCAGGATGATCTGGTAACCGGTGAGGGAGGGGGCTTGACTGAATTGGGTCAAGGCGTCATAGCTGCAAGGACCCCACGGTACCTGGGCTTCATTCTGGAGGTCCCAAGCGAGACGTCTCTGCAGTGGGCCCTCTCCCTTCCGAATGGCTTTCTCTTTTGGGTGTTGGTCCACGCGAGCTTTGGCGACCACGAGGGCTCTGGCACAACAGAGTTGATCGTCGTTGATAATCCGGATGACCGACCGTTTGTTGGCCGTTAACATGGTCATGGTAGGATGCCCTGGTTTCCCACGACGGGGTCTGCCGGTACCTTGAGGCGCATGATGAACTTGAGTGATGGAGACTTGAAAGGAATCGTCCATTTCAAATTGTTCGTTGCTGTTGAGGGCTTGGGCTAAACGTTGGAACAGCGCTTCCACCCGTTCTGTGTCTCGACGCCATTCACCTGCACGTAATCCCCACCCCTGAAAATTATTGTGCAAGCGATCGGATGCTATGGTAAAGTAGAGGCGATCTTGATCGTGGAGGTCGGGGGTAGTGGTTAACACTTGATCGACGGCTCGACGTAATCCATCTTGCAGAGCTTGGGTTATATTTTGACCTGGAAGCAAGTTCCCCCTTTGGCGTAACTGGGTCTTGAAATGACGTTCTTGTACCCCCATGCGATCACTCTTCCGATTGACAAAAGGTTCGAGTTCAAAGTCGAAGGTAACGTGTTCAGAGGGATCCAATCCACCCCCACTTTGTTCCCATTGGTTCAAGGCCTCTTCACAAATGTCGTCGTCACTGTCCGGCATCTCTTCGGTAGAAATCAAAGGTCCCACACAGGAATTGGTGTCGTCGTCCGAATCAGTTAAACCGAGCATGGCTAAAACCTCATGGTGGGCGAGGCCACTTGGCCCCGCCACATTGTCCTTGTCTTGTGAGGACATGATCAGATGAACTCACTGGAGATCGGGGCTCTGTTTTTATAGAGAACCAAAATGTCACGTGGGAGGGGAAGGAGCCAATCACTAAACAGGGTGCCCCGTAGAGAGGGGGTGCCCTAGGGAGGGGTGGGACGGGGTGGGGGGACCCCCCTCCCCCCTCTCTAGTGAGGGTCCATGGTGCATCACGGGAACGAATGAGAGACTATAAAACAGATCGATCCTCGGGCTGGAACATCTCAACATGGACTCTTGCCATGAGAAGCTGCTCGAAGCATTTGAAGAATTTGAAGTAGATTTGGAAGTGGAGGAGGTTTTAGAGAAAGTGAAGCAGGAGTTGTTGCTGAAGGACGAAGGCTTTAGTGAGTTTGCAGAAACTTTGAAGCAGGTGGAGCCGGAAAAAGTGGAAGCCCAGAGACACCGGGCAGAACAGGCGGCTCCTTTTCACCCACTGTGCTACCCTCAATTAACGTGTGAGTGGTTTGTGGAGGGGCTCGACTATTGCTGTCCCTATTGGAGGTACCAATTCAAGCGCCCCCTCACCCCGCCACCAGCACCCCCGCCATCGCCCAATGCCTGCCGGAAACGAGGGCCTCCGCCGCAGCAACCGACGACGACGACGACGCACGACGTACCGACCAAACAACGACGATGACTCTGACCCAGACGACGACGACTTGAACGACATTGACTATGTTCCCGACCCGAACGACGACGACGTTGACGACTCTGACCCAGATGAGGACGACGACGGCGACGTTGACGACTATGACCCGAACGACGACGACGACGAAACGACAGAGTTACTGACGAAAGACGAACGACGACGGAGACGGAACGCCATCAAAAAAGCCCGGTACAATGCCCGCTACCCAGAGAAAGCCCGAGCGAGGAATATTGTGAAAAAAGCCAACTACCGACGCAAGTACCCTGAGAAAGTGCGTGCTGCCAAAAAACGATACCGAGAACAATATCCGGATCGAGTGCGGGAGTCCCACAGGTGTTATGAGGAGACGCATAAGGAGCACCGGCGTGCCGTCAAAAAAAAATGGGCCCAAAAGAACCGAGCACGTTGTGCCGAATACGACCGAAAGTATAGAGAGAAACATCGGGAACGTTTGAGAGTCCAAGCGCGTGAATATCGTCAAAAGAATCGTGTACGAATATTGGCGTACAAAAGGATGTACAATAAAAGGGCCAAAGCCCGGGCGGCTCGTCGGGCCTATCGTGCTGCGAACCAGGAGAAACTGCATGCGCAAAGAAGAGAGTACTACTGGGCGAACCGCGAGAGGTTCTTGGAGCTCGCTAGAAGGTACTACCAAAACAAAAGGAAGCAGGTGCCTCGCCCCAAAACACTGCGGGTGGTATTGACTAATTGTAGGACGCAACCTTCTGTGGAATCGTATTTGAATAACTTTTGTGCCTCCTTACCTTCTGTAGAGAGACAGAAAACGGAAGAGAAAATCAAAGCATTAGGACCCTTGAAACTGGCCATTCCCTTGGAGGACTTTAAGAAATCGACGCCTAAAATGCCTGAGAACTTTTCTTTTTGTGAATCATTTCTAGATTCTTATACTCTCACGGATATGGATTCGGGGGGTGTGCAAGTCGTGGATCCCCCTGACTTGGGCCCCCCTGACTTGGGCCCCCCTGACTTGGACCCCTCTGACTTGGAGGACTTTTCGTCTTTGTTGCAGAACATAACGCCTGACGAGTGGACCGAGTTATTGAAGGATGTGGAGGACTCTTGTTCCTTTGATTTGGAGGCATTGGTGCCCCCCGAAGACCTCGTTCACGACATGTCCCCCGACGAGGGGGTGGATTTAATGTATGATTTAGTAACGTAAAAACATTTTTCGTCTCAGTATTTGGCAGAACATTTCGTCTCAGTATTTGGCAGAACATTCGTCTCAGTATTTGGCAGAACATTCGTCTCAGTATTTGGAAGAACATCCGTCTCAGTATTTTGGACAGAACAATGAACTTGACAACTCATCAATCAAAATGACACAAGTGACATTGTTTTTTATTTTTTATCAGGAGTGTCTACACCACAATGGGTTTTGTCTCGCAAATCCTGCTTGAGACTCAACACGAACTACAGAAGACTACCGAACTGCCGAATAACAATGTGACATTTTTCATTTTTGACTCAACATGTTAATTAAATGTTTACAATTTTAAACGTTTCTTGGCTTGCATGATTTTCTTGACCACCCGTTCCGTCTTGTTTTTCTTGCCGGGTAATCGATCAATGGCTTGGATCATCTTGGTATCGGCTTTCCATTTATCTTGCAAATTCTTAGCACGGCTGTAATCAATGTCGTGTTGCTTAGCAATCTGGTCCAAGCGATTGATCCCTGGATCCCCCCGTTTCAGACGTTTAGCCAAATGGGTGCCAGGTCCCATGTACTGATAGCCAGGCCAATGAAATTCTTTGCCCGTTTTCGCAATCCATTTTTGGACATCCAAGGCCCCTCCTCGTTGGGGGCGTTTGATACCCCTTCTCCTCCTCTGGGTGGGCATGTTTTAGTCACTGTCGTCGTAATCCAATCGACGTCGTAACTTTTTACCTTGGGCCCAATCTTCCCAACCGGGTAAAGGTTTCAATCGTTCCACTTCACGAGCGGGTCCTTTGCCTTTGCGACTCTCGGCTAACTTTTTTTCCAAAGCCTTGCGTTGTTCTCGAATGGCTTCTAAACGTGACCGGCTATCCCCTCGACTGGTGGATGGGCTCCCTTTCTTGACAATGGGAATCTTACTGGTAGTGGCTGCTCCTTTGCCTTTCTTGGTTGCAGGGGTAATGGGTGGTTTGGGAGTCGACGGGCTGCCTTTTATCATGCGCTTCAACCATTGTTCCACGGGTCCCGTCACCAAATCCCCGGCTTCTTCTTCTTCTTCGCCTGGTGGAGCACCCGGCGCCCCCACACCCACCCCACCAGGAAATTGACGAATGCGTTTGGTTAACTTGATTAATTCTTGACTCAACGGTTTGGTTTGAGCATTGACCAGGGCTGGGGGTAATTGGGGATTGGCCAACAACACATGTTTTTTGGCGGCGAGCGTTGCGGCTTTGTTCAACAAGGCATTTTCGGTGAGTTCTCCTTTGTAATATTGAATGAGTTGTTCCAAGTCCTTGTGGGGAATCATGTACACCTCGTCCATGTTCGTTGACTACAGTCGGGGCAAAGTTCCCCGTCTTCCTGGTCACGGCAACTCTTACAAAGACGGGCCCTCAAGATGTGTTGGTACTCTCGATACAACAGGTGATATTTATGCTTCCAATAATGACACTCGTCTTTCCACTGGTCGGTGGCCCGATTGGCCTCTTGTAATAGAGTCATCCACGTAGGGAGGGTTAACGAACACATTGACATAGCACCTCGTGAAGTCCTTGAAACAATCCGCTTCCTTTTTGTTGGACTAACCACTGACGACGTTTTTTGACGGAATGTCGACGACGTCCCAAATCACGTAGTACCTTTTTATAGGGTTGAAGTTTAGCCAGCATGGGTGGGGTGACAGGAATCTTGTTTTTTAAAAAGTTCAACACCAATTCACTCACAGCATTGATTTGATCGGCATTGGCATGTTGTAACAACTCTTGACGTTTGGAACCATTGGCTTCTTGTAACATGGACCGTAAAAACGGGAATTGACGTCGAAGACGTTGCATCCTTTATCGGTGACGACGACGATACCGTTGATTGGCTTTTTGAATCGTGCGTTTTATACGTTTATCCGTTTCCAAGGCCGCGGCTTTCCCCAATCCTACCATGGCGGGGACCAATAGATTTAAAAAACCACCTCGTTGACGACGGCGTCGTCTTTTCCTCCTCACCATGGTCGACCCGTCAATAGACGTTGAAGGGCTTTGTCTTGTTTGATGAGGTCTCGCGTCTCTTTATAGCCTTGACGGGTATTGCGTTTGAAATCGGACCACCAACCCCCACCTCGTTGTCGTCGGACATGTTGTACATTATCGGTAATGCCTTTCAAGGCTTGACCCCCTAATTTGCCTAAAGCCAGTCCAAACCCAGGCGCTGGACCTGATAGAAACATACTCATGCCATGGGCAATTTTATCCACCAAACGGGGTTTGCGGCGCATTAAAGCCCCTCCTCGTTGTTTCCTTTTTCGGCGTCGTCGTCGTCGTTGTTGGACGGCCATGGTTCTAAGAGTGTGGGACTAGGAGGGAGCGGCTTTTTATGGATCCAATAGTCTTTGGGTCTCAAGGGACGAGGACATCCATCTACATAGCATAGGCCTTCCAAGGGTTGGTACACAAAATGACCATGGTAATCTTGGACACATCGTTTGGGTAACGGAGGGGTGAAATCCACAATGGTATCATCCAAGGTTTGCATCTTGATTAAAAATCGTTCCAGATCCTCCAAGGGAATACCCCGCACATGGGTTTTCAATTCGGTCAAGGCTTTGGCATAGGTGGTAAACGCAAATCGACTCATGGTCACTTTAAATCGGTATTGTTTAAAATCATTCCATCCTTTGACCACGGTCCCCACGGCCGCCAAACACGCTACCAACGTACTGTTTTCCAAAAGGGGACCCGCAATCATACCAGCAGCCATCAGGAGTAAGGCCATGCCATTGAACAAGGCATTGATACATCTGTAATGATTCAACATTTTTCGATAACACCACCATTGTTGATGATAAAAGGCATACAAGGAATCCATGCGTTGTAATAATTCTGGGGGGAAGGGAAGACCATGCTGTTTCGATCCATTCAATAACGACACGATGGTTTTCATCTTTACGGCGAAACACGGGACGACGAGGTTTGTACGCTCGGTGCTCCTCCTTGTTTATAACTGGTCACAATGCTATTGGTCATGGTGACATTAGCAATTTCACGTCCTTGGGCCAACTGTTCTTGATCTTGTAACAGCATACGTAAACGTCGTTGTAAATCTGCTTGACGCAAGGTACGAGGCTGTCTGCCAGAACTCCCAGACGTCCAAGATCCTCGAGGGGTGGCTGGATTAGAGGCCGGTGTCAAAGGGGAAGTGGGGGTATTTCGTCGTCGTCCTCGTATTCGTCTCGGTCGTCGTCCACGACGACCCCCACCACCACCACCACCACCACCTCCACCACCTCCAGCACCACCAGCACCTCCACCACCAGCACCTCCACCAGCACCTCCACCAGCACCCCCAGCACCAGCACCACCACCACCACCACCACCACGTCCAGCACCAGCACCACCACCACCACCACCACCACCACGTCCACCACCAGCACCACCACCACCACCACCACCACGTCCACCACGTCCACCACCACGCCCATTACCCCCAGCACCCGCTGCTGTTCGAGCACCCGCTGCCAAGGGTACGCTAGGAGGACTCGTAGGGGTTCGTGCACCAGAAGACTCCGGGGTGGTGTGTATGCTACGGTAGGATTGACTTCCTTGACTTCCTACCCCGGCAGGGGAAGAGGCCTGCACAGGGGGCACACCATCTACACCGACAGGGGGGATGGATTGCATAAACCGATAGAGGGGTTCGTCGCCTATTTCCTCCTGGGCGACGTCGAGAAGGCCTTGGTCTCCCGACCAAAATAAATCTTGCCAGGCCCTTGGGGACATTTGATTGCCGCTGGTCGCTCCCACCCCCGCCGGGGACACGGTATCGTACGATTGCGGAGGTTGACGGTCATCATTGTCATCGGCCATGGTTGCTCTTTTTCCTGTTCAAATGGGGTGTCGTGCCTTTATAGTCGTTTTTGATAGGTGCGAGTCCATCCTTCGTCTTTTAACAGGTGACTCAACACCCGTTGTTGATCGGACGAGGCGGGATGTAAATCCAAGACCAAATACCCATACGGTCGTGTCGTGGCTTGATGAAACGTCTCCAACGTGTCTTTCCACGTGGTCGGAAACGATTGAAGCATGACATTGCGTACCCCTAATTGATCTCGAGGGTTCTTGAACGCCACGATGTAATGGGCATTGCGGGATATACTTTTCGCATAGCGACCCACGGGAAACATGTCTTGGCACAAGTAGAGCACCGTCACCCCTTGATGATGCGAATGTTTGGTGAATAAATCCAACACGCGTTTATCGTGACTCCCTTCGTCCATTAAATCATCCAAGACCAGGACCCCCTGTCCTTCAGGAAACCATTGCACTAAGGCCTCATGATCGGGAATCCCTTCGTGAAACACCACCCCTTGATCTTGCATGCCTCGAAATCGATCTTGCCAGGCCCCATAACAATAATGCATTTGGGTTGGTGGACTTTCAAACAACTCCGGGTTGTCTACCAAGAGTTTTTCCGTAAACGCGGTTTTCCCACATCCCGAAGGACCCACCACCAAGATAGAGGAAGGCGTATGAAAACGAAACGGTTTCCCCGTTTGCATGATGACGAACTACCCTTAGAAAAAAAAAAGGCACCTTTTTATTGGAATCGGTGGGACTCGAACCCACGCACGACCCGATCCCTATCTGAATCAAAGGTCCAAAGGCTCTAACCGACTGAGCTACGACTCCGACACCAGTTTTTTCCAACAAATTTTATTTAAGCATTACATTGATGATACGGATGACAACACAGTTGATACCATCTGGCTTCTTGGCCTACAATCAATTGTTGAAGGCGTTGACCGGCTTGATGGTCATTACTAACATAATCATGATCCGAAAACTCATTTAAAAACGCTTGCAAGGTTCGTCCACGGGCTTTGGCTTTCAAGTACAACAAGGCGTAATCACCACAACTCTTGCTTGTAATGGCTTGGAGGGACTTGCCATTGGTCACTACATACTTCCAATGTTGGACGATCCAATCTCGTAACGGGGTCGCTTGCACGTACGTATCCAATGGCAAAGCATAACTGTCCAGGACTTCACACACCTTTCCATCCGTCCACACCGCTAACCAATGTTGTCCCGGTTGATCGTGTGGGTCGGTGTTCACAATGTACCCTTGAGGGGTAGTCTTGACAGGACTCTTGGGTAAACGATCACAGGCCACCGTCCCGTAAAAGACCGGGTTCAATTGGGGGTCGTCTCGGGCTAAATAATCCAATTGCACATTATTCAAGGCCACATGTTCCATTTCTTCAGTGCTGGTAAATGTTATACAACACGGCTCCGTTCCTGTCAATCTCCAGCAAATTCTCAAATTCTCCATACACGAGTACGGTTATATTGACACCGGGGGCAGCTCCAAATTCCAACACCAGTTGTAAATCACCTGTTTGCTTGGGGTTGAGGTTTTGACTGTCAGCACATCCATTGGCCACATTGTCAAACATGAACAAGGTACAATTTTTACCTTGGCCCCAATCCAGTAGTTCTACCATGTTCCCTTTCTTTTTACACCAAGCACCACTGGCTTGCAGAAAACGGAAGTAGCCTAGATTATCTCGGGTGCCATTGTTGTGCACTAACTGGAGGGTTTCATAAGGGTACTCTTCTCCTCTGACAATCTGTTTAATGGAACTCAGACCAAATTTCTGGAAACAGAAAGGATCTCGGGTCACATCTCCATTGAAGGCACGGCTGTCCAGTAACCCCACAATCAATCGGTCAGGTATTCTGTTTTGAAACAGGTTGGGGATATCAAAGCGGACCAGGTTGTTTTGCATGCTGAAAGTCCGGATTTCACTGCGGACGGTCGGGTAAGCCGCCACTTGGCCTTCATTGTGTCTTTTGCTAGAGATACTCTGGTAGATGGCGTCATTCAAACGCAGTTGACAGAGATGAAACCGTAGTTTCACATCCCCTTCCATCAATCGGCCAGCTAGACCCACTCCATTCAAAAACAGGCTGGGACCATTGAAATGAAATTTCATCTTGATTTCGATGCCAGGCACCAACAATTTGCCGGTATGAAAGACTTCCAAGTGCGGGGTAAACACTAGACTGTGGGTGGCACCTGCAGCATACTTCTCCACTTCGGCCGCAGAGGCATTGAAGGCCTCTTGATGATTAGCAGGCAGATCTTGCCAATGTTGATGGTTTCCTGCTTTGTCTGTGTTGGTGGCAGTCCATTGGGGTGGGAAATCCACTTGATTGAACCAGCCTTGGGGTCCTAACACGGTCTTGCCATCTTCTCGGTCAAAATTCAGCAAGTTTTCTAGGTAAGCTTTGTAATGATACGTGTCGGATTGTGGACTGATCAACGTGCCATTCAACTGCAAGTCAATTTGTTTGATGATGGAATGGGCCAAATTATTGACGGGCCACAATTTCTCCGCGGCCACCAAGTTCGCGCCATTCGCCTTTTTCAAACTCAATTCCATGGTAAAGTAACTGCGTCCCAAATCCACAAAATCGTCCAATCCCGGTATGATGAATTCCATGGGATTGATACCCGTGGTGGTGGGTTGGATGGTAACCATGCGATAGGCATTGATGCTAATGTCGGTCGGTGGCACCTTGAAAATCCGTAAGGCAGGGTTGACGGTCCCTTCGGAACGCTCGTGAGCCGGGGCGGTTTGTGTACTCACGTCAGGCATGTTTAACGTCGTCGTCGAGTGGTACCCCGTCGTCGTCGTGAGGGGTTTTTATAGCGTCGTCGTGCTAAACGTTGTCTCAAATCAAACCCGGGGACTCGCATCACCTCGGGACTTAACCATCCACCACGTTGTCGTCGTCGCATGAGTTTCCAAAACGGATACAGTCCACCCCATTGAGACAACCCTCGATTACTACGAATCCGTCGAGGTCGTGAATGCACGGGTTCCATTAGACTCCCAAAATATCACGTGCACGTTTGGTTTGTTTGGGAAATAAGGCAGTGGCTACACGCACGGCGTCTTTCACGTTCTTCTGATTCAACGCTTTCTTGGCTTGTTTGGTGATTTCTTTTTTAAGGACGTCTTCGGCTTTGCGTTTGATACCTCGTGTCAAACCCGTTTCCAAGCCTCTCTTGATATTACTAGGCAATTTTAAAGGATTTCGCGTCCTTATAAGACCTTGCAACCCCCCACGCATCAGATCCGTCATCACTCCTTTGCCTTGTTGATCATACCACTCGTCGGTTCGAAATCGTGTCAAACTTCCCCCACGCATGGTGCCTTCTTCTTCACCAGGGATAAACGTTTTGTTTGGGCTTTATGGGACTCCCCTTTTTATACCGTCATCATCGTCGTCGTCGTTTTTTCCGAAAAGCGGCTTCCAACCCTTTTTTAGCCCCGTAACTCGCGGCACCACTTGCAGCACCCAACGCCACGGCTTTTCCTCCAGCGATCAAGGCTGGAATGAGGGCGGCCAGGGGCAAGAGACCCCCTCGTTGCCTTCTTCTTCGACGCACTCTTGTCTTGGGCATCTTTGTTTGTTTTTCACAACCCTTGTTTTCTTTTTATACTCACATGACGTTGCACGTAAACGATTCCCCCGCCCACCGTTTGCGTTTCCCACTTCGCATTTCTTCCATACGTTTCTTCGTTGATCTTAGGTAATTCTTTTTGGCTAACTTTTCTACCCCTTTGGTGATGGACCAAGCGGCCTTAGGAATCCCGGCAATCACTGCATTGACCCCTTCCCCCGCTTGTGGACGCTGTGGTCGTCGTCGTCGTCGTCGTCGTCGTTTCGGAGGCATAATTGATTTGGGTTCCCTTCTCGTCTCTCTTTTTTATGTCTTTTTGAAGTGTAACGTGACAATGGTATGACCTTCACCAAACTTGACCAAGTCTCCTCCGGCACCAATCGTTTCAGCCACTTGAACGTGAATCATTTCCACCACCTCGTTACGAAGAGACATGTAATGAATGTGCAACGGTTCAAAATACAGGGTGCCTCTGCCTTGTCGCTTGTACTGGATTTCACGCAACAAATCAGTCACGCGATTGCCTACCATCATACTGCCTGCCACGTCGGAGTACACGTGCAACGATCGGGTGGGTTCCCCCACCACCGCCCGAAACGCCGTATTCAAGTTGGTGAAACGCCACCCACAACTCATACTCAATTGTAAATAATCCGGTAAAATCGCACGCACCGTCCAAAAGACCGCGTTCCCCTGACCGTCGGTGACATCCTGCCAATCGCTGTTGTTGGTGATGTCGGGGACTTGATCCCCCAGGAATTCTTGCTGTAAGTTCGGGCCCAACACCAATCCACTGCTAATTTTACGTAACCATCCCATCTTGAGCGCCAACTTGGTGTAGATGGTAAGGACTGGTGTTTTGTTACCACAATGGCAGACATTCGTGTTGTCGATGAGCAGATCGTCGCCTTCCCACTTGAACTTGACGTAGGTGTGTTTGCCTTGATCGTTGGTAAACCGGCCTCCTTGAATGGCCGTTTCCTGGCGTCGTTGTTCCAAATGGGCAATCGTGGCTTTCATGAAACTCACGCCATCCACCACCCAATCCAAATCTTGAACGTCTTGGATGAGGGTTTGCGCCGTGCCTATGCGCGCGGCCATGGTGCCATCGGTTTTACCCGGGGCGGGATAAGTGATCTCCCACGACGTCGCTAGGATGTACCCATCTTTCTTCACCAACTCGTACAAATTGACGCGGGTATCCGGTAAGGAAATGGCACTCAACCCCACTTGCCATCCACCCCCTGTGAGCTGTAACGGTTGAGGTAAACGAATCTTGAAGGAATTGGCTTGGTTGTTGGGAAATTCACGTCGGTTGGCATGACTGGGTAACGTCACGTAAAACGACATGTTGTCTTTCTTCTTCACACCACCACTTCCCTTTTAAAGTGGAGGGTCAGGAGGGTACGCCCTTCACCAAATTTCACCAGATCCCCATTAGTTTCGGCCATCTGGGTTTCGACGATTTCCACCACTTCGTTGCGTACTGGGATATATTGAATATGTCGAGGTTCAAAGTGGGTGGTGTTTTGAGGCTGGTACTTGATTTCTCGTAAGAGATCGGTGATGCGACCCCCTACCATACTGCTGGTCCCTACATCACAATACACGTGCAAAGGACGCGTGGAGGGAAATTCCAACGAGGGACGAAAGGTCTGGTTCACATTCACAAACCGCCAATTACACGTCATACTCAAGTTCAGATAATCCCCATCCACTTTCCAAAAGGCGGGCTTGTTGCTGCCATCCAGGACATCGGACGGGGTGGGAATGGAGTCCGTATGAAATTCTTGCAAGAGATTGGGTCCCAATCGATACACGCCCGTCGACACTTGTTCAATCCACCCCATTCTCAGCGCCAAGGTTCGGCCCCATAACACGCGTGCCACTTGTCGTGTGTAATCCACATTGACGGTATTCAACAACAAATCCCCTTCGGAGGTCCATTCAAACGTCGGGTATAATTTGACGCCATTGTCCTCGGCCCATTTGTTTTTGGGTTCGGTTTCTTTGGCACGGGCTTGCACGTAACGGTACACCAGTTGATGAAAAAAGTGCGATCCCGTCGACGAGGCCAATTCCTTTCTCATATCTCGTCCGTAGACAGTGAGTTCGCGACGTTGATGCCACCATCGATCGTTGCCTTGATCGTCTTCGGCATACACCCGTTCGTGCCATCGTACGTACAACAGAGGATGGGAATCACCCACGCCTCCTTCTTCCGCTATCACGGGAATGGTGGGTAAGGATAAACTCACCATACCCACCATCCATCCTCGTCCCACAAATCGGATGGGTTTAGGCAATCGGTTTCTGAAATGATGACTCTTGTTCCCAGGAAACTCTTTGGTACTCGCATGACTCATCAACGTCACGTAAAACGAAGAATTGGTCACCCACGTCATTGTTTTTAGTCACGTCGTCGTCTTTTGGGTGGGCTTGTCTCTTTAGTCTTCAGTTGTCGTTTGGGTGGGCTTTTCCTCTGGGGTGGTTGGAGAGACGTGACGTCTTGACTACGAATCCAACTATTGTACTTGTCGGGCCACCCTTTCCACTTGACCAACCAACGATCTTTTTGTCGCTTAAGTACCTTTTCAATGCGAAACACCTCGGACACATGGACTTTTTGTAAATCCTCTTCATAAAACGTACCTTGGACGGGGGTATCATCCCATTCGTGAATCTTATACGTGGGCACAGATCCCGGGATCACCCGATGCACCACAAACACTTCTTCGGTCCAACCGGGTAAATAGCCTTTTTCAAAGGTACGATGAATCTTATTGAGACGGACACGATCTCCTACTTTGAATGTAGGTTTTTTCTTGTCTTTCAACCGTTGGGCATACAATCGTTTCCACACGGCTTCTTCGTTGTCCCACGTCACGTCTTGAGGGGCCATACCAATACTTCGATGCCGGGTGGCATTATAGCCTTGCACCAACTCGGGTAAGACATCGTCAAATTTCAACGTGTTGGCCGCGGTGAAATAACGGTACAACCGTTCTTTCAAGGTGCGATTAAATCGTTCCACCACACTGGCTTTCGCATCCCCTTCGGTCGAAAAATGTTGAATGCCTTGCTCGTCCAGCCATCGTTGAAACGTCCGATTATAAAATTCTTTCCCTCGATCCGTTTGCAATCGATTCGGGTGACGTCGTCCTTTCAAAATCTTGTCAAAGGCATGAACCAAGGCCACCCCGGTTTTGTCTTTCAACGGTTGGACCCACGCGTACTTGGACAACACATCCACGACCGTCAACAAGTAGCGTATACCCCGATTATACTTGGCCAACGGTTGCACTTCCACTAAATCCGCGACCCATTGATCATCTAATCCTCCTACAATGACGGGGACGGTGGGAAAACGACGACGTCGTGGTTTATGTAACGTATAGGCCAAATCCCGTTCCAAGACCCGTTGAGCTTTTTTCAAAGGGAGACGATGGGCTTTAGCAAACCGTTGCACGCCTCCTAAACTGCCGGGGGCTCGAGGATCGTGGTAACGCTTCAACCATGATGGGGAGACCTTTTTCTTTCGAGGGGCCATACGTTCTGGCATTCATCCCATAAGGTCGATATGGTGGGGACCGTGTGGGGATGCGCCTTTTGAATGATTCGATACCATCGCCATGCCTCTGGGTGAGCTTTTAACCATAAGACAAACACCACCCATCGATATAGGTTGCGCTCGACATGGGTTTCTTCAAAGAGGTGGAGAGGATGCGTGTCCTCGGGACAAGGGGGTATGGGGATTTGGGTGCCGGGTTGGTGATCATATAAGACTTGACAAAGGGTTTGATGACATTGCCATTGCCCCAGGGACAAGATAGACTCCCACGCATCACATACAGACTCCATGGTGACATTGATAAAAACTTTTATTCGTTCTCTCATTTTAAAAGAGACCTAGACGGCCGTAACTGACGGTCTCTAGACCTTTCTGCCAGTTCTCTACACTGTCACTGTACTTGGGGGGTGGTGGAGCTGGGGCTACCATCATTTCTTGACGGTTCTTGAGCTCTTGAATTTCTCGTAACAATTGTTTCTCATAGTCTGTCAGGGGTCGTTCTCGTTCCACGTCCTCTTTGCTCCGGACTCGAGGGGGCGGGCCAGGGATGTCATAGCCCCTCTTGGGATATCCTTGAGCACCACGGGTGGGTGCTTCAGCTTGTTGATCGGCTTTTTTGGGAGGGTTGTCATGAAACCACGTCCAGTACTTGGAACCCAAGGGTTGATCGGCCCATCGGAAGAAGCCACACGTTTTCTTGGAACAAGTCAGAAACAACCGATCGGGGTTCTGGGTCGAATGACTCTGTTGTAGCGTAGCGGGTTCACGGCAAAAGCATTGTAAACCACCCCACATGTCCAACACTTCTACATGAGGTTGACTATACACGGCTTTCATATACTCCAGAACTTGATCTTGACCACAAAACAGCAAACACGGTTGCATGGGACATTTCACATACTTCCATCCCTTTTGAGATTCTCGGGCCTCCAAACGCACCTCATGGTAAGGACATACCATAGTGTCCACTGAACTGGGAGGATCATACACGGTCGTCAAGGTGAATTGAGGTGATGGGGGTGATTGCTCCACCATGTCATTCAATTCTTTCATCATATCTTCCACAGCAGCTCGAGTGTCTTCCACCACGTCGCACACCACAGGATCACAGTCCACGGGCGTCATATGTTGAATGCTCTTCTTCTTCTTCTTCCCCTCTGGGGGATGGGTTGATTTTCTCTTCCGATCGGTGGACATCGTACTCAAAGGTTGATGTCACCCCTACCGACCCTGCCTTTTTATACCTTAGACCCTTGACTGTCATTGGTCAGCTTATCCTACCCATATAAGGACTTGTTATCGTCCCATTGGTCAGCTTATTCAATCCAACTAAGGACCTCTTGTCTTCCCATTGGTCCGTTGTCCCTATTTAAGACGGTCCCTTGGTCACTAGATCTTCATTCTCAAAAGCCATGCCCCCAGACATCATGATCGGAGAACAAGATCTCGGTGCCTTGGAACTGCAAGTGGGTCATGGCCATGTGGTCTACACAGGGGGAGCCAAAGGTACGGATGCCCTCGTGGAAGAACAGGCCAAACACTTTGGGATGCAACTAGAAGTCCTGGTCCCCCCGAACCATCCTCGATCCACTTTCATCACCCCTTCTACGGTGGAAGTCCTGATGCTGGCCAACCCCCATCTTCACCAGGCAGCGGAGAAACTAGGCAAAAAAATGCCCAGTCATTTTTACACCTTGCAATTGCTGCAACGCAATTATCAATTGGCCAAAAAAGCCCATACCATCTATGCCTTTGGCATCTTGGAACCGGATCATAAACGCGTGAAAGGAGGCACTGGTTGGACGGTGCAATTGGCTATGGATCAAGGCAAACCCGTCTACCTGTTTGACATCCCCAGTCAATCATGGTACCGCTCGGACCATTACTACCAAGTCAATGAGAATGCCGCCACCCTGGTCACTGGCAGTCAATTTGTTCCTTGGGGACCTAAAAAGCCCACCCTTCATCAAAGCAGTGCTATTGTGGGATCCAGGGATGTGGACGAGAAAACCCGAGCCGAAATTCAAGCCTTATTCAACCGCACCTTCTGTCTACCCGAGAACATTGATCAATTACGTATGGAACTGGAAGACTTTCATTTGTAATTTTTTAGTTTTTACTTTTGGAATTGTACATAGCTTTCTTTTTTAATTTCTTAGTTTTTCCCATTGTACATAGCTTTTAGTTTTTATTTTTTCAAATTGTAGATAGCTTTTTCCAATTGTAAATAGGAGCGCCCCACCCAGCGTGGCAAAGAACACAGACCACCCTTTGTAACATCAACTCTTCTTTTTTAATTAAAAAATAAAAACTTCACTTCCAAAAATGCCCCTCTGATTCTTGACTCACATAAAAAAACAAATGTTCAAGTCCCTTGAAACACAACACAACTGACTCACTCCAGTTTCTTCAGTTCTCCATAAAAATGTCTGATCATCCCCCATTCATGTCCACAGTAGAGTTCCGATAGATGGGCCGCCATAAAAAAATCAAGTTCGTCAAACAGCCCCATGTTGATCGGCCAAAATCGCTCCTCCCTGGTCGGCACTATGCGACGCTCGATCCAGGGGATGATGCGGTTGGCCAGCGTTCTCTTTAACATACTGTACGTCAGACTATGGAGAGGTCTGCCATTCTCCGTGTCCACAAAACAAAGTAAAAACAAGCGAAGGAACGCCTCCACGCGTTGTCTTGTAAGGGGGCGCCATGCTTCCTCTCGTCTTGCATACATACGTCTGGTATGGCGTTCAACTGCCGTTCGCTCCGGCCCCACACGTCTCCGCAAGCTCTCTTCTCCGCCCACATTGATCTGACTGGTTAGAGAGCCCAAGTGACTTCTCGTTTCGGACATTTTTGTTTTCCTCAACTGGCATAAGTCACCACAGCATCAACTCAAAGCTAGGAATGGCGTCCTGTGGCCTCCCTTGACTTATATACCCTGATTCGCGCAATGCACCATGGTCTATCTAAGGAGGGGGGAGGGGGGTCCCCCCACCTCTTCCCCTCCCACAGCATGATGGGACCTTTCTCTCATTGGTCCCTTCCCTCCCACGTGACCCTTTGATTTCTCTATAAAAAACACCGTCCCATTTCACACTTCAACTCATGGATGATCCAGGCCTTAGTTCAGAAGCCCAACAAGTGATTGATCCTTTCGCCTGATGGCTCAATACAACAGAAACCTGGTGGCTCCAAACAACATCAACCTGCTGGGCCAAAACAACAACACATGTCTGTTCTGTTTGCAACCTGTCACCAATAATACCATATTGCAATGCTGTGGGAGATCTTGTCATATCGACTGTGCTCACACCTGTCACAAACCACCCCCAACGCGACGTCCCATCTTCAAATGTCCAAGCTGCCTACAACCCTTTCCTCTTGCCGTCCTTGAAATCAATCCTATTCAACCATGGAAAGAAGACGCGCTGTTTGCTGCGCAAGTCAGGACCGTTTGGAAAGACAATCCTTTATGGCTTGCCCATTCTCATGCCATCGAAATGCCCGTCACTGAAGCATACTATGGACGACTCATAGATGATTTGGGTGGTAACCATTACAACGTCTACTATCTGGGTAAAACCAAAAACGAAGTCATTCCAAACATGAGACAGTGGTTGACTCAACGACTAAACCCAATGAGACCACCACCCTGCTCTAGAAGCGATTGGAAATATTGGAAACCTTATCAATGAAACAACCAATAAAGTATGTTCAATAGCATTTTGTTGTTGTGTTTTATTTATCATCTCTCAGTTATTGTAAACAAACCAATACCTTTTGCTTCATGTGCCATATCAAACCCATATCAAATCCATATATGGGCCATATATGGGTCAAGGACCACCCCCGATGCTTCAATTGGACTTGTGCCATATCAAACCCATATCAAATCCATATCTGGGCCATATATGGGTTACCCCCCGTTCCCCCCATTGGACTTTGGACTTGGAGCCCGCGTTTTCTCCGCGGTTTTACTTCCCCTTGAGCCCACCATCCCTTTTTCACATTGCTCAGCGGTTTCCCATCCTAAAACACGTGACTTCCGGTTGTATGAGCCCACGATCCTTTTTTCCCACTGGTCAGTGGTTTCCCATTCCAAAACACGTGACTTCCGGTTGTATGAGCCCGCGATCCTATTTTCCTACTGGTCAGCGGTTTCCCCCACCGGAAGTTCCTCTGGTCACGTGATCGCTCTCGACCAATCAGAAGCCAGCATTACCGCCCATACGAGCGCACTTTACTACTCACGGCCGGCAAAATAACGGCTAAACTTTCAGGACTTTCTGGCGGAGCTTTCCAGGTCCCGTATAGACTGTGTGTACAATCTTTCCAGCTATAGTTTCCACCAAACTCTGAGACGTTGAAATTGCGCTTATATAAATTTGTTCATTACGCCGCAGCCAAACACGACGTGCGTAGAACAGGAAACATAAAAACACGATCCTAGCTCTATTTCGTTTGCAACTCTGGGAAAGAACAAAACTGCAGTCAGTAAAACAAGATTACAGTGGAATCTTGATTTAACGAACCTCTATATAACGAACGATGTTTTCTAGCCCAGTAATAGTGTAATGTATGAAAAACAACCTGTATACAACAAACCCGCGATGTAACAAGCCATTTCCCCAGTCCCTTGGCACATCGTTAGATCGAGGCTCCACTGTATATAACTGTAAACTGAGCATTCCTACCTTTGTTTTTTTCTTCGGGTGAGGCGAAGGTGAATCACCTTCGTCCCCTTCAAAGAACTCTGTCAGTTTTTGTAGTTGCTAAAAGCAGAGAAGGAGAAAGGAAAAATTAGAAAAAGAAAACATTTTAATGGCCGCAATTATCTATATTCAACATAACTCCAGGAAACTAAAGATAAAAAACATACCCAGAAAACTAGAAACCTCAAAATAATTTCGTGTTTTGTAAATATAATAGTTTTCAAATGACAGAGGTCCATTTAGGAAAGGAGAATCTCTAACGATGAACAAACCTGAACATGCAAGGTTTTCTTAAACGTCGGTGCTTTTATAGAGGGAACAGGTTTGTCATGTGTGATCCTGTGTGCACACAAGGCACAGAGGGGTCATATTTGGCCTACTTCCAGCTAATTTCACCGTACACATCAATGTTGTCGATAAGTGATAAACAAAACGTGATTTCGCATTTGCATACAGCTATAATGACGCTTTTCATGACGCTTTGTTCGGTCACGTTTATATCAACATAATCGATTTGTACGTAAAAAATTAGCCGGACTTACGGTCAAACATGATTCCTCTGCACCCTAGTGTGTGCATCGGACTTTGGACTCCTCGACCACAGGCGCACCCACAGACAAAGCATTGTGTACCGTCTTCTTAGGGGACCTTCTTACCTCGTTCAGTTTGAAGTTTTCAGCTTGAAGGGCCGTTAATTGTTCCTGTACAAAGAATCAATACCACATATGTCAGCATCACTAGATTCATGACTAATAATCATGAAGCGCGTGCAAACATTCTTTCACTACCTGAAGTTGTTCCTTTGTTTCCTCGTCATTTGAAGGGATCTGCTGAAGGAGGCATTGAACCTAAAGGGAAGAAAAGAAAATGAGATAAAACTCTATTTTTTTTTTATAATAGAAATCGCACTGTAATCGCATCTAGTCGACAGAGCCCTTTCACTTTTCACTGAAGTCTCGAAAGTTATATATTCGCTTTAAAGATATCATAAGCAAGCCAAGATATCAACTTGCCTTTTCTTCGTGTTGTTCTTTTAAGCGCGTCACCAAGTCGTCATGGGATCGCGTGATTTTAGAAATTTCATCATTCTGCTGCTGAATCAAGGACTAAAATACAAGGAAAAAAAGCCAGAGAGAAGGCCACAAACTATACTTAAATACACCACCCCAATATTAACCCCCCAAAACTCAACTAACGGTTGCATCATTTAATTTACTGCTGACAATCATATTTACGACGACAACTAAAGAACCGTCAAGAAAGGAAACCGACAAAGTGGATCGGAGACCCGCTATGATGATTGACGGTAGTAAAAAACGTAACCGTTGGTTGATTCTTGAATTTCAGAGTTGCGCGTAATTAATACAGTAAGCGGTTCTTTACCCTGATTTCTTCTAATCTAACGTAGGTTCAAACGATTTGAAGGGACGTAGTCAAAACTACATTCCCGGACACCCAGGAGCAGTTGGTCGGGACAGGACGTAGTAAGCCAGGCAAAAATCAGCGCGTTGTTGAAAACTTTTGCCGCCCCGAGTTTTGCCCGGTTTACTTCGTCCCACCCCGACTAACAACCCTTAGGTCTCTGAGGATGTCAAAACTGCTCTCTCATAGAGGAAATGTTGCTAGAAAACCGAGATGTCAAGTGAACTGACTCTCCGCGAAATAGCCACCAAACGGCAGCAGTAACAACAATTTAAAGTGCATTGCAAACATCCGTTATACCTGTAACTGACTTTTCTACTTAATGGAGATAAGGCTAACCAATATCCAAGAAACGGCAAAAAATCGGTTTTTGAGGCTATGTACAGCCAGCCTTTTTGTCTCATCGAAGGAGCGGGGAAAAAAAAGGCAGTCTAAAAAGTTAACCTTTATCACCACACACAGGAGTCTTTCGACATTGCTGACCCTAGAGTATGCAGTGTGCGTGTCACAAATAACGGTGTAAATACGACATAGCTGACCACGAACCTGCTTGATCAGTGGAGAGAAAGTCCCGGAAGGTCCCGTCGAAAGTTCAATTTTTTTCGCTGACCCACGTCCGTGATTGCCATTTTGAATGTTACATGTTTAATCTTGTTATAAAAGGAACCCACCTGCTCACGTGACCTTAATTCCTGACATTGTTTTTCAGCTTCCTCCTTCGTCTTGTCAGCTGTGGCGTTTATCAACTTCGCTGCGACCGTCTGACGAGGAAAAAATGTGTTTGTGTTAAGAAGACCATTCTCATTGACATACGTTAGCATTTGCCGCTACTGCAGCACAAAAAGCTTAATAATTAAGCTCACCATATTGAGTAAAACTTGAAGCGATGCCTTGCATTCCGCCATTGTGTGAATATTGTTCCAACGATGTTTGTTTTTTTCACCTAAAGTAAACGTTAAGCTCCTTTTTGAGTGACAGAGAAACTTCAACACAACTTTAACTTTTATATGTGGACACACACATCCTAACTACCTTACTATAAGGGATTAAATCTCCACAGAATTAAGGCCAGTGAATTAAACAAAAAACCGCGTCAATTTCCCAGAGCGTAAATTCCAGAGACGTTTATTTCTATTCTGCTGACCTCGCTAAAATCTTGTAATACCTTGTTTACGAACTCCGAATTGACGTTCATTCTCGTCCTTAACACTGTCTGACATCGTGGTTCTGTCAATGTACTCTTCCTCGTAAGAATGCGAGACGGCCACTCTCGCGTGAATTGCCTTGGCTTCGTTTAGAAATTTTTACTTTATTAAAGGAAATAAACATTTCTGTTTATAAAGGTTTTTGAAATTAACGCGAATTGAGGAAAGAAGTAGCTTAGAATGATTTTAATTAACTTGAAAGAGAGGGTAAAATAAATGAAGGATGAACGCAAGTGTGGAAAACGTGCATTTGAGAGCCAATTCTGAGGGCGACGAGAATGAACTTAAATTTTCGTGCAAAGTGCATTGAAAGATGTAGATTGGAATGCGCTAAACAATGAAAGCTACTGTCTATCAAATGTGTTATAGCTAAATTCAGGATTCAAAATTTGTTAGAATTGTTAGAAGGCTTCCCAGGCGAACACCCTCGTTCAAATTTGATTATCCTTCTGTAGTTTGAAAGTTCCCGAATTTTGGGTCATCAACGTTCCTGTGGGACCCTCAGAAATAGGTTATTAAAGGTGACATTGGGTCTCCAAGGAGCCTTTTTTAGGGAAGACCCCAGTTGTGCTCGATATTGTTTATCTTCTTTTCCTTCTACACAGTCAACTTCTTCGTACAGCCATTACAGAACAGGTTTTTAATTTACCTTGCTCGGCATCAATGATCTTGTGTTGCAAGTCTGCTATCTGTGAACTCCTGTGTGATACGAAACATTTTCAGGGTCAGTAATTTGTTATTGAGCAAAGACACCAGGTAAAAGGCTTTGTTAACTATCAAGGAATACACCACACTGTTGCAAGATATGGCAAAACAAACCTTAATTCCAATTCATTTTCAAGTGCAGATATTCTCTTCTGCTGATCTGTTGATTTGATTTCCTTTTCCTGTGGTGTTCCTTCTTCATGAAGCATTTTCTATCAAAAATCATAAGTAAAGAAACTGGCAAAATAAACAGGAACAAAAATAGATTCAGTGTTCGAATATATACTTGTTGCCCCCCAAAAAAGAAAACAAAGCGTTGGAGGAAAGACGAAACTATGAAAGAATAAATAGGTGAAAAAAAAGAAAGAAAGAAAGAAAGAAGGCAAGTAAGGAAGAAAGGAAGGAAGGAAGGAAGGAGGGAGGGAGGGAGGGAGGGAGGGAGGGAGGGAGGGAGGGAGGGAGGGAGGAAGGGAGGGAGGGAGGAAGGAAGGAAGGAAGGAAGGAAGGAAGGAAGGAGGGAGGGAGGGAAGGAAGGAAGGAGGGAGGGAAGGAAGGAGGGAGGGAGGGAAGGAAGGAAGGAAGGAAGGAGGGAGGGAGGGAGGGAAGGAAGGAAGGAAGGAGGGAGGGAGGGAGGGAGGGAGGGAGGGAAGGAAGGAAGGAAGGAAGGAAGGAAGGAAGGAAGGAAGGAAGGAAGGAGGGAGGGAGGGAGGGAGGGAAGGAAGGAAGGAAGGAAGGAAGACACAAATCACAGACAGAGATACATATTCACACACTATACCTTTGCCGCTGGTTCATCATCTTTATCCCGCATTTCATTTCGTAATTCCGCCAGTCGCCTCGACAGCAGCTTTCTGTCCTCAATCAAATTTTCCAACGTCTGTCTGGCCTGACCGACACTTACCAAAACTTCAACTTCGTGACTTAACCAGGACTAAAACGAAACAGGCAACAGACATCATGGCCGATAGGCAGTTCTCATTGTAACTGATCTAAATAAGTGATCTCCTCTACAATCACGACCAATTCCTTTCTTTCGAAAGTTTTAAACGCAAATTCAGCGTTCGATGCATTTTCCTCGACTACGCTGGCGTTCTTGCTGCTATCCCTAAAGCGTGGAAAAATGAAATCACGAGCAGCATTGTCTGTGGTGTTAGCGAACTCTCAAAGGCTGTTTCTAATAGCGATGACATGGTTTCCACAAAAAAAGCCCGTTTGATGCTTACGGAAAGGTCCTTCTCTCCCCCAATTGTTGAAATCACACCAAGAAATCTAGTGTCAAACGTAAAGGATGTCTACGAACTTCCTTTTAGAGTCACCGTTGAAAATAAATTAAGAAGCTTTCAGTATAAACTCGTGCACAACATCATAGCTACCAACCTTTCACTGTATAAAATGAAAATAAAAGAGTCACCACCCTGCGAACACTGCCGCTGTCAAAATGAAACACTTCTTCATAGGTTTTGCGAGTGCCCCGAAGTTAAACTTTTTTGGGAAGACGTCATAGAATGGTGGAATACAAATCGCTCTGAAAATTTCAATCCTACTTGGTCGGAAATCCTTTATGGGTACAGACCTGAGAACACCAGCCTTCACGCTTTTAATCACTATCTTCTTATTGCTAAATATCATGTATACCTCGCAAGAAATCTGTCAGAGACTCCTAGCATAAAGGTCTTTCTTGCCTTACTGGAAAGTAGAGTCAAATGTGAAAGATAAATGGCTATTAAAAACTTTAGCTTTAGAAAATATGAAGCAAAGTGGACCACTCTCTGCATAAGCGATGCGGTAGCTTTTGCACCACTACCATAATAAAGGAACCAGGTTAAGGTGCTTTTTTTTTCCCCAACACTTTTTTGTCTGTTTTATTTTAATTATTTTATATTTAATATTATTTATAAAAAAAAAAGTAACTGATCTAAATGATTAACTTCAAAGCGAAGGTCTCCTTATCTCGGTTATTAGCCGCAAAGAATTCCTTCTTCTAACAACCAGGGCAAGTTACATGCAATAAATCTTGCCAGTTGAATTATGGCAAATAACATTATACTCGAAACAGTTGCTGCTGACCATCACCGTTTGCCACCAATGCTCGTTCAAAATTGGCAAAGGAAAATGAAAACTAGAAAAATCAACATCACATAAAAGCTCAAAACAATTCAAAATCGTTTTATTATAGAAATAAATAATCTATGAAGCAGGTCTCACAACTTGATCAATTAAAACACCAGTGCTGATAGGCATTCCAATAGTTCTCATGTCAATATGGCGTTAGTCAAGTTAACTCAGCGAAGCCTTTGACAAAAACTGCAGGCTCAAACGGGTTTGATCCGAAAGAGCGCACTTGCCTTCCTCGATGTAAGTAAAGGGATGTGACGTTACCTTCATTCTCGGCACAAGGCCCTCAGCTTGTTTTTGCTGTTGTTGCTCTTGCCTGGAACGCTTTTCAGCCGCCTCTTTCTGGCGATCAAGAGCCATCTTCAGGCGTTTTTGAACCGCTGACACCTAGTAACACAAAAGTTCCGTTTAGTGAAGAGCCTGCAGTTAGAGTTCTTTTACATGGGGAATGCTACAGTTGAGCTCTCACGTCGCTACAAACCTACGGTTACCGACATGGGCAGGAGCACGTGCCAAAAAATAACTTTGAACTCAATTTTAACTCGGTTTCGTGGCATACCGGTGGCTCATCTTGGTTGTAAATGCGTAAAGTATGAGTAAATGTAACTTCAACGTACCTTTGCCGTCTTTAGCTACAGCTACAGTACTAAGAATTTACTGATCACGTGTAACATACCTCTTCCGTTTTTCGTTTCAGGACAGCTTGTTGTTTCATGTGTATGGACTCAAGCTTCTTGTACTCAAACTGCCTTTTACGGCCCTGTGGATTGAAAAACAACGACGAAGAGACAATGTTGTTACGACACTTCTGTTGGAAGTGAAACGCATCGAGCAGGTCTTTGGTGGTTGTTACAAGTTAAGTGTTTCAAGTTTTGCAATTATTTGATAACTTCTTCTTCTCTTTTTTTTTTTTCA
This sequence comes from Siderastrea siderea, assembly GCA_964030785.1. Classification (NCBI taxonomy): domain Eukaryota; kingdom Metazoa; phylum Cnidaria; class Anthozoa; order Scleractinia; family Rhizangiidae; genus Siderastrea; species Siderastrea siderea. The sequence goes on from OZ034972.1 coordinate 53,571,669, forward strand.
AGCCTCTCAGCCAATCGTCAAGTAGATGACATCTCCCTCCCCAGCTAACAAGAAACAAGGGATGCTTTCCATTATCCCAAAATTTCCGAAAATTTCGGTCGAAACATAAATGGAACGCTTCGGTCCAGGTAGAAATTTTCCAGAAAAAGTGGTCCACCTCCAGAGGTGGTCCTCTTTGACCGCTCGGTCCGGTCCGACCGAAACTTGCCGTTCCATTTTCAAAAATTCTCGTTTCCAGTCCCACTTCACTGAGGAGTAATCGAAATTTCGGTCGAAACGTAAATGGAACGCTTCGGTCCGGTTGGAAGTTTTGTTTCTTTCGAACAATGTCATTCCATTTTCCCTTGGTTAGTTCCACTGGCCTCTGACCGGTCGGTCTGGCATAATGGAAAGCACCCAAGGGAACCCACACGAAGATGGTACGCGACTGTTGATAAGTGGGCGCTTGCAGAATCATGCATCTTCATTTTTAGTTCTTGCTTTAAAAACAATTAAAATACGAACTGGAACACGATGAAGGAAGGAAAAAGGAGATGACTACGGTCAGGATATAGTTTTGAAGCCGCCACGATCACAAAGGATAATTTTAACGAAAAGAATGTTCAGTACAGTCGTTGTAAACTTCATTATATAAAGCCACCGCTGACCTGTTGCTTCAGCTGGTTAATTTCTTTTTCTTTCTGAGCCTTCAGTGCTCTAAAGCGTTCAGATTCCTCTTTCATCTGGCGCATGAGCTTCACACGAATGGATTTCATTCCCTGAAATGAAAAATAAATAAACAAATAAATAGTAATAATAATGATAATAATAATAAATTAAAAGCCTTAAAATCGAAAAAGATAGAAACTCCATAAAAACGAACATAAATGGAGGTCCTTAGGTGGCCAAAGCAACAGGAAGAATAAAAAATGGCCTGTATTTTACCTGAATCTCGGAGTTGAGCTTCTTTATGGTGCTGTCACTTTGTTCTTTCAATTTCAACAGTTTTTGTTGTTCAACCTGAAAGACGTAAAAATGTGACTACAATGAATTCTAAATTTCTGCGACTTTTTTGTTCGCTAGAGAATCTGCATAGAAGCCTAAACGAGGGCGACTGGCGCTGTTTAATAGCCATCAAGGGTGGGTTAGGTTTCCGTACATTATAGCATAAACAAAAAATTGAATCAATCAATGAAATCGAACTTTACTGACCTGTTTCTTCTTCAATTCTAAAATTTTCGCCTCCAGTTCTTTGATCCGATTTCTATTCTTTTCTTTAGTTTTACTGAAAAGAACAACAAATAAGCGTAAATCAGCACTTCCTTCTTTTGATTCCTTGAAGAAACTGGCCTTGGTTTAAGTACAAATAAAAGCAGTTCTATTTCAATCATTTTTATGTGTAAAACGACAATTTTTTGAACGGCTTTACCCCGTCGTCTTAAATGAAAACAAATTAGACAATCGTTCAGACGCCATCTAAGCCAGATTCTATGCTGCAACACTAAACAAAAAATTTGTTCGTCTTGCATTCAGTAGCTTAATACTGCTACGAACAGACCGGCTCTGACTCACCCGTAGGGAGTTAGACTTACCCGTCGGTGTGTTCAGTCTTCGCGTTGTTTAACTTCACACTAAGATCTGCCTTTTCTTTCTCCAACCTGGAAATTTCTCCCTCCAGTTCGCGAACTGTATCCTATAAAATGAATGGTATCCTTTGAGTTGTAATATCTAGGGGTAATTAACAAAAAATTGGTGCAAAAAACAACAACAACAACAAAACATTACCAAAACATAGAGCGTGGTGGGTCAGTGGTTAATTATGTCTAATTTTAATAAAATCAGAAGTTTTCTTGTTTCCGGGTAATTCTGACTTGATTTAAAACAATAGGTTTGCGTTGCGGCTTTCTTCACCCAGAACTGTTACGGAAACTGAACGAAATGCTAGGTGAGATAGGTTCGGGTAAGTAGCCGACGTGCTATCACGGTTTAAGAGTAACACTCCTGTAGTCGCATACTTACCAATTTGAGATATGTGCTATTTAAGCAATAGAGTTCTTCTGTCGAAGGCACTATCGTGTGATAGGTTGCCCGAGGAAATTTGATGTTCACAACAAATATTAGCCCAAGAACGTAGTTCGAGGGCTTATACGAAGTTTGAAATCAAATTTCCGAGGGGACCTATCACACATAGGGCCTGAGACAGAAGGACTCTATTGTTTTTATTGTACAACGCTAAATTTTGAGCGAAAATTGCCACAAACGGGCGCTATTCGCTGATAGGAGCCGGGTGAGGAGAGACACTATCGCGTCACGTGATGGATTTCGGCCAATAGGAGCACGCCAAAATTTAGCATTGTACTATAATCAAAATATAACAGAAATAAATACACTTCTTTAACATACACAAGACTTGACTGAACTCTATTTTTTTTTATCCAACCGACAATTTGCCCACCTCGTACTGTTTCCTCATGCTTGTCAATCGCGTGTCATTTGCTGTCATCTTATTGGCCAATTCCTCTTTCAATGCCAGTGCTTTGGTCAATTCTTGGAGCTGCCGTCCAAGCTCCGCCTGCCTCAGTGCATGCTGGGAGACAAATGAGGAGTCTGATGGAGAGCTGGGACAAGAACTGTCGTCACATTCAGCCGGATGCTCTGAGCCATTGGTATCCTAGAAATAAAATGTATTATCTCTTGTAAGCGAAGGCCTTGTGGAAGCGCAATGGACTGGTGCTTTGCTCCGCAACAGGTCTGTCTCCACCAAGACGCGGTCGTCTGATGTACAAATGAAAACCAACGAACTGCTACTATAGGGAAGCTGTAAAACTGGTGTGAGTAACCCTGCAATGGACAAGCATCCTATCCTGGGCTTAGCAGTAATGCTCCTGGTTAAGTTCTAGCTGTGTGGGCAGCTAGAAGCCCAAGTGAGTAATGAAGGCCTGCACTGCTTTTCCACAAGAACAAAGACGTTTTATCAGCCACCCCTCCTTATGTAGAGAAGGAGTTTGTCACGAGCTAATAGTAAGTTTGTGCAGGATGCTACATTCAAAAAGGAGCTATAGCTTATAAGGTAAACAATGTTGCCAGCGGCAAGTGCGAAAAAGTAGCTCAAGTTAATTCTGGTGATTAGTTTAAAAAGCACACTTACATGAACTTGTTCGTCATTCTTCACTACTTCCTCGAGTTGTGTGGTTGAGTTGATGCTGTCCTGAAAACCAAAGAAGGCAATCATTGTATACAGCTGTTTTAATGAACTCGAAATTAAGCCTCGAGATTAAGTTTCGCGGTTGTTAGTGTGAGAGGATGAAAGAACATACCAGCTGCCTCTGTTTTCTTTTCCGTACAGTCAAGATATGCCTAAAACCCACATGTAAGGGCGGTCTTCTCACGTACGGGTGAATAATGCTACAGAACTTTATAATAGTCACTCCGATTCAGCGCTCGCAAAAGCTGACGAATTAAATATTTCAACTCCAATTTACGAGGCAAAAGTACAAGCAATTTTCTCTGAAACAACGCGACACCGAATAGTTTCATCATACATGAAATAATAATTTTTCATTCTTTTCACTTTACACCCTGGGTTCTTCCGTATTTCCTCAAGACTCACGCAATCACTCGTTCATAAACCGTGTAATATCTCACCAAATGAGTGAAAGAGTTGGCAAAAAGTACCATTCAGTTTTGCTTTAGACTCCAACTTCAGAATTTTTGCTGGCAAGTGGTATGCTAGCTTGTCGGAACGCTCAAGCTGCTGTATTTTAACCGTTGGAGTTTTTCCGGTACGACAACGAGATTAATAGTTATTCCGACTGGATAACTTTCCAGCTTCATCAGAGAATATCAGGCATCGATTTAATTATGGTACCATCCACTCAAGCGACTTTCATACCTCAAGTTCGTGTAATTTAGTTTGTAATTCCTCCACAAGGCTTACATCGGTTTCAGTACCTCCGTCCGTGTCAACCTTTGTATCCACCTTAGAGCTGTAACGGAGAAATTTTGAAAACACAATGTAATATATGTATTTATACTATAACTGAAGATAATGCGCGCGCTGTGATTGGTCAATACCCATTGATTATTGTACCAGTAAACCACATGGAAAATGTAGTTATTATATAAAAGCAATATACCACATATTTTTATGGTTATTGGCATAATAAACCATTTGGGATGTTGGAATAACACTCGAAAAGCTTGTAAATCACTCGCCTTTGGCTTGTGACTTACAATCTCTTCTCGTGTACTCCCAGCATCCGGCGTGGTTTATTGAACCAATGAGCATGACTGACCATGCTAAGGCAAACCAGTTAGCCATTTATCTCACTCAGAAACTAAGGTGTTACAGATTCAAATGACAGCGAAAGCGACATGGCTCTCCTTACCTAACATGGCTCTTGAGTTCGTTAAATTTTCTCTTCATCTTATCCCTGGCCAATTCAGCCTAAAAACGAAAATTAAAAAATTACTCATAGAATTGTGGATGGATTTTTTTAAAACGAAATTAAGCGACTAGCGGGATCAGAAGGACATGGAAACACTGTTAGAAGCGAAGAAGTGGAACACGCAAAGGCGAACTAAAAAATTAATCATCTTCCGCGCGGCATGAGATGTTCACTCGAGCTCGTGTGTAAACTAATAAATTGTAAATTTACTCACCACTAACACCTTCTCGTACATGTGCGTGTTCTGATCTACAGACGCGTGAAGCTCGGCACTCAATTTTTCGTTTTCAGCCTGAATTAAACAAACAAATCAAGCTTCAGTTGAGTCTGTTTCCTTAAGCAGATAGTGCAGCGTTTTTGGCTCCTGTCGCCTCTTTGTCAAGGAGAAAAAGAAGAAATGAAGGAGGAGGAGAGAAAGGAGAAGGAGGTTGGGTCTCCTGCGCGAAGTTCAAAGTCATTTCTTTTACATTAGATTTTTGCTCAACGTTGCGTTTTTTATCGAATTGATTGCACGTCTTTGACGGTCGCCGGTGGGCAAGACAAATCGCTCGACCCTTTTACATTTTTTCCAGGATCCTACAAAGGGGCTTTCGGCCTAAACTGGCTTTCAGTAAGTGTTTACTGATCTGAAATTTTCACGCCTGAGCTAGTCATCATTAAAAACCTTACCTCGAGTTCAGTGATCCTGTCCGCCATCTCTTGTATATTAACTGAGGTAATTTCATGACTAAAATAAACAAAAAAGAAAAAGGTGACCCCCAATACAAACGCATCAAAACGGAGAATAGCCTGAGAAAACGCGTGACGTTTTTGCGGAGTCGCTACATCACCCCTCTGCGATGACACCTGAGGAACGGGAAAATCTTCCATACCAAGATCTGATTGCTTCCACACCCAGTGTTGGTTGGTTCCCAGTGGATTCTATTTTCTAAGTCAATCATAGCTGACTAGATCTGGTTAACGTTACGTTATCAATGTGGAACAAAGCTTTTGCTGCTCATGTAATTTGCACATGTAGCTCCTCAGACGTGTTTTCGCAGCAGGGGAAACGTTGTGCAGAACTGTACTTTAGGCCCCATACCCCTCTCGCTGCGAACGTCACCTGCTTTCTCATGACAATGCAATGGCCACTCCTGAAATATTTGTACCTTGTTTCTCCTTGTTCCACTCCTGTGATAGTCTGCCCTTGAATAAGTTGCATTTGTAGTAACTGAACCTAACATTGAGAAATTGCAAAAACGGGAATTCAGTACAACAGAACCTATCTTTACTGGTACATTCATAGCGGAGCCGCGCGCTAGCGGAGTACCATTGCTACGCAGATGTGGTAACCTAAGTGATCGCATCTGAGCAGCCAAGAATGCATTTGGGAAATTGTAATAGGTCATTGCCATTTTTTATGATTCATGCTATAATAATTAAGTTATATATTGCTTAATATTTATTTCAAATATTTCTGTAATTTATGTACATATTTTCAAATAAAATCAAAGCTTTTGTAAATCAGTTTGGTAACCTATCGATCCGAGAAATTTTGGTTGTGAAGTCAGCGTACGCCCGTACGTGCGCCCATCCGTACAGACACTGGGGGAGGGGGAGGGGAGTTCCAAGACAACCCGACGGGGGGTGGAGAATGCCATCTTTACTTCGCTGGCAATCGCGCGGTGCTTTTGGGTAACCGGCGTTTTTCTTGGCGGGAAATCGCACGAGCACCGTCGCTTTTGAAAAAGAGGTTTTTTTTAAAAGCTTAGCTTGTTTGGCAAAACAATTCAGTTCGACAGAAGTGCAGTTTAGAACTTGAGAAAAAATATCAAATAACTATAAATGGAAAGAAAGAATTCAACAGAGTACTCAGTAGTCTTTTTAGGAAAGCAAAAAGTTCAAGTTACTAAGACTTCACCTTTGTTGTCGGTTCCGTGTGGCGAGCTAGTTATTACTTATGAACATTTTAGTTTCTTTTTAGTATTAGGTCAATTAGGAACACGGCTAAATTGAAAACTAATTTATTGAAATTATCACTGTGTATAAATAAAGGTAATTATTATTATTATCATTATTGAGTTCGCAGTATTTCGCAGCGGTCTCGATCCAAAATATAGCAGAGCTAGTGCCTCCTGGTTTTTTCTGTCCACAACTATGGTTTTTGCACGGTATTTTACGCAGTGGCAGGTTGGTCGAGTGGTAAGAGCGAACCCCTAGCATTCGGGCGGCTGGAGTTCGAATCCATGAGGGAGGAAAGGTTTTTTTTTTCATTCTTTTCCTTTCTTCTCTTTCTTTTTTTTTGAATTGGTAATTACTTTAAAAAATAAATAAGTTGCAGCAATAATATAAAAGAGGGGCTCTGGTTTTAGGCTTGGCTAAATATATATATTACAGTCAACGCGGTTCACGCATGAACGCTCAACTTCAAATATTCATTGATTAGTTCATTCTTCGATTTCATTCTTCAAAAAATTTAGCGATTCTTTGAAACTTGGATTCTATATTCGAAACACTATTTTAGTTATTCGAAATTTTTTTTGTTACATCGTAATAATAATTCAAACTTTCCGAACAGAACTGAAAAGTTAGTTTTTTAGGCTCAAGTTTTCTGGTATGTCACGCGTGATATTTTTATTGTTTTCAAGCCGGCGCAAAAAATGGCGAGAACATAAAGCCGACAAAAATAACCCGTAAAGAGAAAATCCTTAGAAAGTAACCTGCGATCAGGCCGAATTTTAGCATCGCTCTCATATTCTCTTACGTTGGTCGCTCGCTAAAATAGGGCCTGATACAATCTCTCACAGGAGTTCGTGTCGGCGGCCAAATTTTGGCCGCGGGAATCTTGCAATCTGATTGGCCCTTTAACAATAGAGCTGTCAACGGAAGTACATTGTCTACAAGACTCGCTCACAATTTCGATCCGATCGCCATCGCCGAGGAAAAACCAAGGAACAAGTCTGCCGAAGTGAAATGTGTTGCTCTAAGAAATTCTCTTCGTTCTAGGAGAATTGTCACCATTTCTTTCTCTCCTGAGAATGGCGTTCGGTTTGACGCAAGCTGTCTCTCACCTGGAGCAGAGAAGGACAGCAACAGCGAAATATGTATTCCGTTTTATCGCATCGCGTCTCGGAATTTTCATTCCACAGCTTTCAGCTAGTATTGATAAAATGAACAGAGTAGTGGTTGTTTGCGCGTTTTACGAAACAAAACGAACAGCAGACGAACAAGTATCTTTCGCCAAGAATGATCAACAAGTCAACCGATAATAAGTTGATGTTTGGCGAGAGCCGCAATCAAATCGCAATAACGATTTCAGTTTATATTCATTCATTGTTTAACAGTTATGTCGGTTTATTGATCTCTGACATCGACATCAAAGGATCTGACTAGTTTTATAATAAAAGTTCTTCGTTTTAAAATTCGCTGCTGTTTAGGGATAAAATTCGCTGCTAATCTCAAATATTTATCACTTCTGGAACTAAGCTTAAATTAAATTACAAAATACTCCTTTGTTTATAAACGGTTTTGTTTATATCTTTATTCTAAAGAATGAAACTGAAGGTACTTCTCTTAATTGCCCAAGGTTTTTTACGCAGAAAATCGATGACAAATGCGAAGAGAATATTTCCGGATACCACCTGAAATGGGAAAGGATTCAAGCATGCAGCATATTTTGGTACATGACAACCTCGTTGTGTTTTAAATTTTCATTCAGTTTCAGCTCAGACAGAGCAACCATGTACAATTCCGGAACCTTCAAGTTAGCAATCGGGTAAATTTGAGTGCTTGTGCCTAGAAGATATATCGTAGCCTATGATTTTCTTATTTTGCCGACATTTGCGTGACTTTTTGCGAATTGCCGTTATGGGAAATTTGCATACCGAGGATCGTGCAGGTAGAAGAAATTTTGATTGGCTGTTTTGTTGAATGTCAATCAATCAAAAAAGTGGGCGGCAGACGTTCCGTAGAAGGATTGTATCAGGCTCTATTTTTCGTTTCGCCCGTCCCGCCTGAATGTTTCACCGAGCGAAACGAAAATAGAGCCTGATCGCAGGTTACTTAGAAAGAAAATCCAAAGGAGTCTCTAATTTTAACAAGGCAACTTATTCTTTGGCTGGAGGTTTCGTGGCTTAATCGGAAACCTGCAGAAAATATAAACAACAGCCGCCACAATTTTAAACCTGTAACGGTTTTCGCCGCGGTTTGTTGCGGTCTACATAGGTTTGCACATGATCGGAACATGAAAGTTTAGGTTTCCTAACTCCAAATGGCAAGAAATTCGCTTGGGAGCTTTTAGGATCCTGGTAAACCATTGCCTTTTAATGCAAGGAAGGAGTAAATCTTTGCCTTCTAATGCAAGGAACGAGTAAACCTTTGCCTTTTAATGCAAGGAACGAAATCGTTAACCTTTTCAATGCTGGATTGGGGTTGTCAGATATTCCACGGAACACGAGAGTGCCAAAAGGAGCTGTTCATAAAATCGTCCGACACTATTCAGTCCACGCGACGACTCAACCATTTTCTTGTTCTCTTGTGGAGGTTAAGATCCTTGATAACGGATGACATCCCTGAAGTAACTGATTAGCACTTCTTCCGAGTGCGCCATGTAGACGATTTCTGATGTTACGTGTGACCCAGGGGGGGGGAAGCAACTTCCCATACATTCTCTTAAATGAAATCCAAACGATGTTCTCACAACTTGCAAAGCAATCTGTGAGGTTCTGGTCAGCGGATATGCCTCCTGCGCTTGCGCAGATGTTGCATGCTCCAACGGAACTCGGACACTGAAGGGAAAAATTATGGCGGCCAAAGGCGGCGGATTCGGTTTTGTCCTTTCGTTTAGGTAATTGACGAATGGATCTTATTTTACACTTTTATCATGTTTTCGTGCTTTTTGCTTTTTATGAAGATAAAAGTTTACTCTTGGAGTTGTTTAGTCGCAAAGTAGAGTAGAACAGCAGTGCTTCGATCAATCCAGTCTGCCCCGATCGACTGTATAGAATCAGATAGAATTTTCTGAAGTTGGGTTAAAAACTGGGATCGGGTTCAAAGTACTGAACTGTGAAATGATCTTGTTAACACATAACTGGATTATTGATAATAAAAGTCGTATTTTGTGCGTAGGTATTGTTTCCATTAGGTTATTAGCAGCTTTGATTGAACTTATTTCCATCGGTGTTTTTTGGCACATTTCTCGTAGCAATTTATTTAGACCACGCTGGAGGAAAACATGCAAACCCAGTACAGCCATAACTGTCTCATCTCATGCTATCAATTCGTTACAGAATGAGATGTAAAAAGAAGCACTGACAGTATTTTTATTTATCACATGCATCAGTTCAGCGGTAGATAAAGACCAAAATTACCTCGCGGAGTACGAGAAATAAAATCCTGAATAGTTCAAGCGCTTTGTCTCGGTGAGAATTTTATTTACGTTGAATTATCTAATTCTAGCATTCAAATTTGAAGCGTTTGTCGCAAACCTGTTCTCCACGTATAAACAAGCGAAACGTGACTGCCGTACAGCTCGCAGCTGATCCACTCGCCACTGCAACAAACAAGACAGTGCGAAAACAGAAGTGTCTTCATCGATGTCGCTTCCATCGAATATTCTCTTGTCCGAAACTGACAGTAAGTTCCATGAGAGATTAGCCGCTCACCGCTTACTTTCCCCCGACAAAATACACCTAAATTTTAAAACTAATCCAAATAAGTCGATCGCTATGTCGATCCGTGTCGATCAGAAATATTTATTACTACGAACACCGCTGTCCACGTTTTGACCGGACCGCTTTGCAAGTTGTGAGAACATCGTTTCTCGGTCCCAGGCCTCGCTTCTATCCCCCCCCCTGGTGTGACCTTTTGAAGAATCGGTTTCGTTCATCGGAAAAAAATGGTTATCTTTCAATCTATCTACAAGAATACGTTTATCCAATTAAAGAAAGGAATGCGCACGTGAAGAATGCAATCTTCATTAAATGACCGTTCATGCGTGAAGCGCGTTGACTGTAATAGGGACACAAATACACGAAAACTTGGCACAATTGAAATTTGCTCACAGTGTGACCAGTAACGACAAACGGTGCGGAAAACATGGAATCCATGCCATCCGAGGGACAACGTGCTAAGCGCAGAAGAACAAGCAACTACTGCTGAATACGCAAAAACATGCAGCTACTGCCAAGCACGGAAAAACATGCAACAGCTGCCGATCACGGAAAAACATGCAACCACTGCCGAGCACGGTAAAACTTGCAACTACTGCCGAGCATGGTAGAACATGCAACTGCTGCCGAGCACGGAAAAACATGCAACTGCTGCCGAGCACGGAAAAACTTGCAACTACTGCCGAGCATGGTAGAACATGCAACTGCTGCCGAGCACGGAAAAACAAGCAACCGCTGCCGAGCACGGAAAAACTTGCAACTACTGCCGAGCATGGTAAAACATGCAACTGCTGCCGAGCACGGAAAAACATGCAACCGCTGCCGAGCAAGGAAAACCATGCAACTGCTGCCGCGCACAGAAAAACATGCAACCGCTGCCGCGCACGGAAAAACATGCAATCGTTTCCAAGGGCAGGAAAACATGCAGCAGCCGAAAAAGCGCAGAAGACGTCATATTAATTTCGCTCTTGACTGGTTAAATAAAGAAAGCAAGTTCATATGTGAAATCAGAAAATAACACAGAGTGAAACCAACTTGTTGTCTGAGCCGCGCCAGTTCAGCTGCAGCCGGGTCAAGATTCACAATCGGCTTGTTTTTGATCTGCCTCGCGCGGTCCGCGTATCTTAATGTGTTTAAAGTCTCCTCAAAGTTACTGTCTGCAGGACTCACGCATGCGATCATCAAGGTGTTGCTGTTACCACCTAGAGAATCTGTGGAAGGAAACAGTACAAGATGGAGCATTATAACATCTATTTTTTCTATTTTACAAGTTTTATTTACTCGTGTGTACGATGAGGACACAAGTATACTTGTTAAGGAAAAAAAGTGAACTTTTCATGTATTTAAACGAAACTTGCTCATGTGAAAGAATATTCAAGTTTTCCTTAACAAGTTTTATTTTCTCGTGTTTCGACGCAAGTTGGTAAGTTTTTACTTGACGAATCGCAACGTTCAAAAACTTCGTCGCTCGTGTTAAGTAGGACATTGATCTAGAAACGACCAAAACCGTAACGAGGTTAAGTCTATAGACCCTTGAAGAGAGAAAGCAGAGCTTGGTAAAATGCAAGCACAGCAAAAACTGGAAGCCGAAGCGAATACATGTACTCTAAAAGCGAAATCACTTTAATTTGTTGTCGTTACAAAAATCAGAAAGCCGGCTGTGCAAAAAGCGCAAAAAACTCTAAAAGTCTCTCTCCTTTTTTTCTTTATCACCCAGTGTGTACTGAGGTGGCACGAAAAGCGTCTTAACTCATCGAACAACTGTTTCTTTATGCCAGACCACACCCTAAGCCTACAATCATCGAAAACCTGACGCCTAAATAGACGTTTCCTCCACTCTACCATTTCCCGGTGGAATTCTTTACCAGGTGACATTGTGAAAAACACAACCGATAACGGCCTCCAGGCCTTCAAGAGTAGAGATTATCACTACACTGTCTAAAGCACTGATTACCAATAAGGGTTAAGTCCGTTAATGTCTGACTAGGATATTGTTCGCTGTTGCTTTGTACAAAAAATGTCGTGCAAAGGATAGACTTTGCTCCTCACCTTGAAGAAGTCGTGTCAGCTTGGAGTCGCGGTAAGGCACATGCGCGTTGGATTTTCTTTGCTCGTCACTAAGGGCACTGATTACATTCCCCAGAGCAAGAAGACCTTTGTTGATGTTAACACCTGCGGACAAATATACAGAGGTACAGGTGTGCATCTAGCTTTAATCTTTTTGTTGTAGCCACAGCTTTTAGTATTATGTAAGTTGACGGGGCAAGCATGTTTAAATAAAGTTTACCTACCTAGGTAACCTACCTACCATCAGTCAATTTCAGCAGTGCCCATATCCCAAGCATTGTTGCGATATTTGCTTAAGTTGTACTCATGGGAATTATAATACCGTGGGCTGAGCATTGGCTACCCCAGTGCAACTGACATCGAGACTTTGAAATCGCAGAATCAAAGTTTCGTTTCAGTGATGATTTCATTGGCACAAATGAGAAAGCTGTGGCAAACTGTCTGTAAAGAAGTCTTAATGAGATAGCAGATCCACGCCAAGAACGATTATATAGCACTTAATTTGTCCTGGATTAACTTTTGGTAGTATGTAGATTTTAATTTTAAATTATAAACTGAAATTATGGCTTACTCATCCGCATTGCAACTTGCTCTTTTGCTCCCCTGGTTTTCAATGTTTGTAGCTCTTATCTTGTGTTCAGGGTTTCTGTCCCTCCTACCCACACCCTGGATTTTCTTTTGGAGTAGTTGGGATCTACATGTAAGTTTATTTATTACCTGGCTCTGTTTCCCTTTAGCTCACTTTATCGGCCATCCAGCCATCTTTTTCAAAGAACACTTGAGCGAGGTACTACACAAGTCCAATGATTATAATTCTTAAAAATAGCATAACTGCTGTTTTTTTAAGATAATGACTACCTTCTTTGAAACGTTCCCCTTGAGCATGGGTCTTTTTCACTCTCTCTGATCCAGCCAGATCCACAAGATGAAATTTTGCCTTCTTCAGCTCGCTCCTACAGGAGAAAGAGGAGGTTCTCAGAAAACATGTAAATTATTGCTTTGCACTGCCAATCACACAATTGACAGGGAGACTAAATCTTCCTGTTCTCTTCCACCACATGTATTTTGAATCCTAGAAACGAATACACTTTTTGTCTAACAAATACTTCAAATTGACAGCTACACCCAGGTTTTAAAGCTCAGTTATCGGTAGGGCCTCAGTCCCCTAGAGCTCATGATCTTGGGTTTGAGGAATGATGTTAACTGTTGACCTCGTCTTTTGACGTTCTCATACTTAGCTTGAAGGGGGACACTTAAGAACTCACATACCGTATGAAAAGAATACATGTAGGGGACATACAACTGTAGTTTCTAGTGATGTGGTCTCAGACTTGTTGACATTCATTTGTGTGAAGGGAATGGGTTCAGTAAATGGTCTGATTGTGACTGATATAATTTGCACCTGATATACTGAATCTCTCTCACTTTAGCCCTCCTAAAATGTTTTGTTGTGGAACCAAATTTTTGAAGTAGTGGGAGTCTACAATATTTTGTATAGATGAAAATATTACTTTCACTATTACCCTTGCAAGTCCTTTTGTTCTAATGAAATGGTGAATATTGCATGGGATCTGCTGGATCTGCTATTCATGGCAGTTGCCCCAGTTGCCCTTGATGCAGAACCCTGCTCCAAACACTGAACCATGTCTGCCACAGATGTCACTGTCACCTCTTGTAAACCAGCAATCTAAAAAATAGATTGTGATATCAACACACAGTACAGTAGCTTATTGCATTATGGGAGACAAGTCTTCATATCTGCCAATAGCCTTGTGGACCACAACTGCCCAGACATTTAACAAGGCATGCCCTGTGGCCCATCAGTCATCAGTGCCTCTGCTGAGGTTCCTGTTTTCCAATCCTACAATCTCTTGCACATTGTTCAGCAAACTTATGAGCCTATTAAAAGACGTCAAGTCAGTGGTAATTCACAAATCTTACCTTGATTCCTCCATCATGAGTCTCCCTGATAGCTAGTTTAGACTCTTCAGATGGACAGGGATTGATGAGGTCATGGATCTCCTCATTGTGAATCTGCAGTCACAAACAAATTGATGATCGTTCAGTTCTATAATGATATCTAGGCTGCATAGCAAGCGTTTCTGTAGGCTTTTCCACCCATTCAAAGCATTTTTCACTTTTGGCCGCACAAAAATCTCGCACTTTTAGTTGTGCTCACCCCAATTTTCTCACAGCCAAAATGTAAAAAATGCTTCAAACCTCCAACCAAAACGCTTGCTACACAGGCTATAATGACATCATAGATGGAAATGTAATGCAGTGTTGCACAAAGGCTTAACAAGGTTTCTACTGTACTTTATGATACATTACACTGTTGCATGCAACAAATTCAGGGGATATAAAAAAAATAAAGGAGGGAGGCTAGGTGGATGCAAGGTATTTGATCCTATCCTCCTATCCTCACCCTTTAGCACTCTGCTGTTGAATTTGTGAACACTGGTGCTTATAAAAGGAAATTTTCAGGCATTTAGCCTGATGTGGTAAATAATTCTGGCCCTTAAATGAGGCATTTGAGAAAAACTTCCTTCACAGTGTCAAATCCCCACAACTGCCCTCGGCTCTCCGTCTCAACTGACTGGTGCATGAAACACATCTGTTCAATAATTGGATTTTGAACATCAGTTTGTGTATTATTGACAAACATATTATAACAAAACCCCAGCAATCATCCCCCCCACACACACACTAAGGGTTATAATATTACCCTGAACATTTTATACCTTTTATAATTTGAATTAACCTGTAGAAAGGCAGAGATATTCCCTCTCTTCTCAACAGTTCTTGGCAGGAAAACCACTTTCGAGGTCTCATCCCGAGAATTTTTGCTCTCGAGATGACCACAAGCAATAGAAGCATAATTGAACTAGACAACACACCTCTAGAAATGACGACTTCATTAAGAATTCTGTTTTATCCTTTTTTTGTTCGATCAAGTCAAACATTGTTTGGATAAGCCTAGGAATCACTCCTCTCTGCTCATCCGTTTCGTTACACGTGGTGAAAGCGGTCCCCATCGAATAAGTCTTGCCTGATCCTGTTTGCCCATATGCTAGAACTGTCGCATTGTACCCTTTGAAAAATCTTTCAACCAAGGGAATTACTGTTTTGTTGTAAAGGTCCTCCTGTTTGCTGAAACTTTCGAATACATGATCGTAGGTAAAAGCCTTGTCTTCACCAATAACTACTTGAGGATACCCTGGAACGCATTTGATGCATTCTTTACATCCATCGCCGATTTCCTTCGGAACAAGCGGTCTGATCCTTAAAGCAACCCGTACAGGAATTGTTTTTTCCTTCTCTTCTGGCATGATCTTTCTTCCCGAATAAATAAAACAAGCAATCGGCAGGATTCGAACTACGAATAAATTTATTTCGATTACTTGAAATAACCGCCACATTCCATTATTACCCAGAAACCTCTACGTGCAACAATAGACAATCAGCGGTTGCTCCCATGAGGCTCGGGCCCAGGTTCCAATCACGTTCCAATGTTTTGAAAAGGGAAGCAAATGGCGGATTCGTGATAAATCGGCTGGTACATCTGGTAAGTTCCCTCGTGTGTATCGCGAAATCCGTGGCTTGTACTAATTTTCTTAATAGCTGCAAGGTATCGTACTTCCTTAATAGCTACAAGCTATCGTACTAGGTAGTTTCTGATAGTCCTACTTTATATAATGTTGTTAGTTAAGTTTAAACCAGGTCAGTTTAAACCAGAATACCAATACGCTCGCACGTACATATACGATAATTTCCGTTTGAAGGCGTTCATTCGTGATAAGTTCAGATTTCAGATCTTCTTCAAATCTTTTTTTCAGAACAGTTATCGTTTAGCTTTTGCATTTCTAAAATGATGGATATCTCGTACAGTCATGTAAATGATTGTATTTTATAACTGATGGCAACTTTAACAGCTTTTAATAATGCACAATTATTGCAGCATTATTTTGCACATGTAGAATAGAGATTGATAAGAACATTCTTGTCTTCTTCTGAACCTTGCATTGGTTTTGAAGTAATTTTAGGATATTTTTTATAGCATCTAATCTTGACAACACGTTTTTAATCTCGCTGGAGGGTTCATGGTTTTCTACACCCAATATAACATTATTGTGTCAGGTTTTCAAGTAGCGTGGAAATTGTAGATAAATGAGCACATAATTTTGAAATTTAGATGTATTTTTTGTCGAAGTAGTGCATTTAAACTGTCACACAGGGAAGAACTGAGTTGAACTATGAATTATGAATTGTCTTGTGCTGCTTGTGAGGTTCTTGTGGAGAAGTGGCTTGTTTAGAAAGTAGCTGCTGTTAAGTAATATCAGGGATCACTTAAAGTAGAGATATTCTTTTGTTAATTTAGTGAATGCCAAGTTACATTTTCTTTAGGATTGAATATTTCTAATCCTGTGTTGAAAATTCCCAGGCTCAAAACTGAAAAACTTTAGGTTAATTTTTTTTAATGTCCATAAAATACCAACCAAAGTTACTACTCAGTAACCTTTGGTTGAACATTTAATGGTGGATTTTAGAGTCAAACCTTGATTATCTGAACGCTGATTTCCAGGAACTCATTTCTCAAAACTCCCGATAACCTTCTGTGCCTGAAAACTATTTTGGGTGCACAATATTCTCCAGTAGCTATACAAATTTTATTGAATTTGAAAGCTAAATGTTAATCTTCATAATTTCGGTAAGCAGATCGCTTTAAGTTTGTGCCAATAATTACCATCAGCTGACTTAAATAAATGAGCTCGAAAAAATACTTACCGGGCCCGGAAAGTTATCAGGAGTTTCAAGAAATGGGCCCCAGAGTTTTGGATTATCCAGACTTTTGCAGGTGGCTTGATTTGTTTATGAACATTTGCAACTGACCTTCAAAATATGTCAAGAAGATATTCATTGCCCTTAATTGTATCTGAATTCTGCATTATCCAGACTATTAATTTTTTCAGTGGTCCCATTGAGTGTGGATATGCTACGAACAGTTACTGTAGTGATCAGACTAAATAGAGTAGTTGGCTACCAAGCAATTTTTTTGAAGCATTTAAGTGAAAAACAATACAAATTTAAGTACTAGGCAGCTACTTGAGTTGACAGAAATGCTGAGATTGTCTGGTTACCTCCTTCTGATAAAACCACTGAAAACTCCGGTAAATCTGTGCTTGCTCAGGTCGTGATTTTAGGAGCAGGTTGCTAGTCTGACACTGAAATGTAAGCATCTTGACACTTTTGCCTGTGAAATCTTTGACACATCCTGAGTATCTGACTGGTTCTCTGAGAGGATGGCCTTATAGAGTAATGCATTCATGAAGAATAACACTGGCTGTCATTAGTTTGTTATTTACACTAGGATGTCATTTTTGTACTTCAGTTTGAAGTCAAGCTTTTCTATTTTTTCTTTTCAGGACTGAAGAAGCCATTCTTTTTTCTCATACAATGGAAGGAAACGAAATCAAGCCTGCAAGAGCAGCTCCCCCCAAGCCAGCCCCATTTCACTCACAGAGACTGCCTCCCTCCTCAGTACCTCCTGTGTTACCTTCAGCTCATCCCACAACCTCTAATGGGGTCCCTCCTAAACCTGGTAGGAAGCCCCCACCCTCTGTCCCTCCTCCCCCTCCCCCCAGGGTGGATCTTGGAGAGGCACCAGGAGAGGTGGTCAGCTCAATCAAAGAGCAAAGTAATGATGACTTGGGAAAGAAAGGATCTCCTAAACTCAAGTATGAGTACATTTTTTGTTTTACTCTTATACAAACTGGATGTCAGCAAATTTTTGCAACCTGACATGTTCCCCTCTTTCTCTCAATTTTTTTAAAGTCATCAAGCAAGGGGAAAGTCTCAACAAGTTCTCCAAGAAATGAGCTTTAAGCCTTGTATACCCAAACAAGCTTAACATTTATCATTACTTCTCCCCCTACCCTGAGATGCACTAGTTAAGAATTTTTGTTATTCAAATATATTTGCGTAGTTGTCCATACAACTGGAGTATATGATGATTCATAACTACATTTTTAATTCCCAGGCCCACAGGAAGACCTGAAATTATGATAGTGTCAGCAAAACCAATGGATTCCTCGGGAGTGATCCCTCCTCCTTCAGCCCCCAGAAAGTCTGCACCAGTGTCTGAGGTGCCCAATGTACCTCAAAAGCCGGTCCGGAAATCCAAGGGCCGTGAACCCCCACCTAGACCCAAGAGCCGTCCTGTGAGTGAACTTACTCTGGAAACAGGTGCACTAGATAAGGCGCTCGTAGGCGGAGAGGGGAAAAGTAGTCAAGCTGTGCCTGACGCAGAGGAAAGAGAGAAAACTGGCAACAATTCTGCTTTAAAGAATGCCCCAGTTGTTCCGGTGCGAAAGACTCACAAGAATGAGGACAGTGATTTTTCTAAAGAGAAAGACAGTACAGAGGTCAACCCAACTCAGAAAGAGCAAGCAGAGAATAAGGTTATAAAGGAAGATGAGTCGGTGAAGAAGGCTGTTGCAAAACCAACTGTGTTTGAATCAAAACCTACGGAGAATGATTCAATGCCTTTTGCTGAGGTCGACGGTGTAAAGGAAACAAAATCGGACAATCCTGGTGCCCCAGTTTTAGATTCCGCAGCTGCAGGAAAGAAGAGCAAACCTACGGTTATTGTGGCAAAACCTCCAAAGAGAACCACTCTGCCCTCTCAAGGGACGGAGGAAAAACACGAAACTGAGCAACAAATGCAGGCTAGTAAAGAAGAAAAACCGACTCCTCTTAGCAGCCAGGGAGGAAAACCACCTCCCCCTGCTAAGAAACCTAAACCAGCTGTTAAACCTTCCAGCTCAGTTGAAACACCCAGTAAAGAACCCACAGAGGAAAAAACTCTTGATAGTGTAGTAGCTACTAAACCAAAGCCCAACCCTACTGTGATTTTGGCGGCCAAACCCCCAAAGACTGAAACACCAAAGCCATCTGATACTCAATACGCTAAGGAAAAGGAAGAAAGTCAAACTCAAGTGAAGCCTTCTAAGCCAACTGTGATTTTGCCGGTTAAACCTCCGAATGTTTCCAAAGCACTTAAAACTGATAGTGAGTCTACCAGAGATGATGGAGAAGAAAAAGTTCAAGTAAAGCCAGCTTTGGCAGAATCTGCAGGGAACGTGCAAGAAGGAGGGAAAGATCAAAAGCAAGAAGTTGCACCACAAACTGTGAAACCCAAGCGTGTACCCACTGTTATAAGAGCGCCACGCCCTGATGGGCAGGACAGTAATGAGGGCCGCAAACCACCCAAGAGGCCACAGAGAGGGCCAAGCGTGAGAAAGCCGGCACCACCACGGCCAGTCATTACTCCAGCGGAGGAGGGTAAAGAGCAAGACAAGCTGATAACTAGCACTCGAGAAGAATCAAACACAGATGACTCAGTTGAGAAGAAAGCAAAGCCTCAAAGACCAGTAAGTATGCCTGGGTTTAAAGGAAACGAGGTCACCGCAGGTACAAAGAAATTCCACGAGACGGAATCACCTGATGAGGCGGAGACCACTTTGATCAGAAAAGGTTCAAAGAAAAGACTTCCTGCCCCCAGACCTCCCACGGTGGAGCATGTCAAGGGGGAAAAGGAACAGACCCCAGAACAGGTCCCGGATGAAAAGACGAAGGAAAAACACCGCCCCCCTCCCCCCAGACCTCGTGCAATGGAGCCTGCCAGGGGAGAAGAGGAACCGACCCTAGAAACAAGCGATAAAAAGCAAGACAGGGATGACAAATCCAAAGGAAAAACTAAACCACCTAGGCCATCTTCCAGGGTAGTAGATAATGAAACTTCGAAGCATTTACCTAAGGAAACAGGCGAAGGTCATGTAGATGATAAACCCAAACCGGCTAGACCTGCTCCAGTAGCTCTTCAGGGACATGCTGCTAGCAGGAATGTGGCAGACACGAAAACTGTTGGAGAATCTTCAGCTGGTGATCACGTGAAAGGCACGTCTGGTGCACGTGATTATGGAGACCATGAGAAAAAGTCATCAAAGACAAAGCCAAAACCACCGCGACCTACGTCCGCATCTTTCTCATCAAAGAGCAAGCCACACAGACCGTCAGGACCAACAGCCAAGTAAATTTCGTTTTGCTTGCTAAACTTTATTTTTATTGGCCAATTTTATTATCCCGGTCAGCTTAATTTTTTTCAGATTCATGTTTTTTTTTTTTTTCACGAAATCAAAATTCAGTGCAGCGGATTCAGAACTTTGTGTGACCTGCAGCACAGAGTAAACAAGTTTAGGAGTGGGGGGGGGGGGGGGGGGGCGGGTAGGAAGTTGAGCGGGCCTTTTATAAAAAAGGGAAGCGGGTTCCTCTCTCCTCCCACTCCCCTTGATCCGCTACTGAGAGTGGTAAAAGGTGTCTGTTCCCAAGGAGTACCAGGCCTTGTTTAGGCCTTGTTAGCCTTGATTCTATTAAAAGGTATCTTTAATCATTTGTAGGCCCAGTAAGAAGACTAAGGAAGAGGCTGCTCCAACTCAAGTGTCGTCAGTGTGTGAGACGTACATCGAGCCCTCTGCTGTAGCGCTGTACGATTACGAGCCTTCTGCCATCGACGACCTGGCGTTCAGTGTAAGCAGTGCACACGTTCTTAGCTGCCTGTGTAAATTTCTTTGAGAACAAAAATAGTAAATTTGTTGCAATTAATGAAGTTACAACATTTGCTGACATAAGAATAACTCAAACTTGATTACCTCGATCCTCTCGCTGTCACACTATAACATTAACTAGTGTAACCTGGATGTAGGCCCGGATACACGGAGCAACAAGTGCGAAAGGTTGCGCGCAACGTCCAAATTTGACCAAGTGTCCACGTCAGAAATTCTTTAATTAAGCATCAACTGGGCACCGTAAAGAGATTAAAAAAACTGACATTTCGAGCGTGGCACTTCGTTAGACCTTTGCTTTAAGGACTAACACTCGAAACGTCTGCGTGGCCCCAAATTGTTTTCTACACAAAAGAGACACATGTTCAATTAGCTGAGAAATTCCAACCCGGTGATGTAACCAGTCATATTTTGTTTCTCTCGCAACAGGCAGGAGATGAAATAGTTTTAGTGAAAAGGATAGACGATGAGTGGTACGTTGGGCGGCTTGGAGATCAACAGGGAATGTTTCCTGCTAAGTTTGTAGAAATCATTGAGGATCTTCCTCGGGAGACAGCACAGCAAACCCAGGTAAAATGTCCAGAAATCCATTCTTAATGCACAGGGCACCTACACGGCTCCACGGTCAATCGTGAAACTGGGTTTAAAAAGAAATTGATTGGCGACACTCGCTGTCGCATGAAATAGGGACGAATTTCACGGAAGAGTATCCTAGTACCTACAGTTTAGAAAGGGCTCTTTCTTAAACGTTCTTCGTCCCATCAAACTTTTAGTAACTTTTCCCACCCTCAAAGACACTGGCTGTAATAGAGCCTGACTTCACATTTTTAAGTTTGTTTAACTGTTTACAGGCGGCCACAGCACCTTCAAGTTCCCCATTTGATGTTATGGCTTTGCACGATTTTCAGGGCAACGAACGCGATGGCGAGCTAGTCTTCAACACAGGAGAAATGATTCACGTGGTCGAAAAGATAAACGATGATTGGCTAAGAGGAGAGTATCATGGACGGACCGGAGCTTTCCCTTGTAATTTCGTAGATATAAGCACGGACGTAATCAATAAATTACCGTTAAGCGCGGAAAGAAATGTGGTAGCTAACAAAACCGATCAAGCGTCGTCAGATTCAGGACGAGATCTACATTGCAAAGCGTTATTTGATTATCACAGTGACGAACCAGACGATCTCAGTTTTAACGCGGGAGATGTCATCAAAGTTCGCAAGAAAATAGGTGACGAATGGATTGAGGGCGAGCTCAATGGACGGACTGGAATGTTTCCGGCGGCTTATGTGGAAATGGCTGAAGACACACAAGGAAGTCAGCCAGGTAAATCACAACTGGTCGTTTCGAATTTGGCCCAAGAGCTGATGGGATTTTAATCCCTTACTCTCGGTAGTGTAGCACCTCTCATTTGGCCTGAAACTATCATACGCTCCTGGCGTCTCTCATTGAATCTCGTGCGCCTTCTGGTCCTGTTAAATTTCCTATTGAGAGTTGTCGAGAGTTTTCTTAAGGCCGTCTAAATAGTTGGTTTTTGATCTGATTCCCGCTGCGATATCTTGCAGCGATCTTAAGTGCATGCTTACATCCCGTGTGTAAATTACCGGCGATTTCGATGCAATCTCACAGTTTTCTGACTGTGATTTTGTTGCGACAGTAACAGAGTGCATGGCATTTGCGCTAAAACCCAAGAAAAAAAATTAAAAACGCATGTTGTACTCAGATTATCTGCGCTGTCGATTGTCCAACATGTGTCCTTTTTCCCACCAGGGAGAAGGATATGGAAAGAATTTCCCTCAAACTGGGGCTTACAAGCAACTGCTGGACGTTTGTGGAGTTTTGTGGAGCTTGCAAGCCTAAAAACGTTCGTGTAAAGTTCCATATCCAATCACAACAAGCCACTTGTGTTTTCATCCAATCAGGACTAAAACCATGCGAGCGTGACTTTGACACGCACGCTTTTTCACGCGCTTGCAGGGTTTGTTTCAAGTTCTGATTGGTTTGTTGCCCCTTCCCCTATTGCGTGTTTGAGCTGTTCAGTTTGGAGCGAAACAAAAATTGCTGCGCGAGGAAAAAATACCGTGAGTCCTCTCTCCCTTTTCTGCTTCCTTTTCCTTCGCTCCTCACAATCTGAACCCCGGGAACAGGCTATGCCATAAATAACAGTTACAGTTACACACTAAAGGCCAAGTAATACGGGCAACATTTTTGTGCAGCGTGTCTCGCAACAGTGTTGCGTTACAAGTCGAGACTGTTTGTTGTGCGTGGAGGTTGTTGCGTGACATGTTGCAGGGACATATTTCCTGTATTACTGGACCTAAAGGTGCCGATTACGTGAGCCGAGCTGGCTCGATTAGCAGAGATGACTGTTCACCCCGGCTTATGTAATCAACCCCTAACTTAACCGATTACCATTTTTGTGTTAGAAGAGACGAAAAACACCACCGTTGAGTACGGTATGGCGCTGTATGACTTCACTGGATCAGCTGCGGATGAACTGTCTTTCAAGAAAGGAGACAGAATAGAAATCACAGAAATTGTCAGCGATGATTGGCTGAAAGGGAGACTCGGAGGGCACCAAGGAATGTTTCCTCGAACTTTCATTCAGCTTTCAAAGGAGACAGGTAAGGTGACATAAGGGTCTGGCTAAACTAGGAAACATTGCTGCGAAAAAACTGTTTCTTGTAACTGTTCAGCAAAGTTTGCGTCCGGGACGCAACAATGGTTTTGACTTGGTTCCAAAACAGTTTCTTCTTTCCAAGAAGCGAAAGTTGCTTCCCCGACATGTGTGTCTCGCTAAACTAAGACAGCAATGTTTCCGCAACAAACGGACCAAGAAATACGATTTTTGTTCATTAAATATCTTATGTATTTTGAGCTAAACTTGATTTATACTTACGAAGAATGACGTTGTGTTCGTTATTGCGAAACGGGTATTAATATGGGAATTGAAAATAACATTCAAAGCCAAGCATAAGCTAAGCCAAGCCAACCTTCATGGTGCAAATTAGTTGACTAAGAAGTTTTTTGTTTGACTTCCTTTAGTTCGTGATCCCCAGCCTGTGAAGAAGGTTCTCAGAGATACGCCGAAGGCCAAGGCCTTATTTGATTTTGATGGTGAATTTGACGATGAGTTATCTTTCAAGGTAAGTTTATGCAGAGTTTTTGTTATACAAATTGTTAATCTTTTGCTGTTTTTTTTTCTGGGGGGGAGGGGGATAAGGAGGTGTTGATGCCATTGCACTTTTTAAAAGCATGATTTCCAGTCAAAACGTATCCAGTTCTTGCTGAGGAAACTCAGCAATAATGGTTTAATTTTGTAGAAGAGTTCTCGACAAATGACAGGATGACAAGAATCCATTCGGGAGGGTAAAAAATAATTAATGCCGAAGAATATGGAAATGGGTTCAAAGCGGACAAACTGAAACCAAATCTTCGAGTCTACTCAGCTGATTTAAAGTGGTTTGCTTTTGAAGAACAACTATTAAAGGCCTCATTCTAATGGATTCAACATGATCCAACTTTGTTGTACGGTGTTGAACAAGATGGCCAATCGAATTCTACGTCTCCATACATCATCTCTTGACGTTTGTCGAACGCGTTTTGTCATCTTGTTGAATGGTGTTGAGTTGTGTACCTGTAGATTAGTGTTTCCCGAATTTGCTTGTGTTGAACATTCTTTCACACGTGACAACTGATGACTGAAATGATGAACTATGTTGGATCAAAGGTTTGATGAAAGTCAAACTTCGTTCATCATCGTTCCGCAGGGTGGCAAAAGACGTTAAACGTGTCGAATTCACCAATGTTGAACGGTTTTGAATGGATACTCGTTGGTGGCCGAGGCCATTGAATTACAATATGGACAAATATGAAAACTCGAGCCTCTCTTATTCCATCGTTTACTGAAATTGTATTTTTCTTGCTTCAAATTTCGCGCTTGTGCGCGAACTACTATAACTATACTATAATTATCCCGGTTAAAACGTTTTTTGTGTTGCATTTCAGGTTAATGACGTCATTGTTTTATTGGAGCGTGTAAATGAGGAATGGTTCAGAGGAGAAATAGACAACCGAGTCGGCCGATTTCCTACAGCTTTTGTTAAAATTTTGTCGCCACTTCCTTGAGATCCCTTTTAAAAGAAGACGAGTGAAAATAGGAGAGCTTTGATAACTGAAGCCACACAGTTGAAAGGTTTAAACCTAAAAGTCGATTTCTTTCCGTCTGTTAAAATCCGCGTAGAAGAATATAGCAAAGATGGTGTGACTAAGCTTGAAATGTGATTGAATTGGTCATAACAACTTATTTGTATGGTTAAACGTGGTCCCTAGAATATCAAATTGTATATTTTCTACTAGCCTTTTTGGTTTATTTACGTTTTCACTGTTTGGAATTTACCATGGCCAGTTACTTTAGCAGACGCATTTTTGAACGAACATTACGGGACAAAATGTTTTGAAGAAGGCAATGTTAAAAATAAAGAAACTGAAAAGAGTTGCTGTGGGTTAAACTCCATTAATGAATTTGGCCCTAAGAAAAGTTAGCAAATCACAATAACGGGAAATGTAAACAGTTTTTAAACATTACATAAGTGGTGATAAAGAATATTTGAATTTCTGGAATAAGGTAATAAATTTTCATTGTTCTAGGCAATAATGAAAAACGTCTATCAGTTTTAATGATTGTGTGAATGTATATTTGTATAATTACACATGTTGTATTCCTAAGCATATATTTTTTTAAAGAATGGAATTCTTCATGTATGTACGAAATGGAAAAAAACTTACGAATTTTAAAGCCAAGTGAAATAAATCAAGGTGGATACATTGGATTATGTTCAAGTCAAGCTCTATAGTTAAAAAATCTAATCTTAATAACATATTGGAATTACAAAGACAGTATGTGCTCTGTGGATAAATAACTTTATTTAGTGATGTCATTAATAGTGAGAATCTGCATTAAACTACTGCTTTTGGAACACATTGCGCCTTTGAATGTGCATGTCCTCTATATCAAGATCGACTTCGAGGTGACAGATGTCAGTTTTTGTGGAGAGAAAAAACAGCAAACCGGATACTCTTGAAGCCAAAGCGAGAACCAAACAACAGACAACTGACTAGAGAACTCAAGCACAGATGTTCGTGGTCCATGGACGGCAACTGGAAGTTGAATGTTTCCCTCTTGACGTCATCACGTCCATAATGACGAGGCACTGGACAACAGAACAAGAGTTTTTCAGGCTTTAGTGAAAAGTAAAAACGAGCAAACGAAGGTTTAAACTCAACTTCCGGTTGACTCTGTGGCTCAAGAATGTTTGTGCTTACAGGGAGACTGTCAACTGTATTTAGTAACACTTTGGAAAGCCAAACGTTCATTTACATGTTAAATGAAAACCTAATAATAGTTGTCAAGTTTTGCATGTTGTTTTAACGTACCATACTCGTGCAGTGAAACTAGTGAGGCTTGTCTTTGGCTTCGGGCGGCCAGGATGGACGTGAATCAAGTTCTGCGCTGAATCTTGCAAAAACAATCTTGGTTTACTGACCTTGCGAAAATTCACTTGATTTTCCTTTTAGTGTTCTTGGAGCCTTTTGTGTGTGAGGTAAGCTACACTTTTATCCAATTCTAGTACAGTTTTGAGTAAACGCCAGCAGAATCCCCCGTGAGAGGAATGGTCTCACAAATCCTAGCAGGAATCAGCTTACCGTAAATGGCACACTTTTATTACTGGGATTTCATTACGCTTTTCAAAATAGTTGTAATTTGTAATTGGACGGTATTTTGCACCTGGAAATTTTCAAGGCGAATTAGCCAAACAAGTTTTGCTGCATTATGCATGAACATGAAGTACATAAGGTTACACGAAGGTGCTTCTTTGAATTACCCATTTTCGTGTCGTCGGGACCGAAATGACTGGTACCACGAGACTAGTCGAGAGGACTTATTCTCCGTCATAAGTGCTGTTCTTGAGGGTTGTTCCTGCCACCAAATAAAAGAAACTGAAGATTGGATGTTGTAAATCAGACTGCCCATGCAACAGTAAATGAAGAATTGTAGAAATGAAGAATGTTGTAAATCGATGCAACAGTCCATCGTGAATGATCAGTGGACTTGACTTCGGGATATGGACTTGCTTCAAACCTCTAAAACCAGTCTCTTCGTGTAAACATTACAAGAGACTTTCCCCGGTACTAGTTTCTTCGCTTGTGCAGACAAACAAAGATCTGCAGTCATCAAATGAAAACTACGTTTGTTGCGGTTACTTAGGTAATGGGTGGTGAAGGTTTTGGTTTAGGGTTGCTGAGGGTTAGGACTGCTTCGTGGTAGGGTTGCTTAGGGCTAAAGTATGGTTTTGGTACCCGGTTGTTATCCTGACTGTAACCCCCTTGGTTTATCGGTACTATTGAATGCTTTTTGTTTTCTTTTCTTTCATAACACTTGTTTAATTTCGCACTTGACGCCCTTTTTTCTCAGTTTATGTACAAGAAAGTAAGTTGTTGTTGTGTTGTCTGGGTTTGTTCCTCTCCCGTTCAATCAGATCTTTCCTAGCTTGTCAGTCTTCCGTTCATGGAAAACGTCAATAATAAATAATAATAAAACCTGTATTTTTATTTAAGTGTCTACGTGTTTAGCTATTACACTGAGTTAACTGGTTCACTAACCAAAACTTAATATATGTACATATCTATAGGAAATCGCTGAAAAAACTTTTCTTACAATATCCACAACAACAAAAACTAAATGTCATTTACATTCTACATAGAAAACACCGAGTTACTATTATTGTTCGTAATGCCCGCTAAGTCTTGTTTTCTAACGTTTCTCTTGATTGCCTGTAGGCTAGACATTGTCCTCAGCTGGCAGCTAGTCAAAGAAAGCCGATGAACAAGTAAAGAGTCCGTGGAGGCAGTGCGCTGGCTGCAAGTTTCTTGATATTCTTCTATAAAACCCTTCTTTTGTTTTAGTGGAATAACAATAAACGCCACTCAACTTTGCCAACTTTGTCACTCAACTAAATTAACATCTTGCCTCAGGTGAAGAGTGTGTGTATTTTTTAAGTTATTACCCCCCGGCTGGACCACTTTCTCAGGGTCAAGTTTTGTTCCAAGCCTCCGTTGATTCGGAGGTACGATATCACGGAGGATGCGCGTGGGCTCGAACAATAAAATGGTGGCTGGTTTTGCAGACGGTGTTTGTACCTGACGAAAAAAGAAAGAAAGATAAAAGAGAAAGAGTGCCCCGGAAGCAAGTCTACCTGGTCCGTGCTAAGGCATTGTGATCGTTCTTGCTTGCATCACGGCTCGGATATAGTAGGGTACCTGGGAATTGAAGGGAAATTATTGATCTTTTTAATACCAATAAAGAAGAAAACATTGCCGTCCAGTGTCATTTTAATAATTCTGTAAAACAGAAAGAAAAAAAACCGGCAGGTGTCGACCTCTTCCGCTCGCGTCGTCTTCTCGTATAGAAGACTGGGTCCTACTTCAGACCGCGAAGGATCGCTGTCGGGCTTCTGATTTGTGAGTCGCTGAGTCGGAGGGTGTTTTAGGGGAGAAAATGGCCTCAAAAATGGATAATGTACAGCTAACTTTGCTCAAGCAGTTTGTGGAATTGTGTAAAACAAAGCCAGAGCTGCTGCATACTCCACAGTTGAAGTTTTTTAAAGACTGGCTTGAGAGGTATGGTGTCAGATTTAATTGCAAACTGTGACTTCACACACGTGCAAGACACAAGATACGCTGAGCTAGGGTAAACCGAAATTTAAATTTGTACATTACCATTTTTAAGCCTGTGACGTTTCTATAAAATTAAACTAGGGAAGTGATAATTTTTGGGTTTTTTTTTATTCAATATGTGGGTGTATATACTCAGACTTTCAAGTAAGAAGAAGAAGTAAGAAAACCTCGCGTGCATCCACTTTCTCTTTTAATAAAGGAAGTGGGACGACGTGTATCGTTTACCATACACAACTGGTTACACAATTGTTATGGTCTCATTTGTTTGGACTGTTTTAAGTTAGAATGCTTTTGGATAATGGTGTTATTTTTCCTGTTCTACCAACAAAAATTAATGAGTCTCACGTCTATAAACCTACCCTGGGTGCCAGAAACCTTCTCGCGGTCTCATCTCTCTCATATTACACGCCTTATTGTATTTTTGCCGCCGTTTAGTGTGTCACATTTGACTAGAGCTGGGACATGCATGTTTTGGCTGATTTGCAGCCTTCAGCTGGTCCAACTTTACTTCGTGCAAAAGCATGCCACAAGAGAACCTCTGGTACCCAGGGTTTGGGATTCATGCTACCCTTTCGAAAAATTTTGTTGCCTGTTCAAACATTCATGCTTATCTGTTCAAAAATTTTCGTTGCTTGTTTGAACAGCTATGAAAAGCGTTGGTTTGCCGTTCCTTATCGATTAATTTTTGCCCGTTTGGACGGATAAGCGTTAGTGTACATTTTCCCATGGAAGGTCACAAGTTGTTACTTGCTACTGCTGTATCTTGAACCCTGACTATCTCAAACAATTTTTTGCTTCCCTTGTGTGTTTGAGAAAGGGCTTCTACTGCCTTATGAAAGGAACTGAATGCCCAATTAACAGTGTATGGGGTTCATGGAAATTTTTTCCAATCCCTTTATCCCTTGGTTCAAAAAAACCAATTTTGATTCAATTCCTACTTTGCAACTGTTACAATGTCTTTGGAAGTCTGCAATCTTGTGTCTTTGGTTAGGTTATTTCTAATTAATCTAACTAATCAGGCAAGAGTAGCTTTTGTGTTTGTTTTAACACAATTTTTTGCAATGTTGTAAAGCCTTGGTGCCAACATCCCTCCACCACCAGAAAAACCAAAAGAACCAGAACCAGAACCACAACCGGAACCAGAACCAGAGCCTGAAGAAGCAAAACCAGCAGAAAAGGATGAACCAATGCCTGAACCTAAAGAGGTACAAACTGAAATAAATTTTGCTAGGAAAAAACCCTGGCGTGAAGATTAAAGAGGCTTCAGTAGCTTTAAGGCCGCGGGTGAGAGACTAGATCATCAGTATTCATTTATTTAAAGCGTATGCGCGAAGTGCGACGAGTGATAGCGACATTGCGCGAAATATTCATGAGTGAGCTCTGCAGTATAAAATCTTTGGTTTATGCATCAATGATTGCTCGTGCGTTTAATTGTGTGGCAGGAAATATTGTGCATTTTAAGTATTTTTTAATAAAAATTTTCATAATAACAATAATAATAAATGCGTTGAGCACTTTCTTTTTATTCTTTATCTGTTAGTTGAAATGTTAATGGCAACTTTTTAGAATTTTTCCAGCAAAACAAAATGAAAATAAAATACTGTTTCTATCTCTATCTCCAATATTTATCAACATCACCAATTCTGTGTCCAATATATCTGTGTATAATTTTATTATATACACTGCTCCACAGACTGGAAAATAATAAGAGTTCGATTTCGTCGTTCTTTTTGGTTTCAATATTTAATTCTATGTTTAAGTGGAAAAAATCCACTTTGAAAATTTCGATAGTAAAATTCTCTTTCTATTTTGTGTGTGTGGTATAAATATTAATTGGTTCAGCGCCAATGCTTTCTTTTTTCGTTTGTTTTCGATGGAAAACACACGATTTTTTTAGACTGCATGCAACCTATTGTTTGTTTCTGGAGTGTTAACAAGAGCTTCTTAATTTTTATATCCATAATTTGCATAATAAAATATTCTTGGCTTAAACACTCGTGTTTCTTCGATAAGCCTTCTGAAGCCCTAAAACCGCTAATTTTGTGTCCAAGAATACAGCGCGGATATAAAATTTCCTGAACTGACACAGCAGGCAGGTAAAATAGGTGTGTTGTAGGTTGTCACAACAGAAGCACTTTTTTAAAACTGGCTTTTTAACAGAAGTTTCAAGTCTTCAAATATAAACAAGGACGATTTTACTAATTTAAAGGCTTATAACTTTCAGTGGAACTTGAAATCACAAAATCGGCTTCTGTTGTGACACAATAGAGGTTTTAACTGATCAATTAGTGGCAAAATCAAGAAGCGTTGTCTTCTCCACGAGGAGAAAACTTGGACACGGAGTCGCGTTTTACCAAATCTTAACTTTGGAAGCTCAAAGCATCGCAAACAAATGCAATTTATCAAAGGAAAAACAACCTTGTTGCACTTCCAACATTCCTCAAGCCCTCTATTAAGTTTCAATGAAATCAGCTCACAAACGATCAAGATCTAATAAAAGTTTTTTTTAACGTAAGACCTCCACCAAAATGTTGCCTTATAAATTTATTCATGAGCAGCTTGTCACCCACGGCCTTAAGGAGGCTTTAAAAAAACTCGCATTCGCACCCCGACACAAGCCTCCCTTGACTTTTCTATCCATCCGTGTCTACACCTACTTTTCAATATTGTGAAAGTAATACCTAGGTGCACTGATAGTACCAGTACATTACAGGCGGAGGTGAAAATGCATAGATTTTTCTTTGTAACTAAAAAAAAATAACGAAAAGAGAACATGCATAGATACTACCAGTACGTTATACAAGGAAAGGATGTGGGTCATGGACAATAAGAAACAGCAGTTTTGTGACCTGAAAATTGACATATTTCCACAAGATTGGTCAAGCTTATAAGGGTACATGTATCAATGTTTGGTGTTACCTGGAAACACTTGATTGTGTTGCATAAAGACTTGTCTTCCAAAGGCAAATAGAAATATTGGAAATCTTGTAACTGTAAAGCTATAGAAGAGGTTGTACATGATCAAAATCAGACAGGATATAAACTGGATTGCAAAAACAACTTCAGATTGATTCTAATGAGTGTTTTCTTTTTGTTTCGCGTAATTGTCAGGAGGCCGCACCAGCTGAAGAACCAATGGAAAGTGAAAGTGAAGAGAGTGATGTTGGTCAGTAAATAAGATTAAAATCACCTCATTGTAGGAAATGTTTGACACTGTTGGAACCACACTCATGAAAAACTGTTGGAATATTTGCTCTTTCTTGCCCTCTTAATTTTTGGGATTTTTGCAAGTGCATTTCACAAAGTAAAGCAGGAATTTGCATGGATTAGACCTTACAATATGAATAATTAATCAAAAGTACTTCTTTTGCATCAAGACAACTTGGCATGTGTTGTTATTAATTTTTTGTTGACACAATTTTTTGCATATTTCTCTTCTTTGCCAGTAATATTGATCTCATTTTCCAAATTTAAGGGAAAAAAACAGTCAAACAATTTGTCACATAATTGTTGTGTAATGTGTGGTTCCAGAAAATATCCATACCCCTACCACGGAGGGAATTTCTTTTAGGACCCCCTACTCCCCAGATATTCTGTTTTTTGAAATAAGCTATAACCCCCCCATCCCTCCGGATTTTCCACAGTTGGACAAACACCCCCCCCCCCAACCCTCTGGAAAATTTCTTTCAAGAAGGGAGTGTTAAAAATGAAGCAACTGATCCAAATTTAAATGAAGCTAAGCCGTTCCGATTATCGTAGGACGTGTTTATGCTGTTTATTAGCGTTTAAAGGGGCATGGTCACGAGGATTTCGCAGATTTCTGGTCAAACCTGTGCTAAAATTATAGGCAGCTAACTTTATCCATGCCCAACATTATGTTTGAACATTTAAAGGAACATATTAACTCGTTTTCATTAAGAGAAAACAAACCATGACCATTTAATATCGATTTAATGTCAACACGCTGAAAGAATTTGAAAAGTTTAGCCTAATTTTTTCAAATTGCAATCCATTTCCATCCGTGCCATCCGAAGCAACAGGTGACAGAAAATAGCTTCAGTGAAGTAATATGGTCTTTGATAACAAAACTAAACCATTATTTGTGGGCGTTCAGGAATGTGAGGACATATTTTTGATTTTTAAAGTGAACTAAAATAGCGTGACTATGCCCCTTTAAAATAATAACGTACGTAGTCATAACTTACTCATAACATATTACCTTACCAATACCAACTGTTCTTCTCTACATGTACGTCAAACAGATATACTAGGTATCTGTAAAATTACCTTAACAAAAGCATGTAAAACGTTCGTTTTAATTGAAGGATTCCCTTGAAAAGTCGCAGTGTTGCTGATAAACGCTACTTCAACATGAATGTGATCATCAACAAAGAAAACGCGCAAACAAATTAAGGGGAAATGATCAAAATAGAAAGAGTAACGAATATTGCCACAGTATAAACACATCCTACATCATCGGAACGGCCTAGCGTCAATTAACTTTGGATCAGTTGCTTCATTTTTAACCCCCTCCCTTCTTGAACGAATTTTTCCAGATGGGTTGGGGGGGTGTTTGTCATACTGTGGAAAATCTGGAGGGATGGGGGGGGGTTATAGCTTACCTCAAAAAACGGAAATCTGGGAGGAGGGGGGTCCTAAGTGAAATTCCCTCTGTGGTATGGGTATGGATATTTTCTGGAACCACACAATAAATATTCTCGTTGCTGAGCTTAGCAAAACACGACTTCTACGCATCAATGAGATCGTGCTTCGTTTGTCAGCTGCCACATAGGGAAGTGAAAAATGACGGACTGATTTTTCGTAAACAACGCTTACTGGTATAATTAATGTCAATCGTGAAGGTAAGCTTAAAATTTAGGTTGTTTAGACGGCGCAGACATTCCATCGAAGGATCTCGTGGAAGTCATCTCAATAAGTAAATGTAACCACTCCTGGTACGTGTTGCTGTCTTCTTGAACACTGGTAACGAGTTATGGTGGCTACTTCTATGCAGCGATGATGTTTATCTCGTTTCCACCCCAATGTCACTTCCAAAGCGCCTTTGGGAGAAAGAATACCTGTTTTACATTTAACAAAAGTGTTTATTTAGCAGTTAAACTAATTCCACAGTAAAGATTTACAAATTCGGTAAGTACAATTTTCGAACTATATCTGAAGCTTACATCAGAATGAATCAAAGTTGACCCTCTGGAAAGTAATTTAGCCATTCACCCCCCTCTCCTCTGGATTTTCCTGGGCTTTTGACCCCCCCCCCCCACCCCTCTGGAATTTCCAATTCCCTCCGTGGTGGGGGTATGGATATTTTCTGGAACCACACAATAAGGCATGTTGGTTTTCATAGTTATTGTTGTTGTGGATTTCTTACTTTGGTATTTTATGCCATCCATTTTTTCTGTTATTCTGAACAGAGATCGACAGGGAAGGTTGTATTGAACCAGACAATGATGAGCCTCAGCAGATGGGAGATTCAAGCATTGAAGTAAATTGTTTATTTGTTGACTTGTAATTAACAAAGTTAACATGCATCTCACACAGCCAATTTATTCCAGTATTGGATATGGGGGTAGGATTGAGGTAGTTGGACCCCCCCCCCCCCTTCAAATCTATACTGTTGATTGGTCACCTTTAAGGATTTAGTTTTCACACTTAAAAGTTAAATAACCACCTTGTACAATACAAACAATATATTAAATGTAAACATTATTGATTACATGTAAACGTCTTCTTTCAAGGTTACAGATGAGATGAGGGAGGAGTCATCACAAAAAAGAAGCCAAGGCATGGCTGCCATGAATGAAGGTTTGCATTCTGAAATCTTTTTGATAAAACTGCTCAATAATAATTGAGCATAACAAAGTTAAGAAAAAACCAAATGGTGGATTCAACTCCAGCTGGCGGGCCTTGAACCCAGAATCTCCAGATTTCAAGTCCATTGCACTAGCCACTCGGCCATACTGTCTTCATCTAAAAGTTTTTAAAAGGCTTTGCGTAGTTTTACACAAAGACAAAATTCTGTTGTCAGGCCATTGAAAACTAGTTAGAATTGATACAATAACAATGCAACATTCACTCCATTTTTTTCTTTTTCTGATAGGAAATCTTGAGGAGGCAGCTAGGCTATTCACTGAAGCAATTTTGAAAAACCCAAGTGCTAACATGTATGCCAAACGAGCGAGGTATGTACTGTAAAGTGTTGTATAAGTTGTCAAGTACAATTTGATTAAGACAGCCTTTGAGGCAGTTTGCTTATCCCAGTAGTGCACAGCACATTGTCACATGTGAACACAGTGAATGACCTACAAACCTGGTCATAAGTCTTTGGGACAGGTTGATAAGAGCTGACAATTCCAAAAATATCAAATGTTTTGCCTCAAACAATCCCCCCACTCTCCCAAAACAATGTCCTTTTCACAGGATATTCTTTTGTGCAGAAATGACTACGTTGTATGGGGGTATGGATATTATCATCAAATTCAGGTATTAAATGCGGAAAATGTGTAACTGTCTTAAGACTTGACAAAGATTGTAGCTTGCCATGCAGAGACTCCCTGTGGCTCATCTGACTAGTACATGTATGCCAAATGTTAAGGGTCGTGGGTCTGCTGTCGTGCACTCTAAATTTTTCCGTGGTTCTTTTGTGCTCATGAAAAACGTAATACTAACAGCTTGTTTATGTAATTTGCTGATGTTCTTGTTTAGGTGTAATATGTGTTATGTGTGTTAGTTACTTAGGCCTCTGAGTGCCACATGCAGGTAGAAGACACTGTTATGTGTGTTATATTTATCATAATTGTGATGTTCTTTTTTAGCTGTTATATCCGCATGCAGAAGCCAAATGCAGCCATCAGAGACTGTGATGAGGCAATAAAGATCAATCCCGACTCTGCCCAGCCATACAAGTGGAGAGGCCGGGCAAACAGGTTTTTTCAATTTTGTTAGATTCTCCAATTAACATAAGTCATCACTTTGAGGGTGCATTTTAATTTGATCTCGTAAAATTTCCTATGATAGGGCACTGTGAAAAAGCTGGCCACACAACAGACTTGATGGTGATTACCAATCATTGCATCTTCAGCCCCCCCCCCCCCCCCCCCATCCCACTCAACTGAAAACTCTTCATGGGAGCCTTTATTAGATCAGGTTTTGTGTTGGGCTAACAGTTCTCAAAATGGCTTGTGATTCTGCTGGCTGTTTCTAGTTTTACTTTCAGCCTAACCATCAAGTTTTTATTTGTAGACTGTTAGGCCACTGGACAGAGGCTTCAAAGGATCTTGCTATGGCCTGCAAACTGGACTATGATGATCAAGCAAATGACTGGCTCAAAGAAGTGCAACCAAAGGTACATGAACTGTCACTTAACTGCAACTGATAGGTCTACTAAACTGACATTCGTTTATTCTTTTGAATCCATTTTAGTTTTTTTTTTCCCTGAAAGCTTAGCTTCGTCACTTAGCTGGACTGCAGTTTGCACTTTCTATGTTTGTCTGTTTGTCTGTCTGTCTGTCTGTCTGTCTGTCTGTCTGTCTGTCTGTCTGTCTGTCTGTATGTATGTATGAATGAATGAATGATCCAGGGGGAGCCCCATGTGAGACTGGGCGGGGATGCTCTTCATTCGACCTCTCAAAGATGCCATTCTAATCCAGACGGAGAATGCGAGACGACGAGCATCCATGCACCATTCACATGGGAGTGCACCCCCCCAGGGAATTTATGTGGCACTATGTGGCACCAATGAGATTGAGGCTACTATGCTAAGAGTACATTCTACCAATGAAAAAGCTGGTTAGAATCCGCTTACTGAAGCTGAAGGTCAGACAAGGTTGAGCTTACTGGCCATGTTGAATGTATACGGGGAGGGAAACGATCAGCACAAATATGCTTTTTCCTCTTGAATGTTATATTTTGTTTAGGCTTGGTGTGGTGGAATTGATGGTAATTTCCAAAAACTATCAGCGTTCATAAGACCAGCACGTGAGTTGAGATGAGCGTAATGCAACAATTGTGTACTATACTCGCGTGTGTTGTTTTTTCCTCAGAGTATGTCTTAAAAATCGCAAATAAGCTAGAAAGAGACTTGACATTTCAACATGGTTCAAGCATGCAATGCGTGCCTATGTTTGTAGTTTGCTGTTAAAACCTTCGAAATTTACAGCCCTTAGGCTTAAAATAAAATGGGTCAATGTTTTCCATGCAAAATCCACAGTGCTTACAAGAAGTGGACAAGTTTGGAGCATTTTTAAAATTATTTTTGGCCAGAAAAGTCAATATTCACCTCTTTTACATTAAACCCTTTAATTGTAAAGAATTATTTTCTGTTAATTACTGACAGTGCTGTTTGCATTATTAGGCACACCTCCTCGCTGAACATCACAGAAAATTTGAAAGAAAACATGAAGAGAAGGCAGAAAAGGAACGATTGGATAGAATGTAATTTTGTAATGTCATATATTTAAATCTTTTTTTAAAGAGGTCAATTTTTGTTCACAGTATTGTACCTTTGCCATTTGACTAAGTTTGTGAAGCAGACTAATGTAACATTGAATTTAATCATTATTTTTTGGTGTATGAGAAGATATGAGAAGTGCATGTGTAGTTAAAACTACTTTGTTGTCCTAGTAACTCTATGTGTAATTGTTAAGTGGTTTGTTTCATGTTGTTGCTTCCTGTGACTTTTTTTCTACAGAAAGAACGCAAGAGAAGCACAAGAAAAAGCAAGGAAGGTGGGTGTGATAACAGTGTCAGGTGTATTAAATTACTTATGTTGCAACAAATTTTCTTTTTTTTTTTTTTTTTACTTTTAACCAGGAAGAAGAAGAGAGAAGAAAGCAACAGGAAGAGATGCCAGGGGGCTTCCCAGGAGGGTTCCCTGGGGGATTCCCTGGGGGTGCTGGGGGATTCCCTGGTGCTGGAGGTGCGGGAGGATTCCCTGGGGCAGCAACGGGAGGTAAATGTGACTTCTTCTTTGACTATCTGTTTCTTATTTCTTCTCTTCTTTTCTTGTTGTACATAAGTCCTGAAAACCCCTCAGGGAGCGACTAATAAATATATTGTATTATAAAGGAAAGCAGTGGGGTGGCAAAATTATTCTGTTTTCTTGGTCTAGTTGTTAACTTAATGACGTTGTAAAACTGAATTTTTTTAATTCAGGTGGTGCAACACCAAACTTGAATGATCTACTCAGTGATCCAGAGGTGCTAGCTGCATTCCAGGTTAGTTTGCAGAACCTATTCAACCTTTTTCACTATTGTTAACACTCTCACTCTTGCAAGTGGTCAAGCTTGAAACTGGAAAATATTCCAAATTTTATTTTACAAAGATAGAATCACAGCCAAAAGTTAGAATCACCTTGTACAGCACCACAGGAAAGTACTGCTCAGAAGCTTTCATTTCAATGGTCACACTTTAGGATTTCATCCGTAAACTCAAAAGTTAGAACCACGTAATGAACAGCGCCATACTTAAAGTTTCATCCACAGACTCTAAACTTGGAACTACATTTCACAATATTTACTGTTGGTAGGATTTGAAGTACCGCTGAGTAACTTTGGTTTGAATGATCACATTTTAGAATTTCAACCACAAAGTCAAAACTTAAAACACTATTGTACAGCATTCACTAGAACTTTAATTACTGCTACAAACGTGATTACCGGAGTCAAATGGTAAAATGCTGTGATGTACACCTCTTGGAGTGTCAAAAATGGCGTCAAAATTGGGTGTAGGTAACAAAGCACATAATTCTTACATTTACAGGATCCCGAGGTGATGGCAGCCTTCCAAGACGTCAGCCAAAACCCGGAGAACATCTCCAAATACGAAAACAACCCTAAAGTCAAAACGATCATCGATAAACTGGCGAAGAAGTTTGGACCCGCGGGATCTGGCCCACCGCCTGGGAGTGGTGGTGGGTTTCCTGGCGGGTTTCCTGGCGGGTTCCCCGGCGGGATGCCTTTCGGCAACATGTTCGGCGGACAGTAAAAAGAATGCATGCAGGCGTTGGGTTTCGACAAATGGACAAACGTCAATGAAGGATTATACGTGGTATACTTAATAGGACGGTCATAACGTTTTTCAAAACTTCGGCACACGTTGGATTGTGAGATATTCTAACTGTTCCCTGAACTGAACTAAACATGTCAATTTTGACCTTCTCGAGATGTTAAGGACGTGTTACAACAGCAGTGCTGAGCTAATCCTGATCCTTGTTTTAGCAGAGGGTGGTTCGTAATGCTCCTAACTGCTGTTAGCTCGTAATAGACTTGACTTGACTGGTTGACGTATTAGCTCGCAATAGATGCTCGCCATGACGTAACAGCTGAACGGATCACTGCTGACAAGCATGTGTAGCGACAACAAATAAATACGTTGAAAACTGTTAGTGTAGTTTTTGTGGCAATATTCTTACATGGAGTAGATGTTGTGGATAAAGAGCGTGTTTGGGTGATCCTCGTTCCCAGGGCTCCCTAGCTTGAGTGCACACATCCCTTATTTCGTTCCTAACTCGCAAATTAGGAAAAAAGACATCTACGAAGGCTGATGCAGCATGTTTTCGTTAAATGCAACAGCTTTGTCAGATACCGAGGCTGGAAGGGGGAATATAACGGGTATTCGGTAATATTCTCTTCTTTAATTCAACCCGCTCCATTTTATTTTTCCAAGGTTTCCTCCACCCTCCCCCCCCCAAACCCCCCCCCCCCCTCCCGCGTGCATTTAGTGGTTCTCAGCCTGTGAAACAGCAACCGCTGGAACATGGTAAGTGAGATTACCATAAGCAGTCAAGTGAGCTGCTGTGTGAAGACTTGGTGCGGTGTCATTTTCCCACCACAGACTGAGTCTTCAGTGCAAACTGATATAACTGTATATCGTAAGAGTCCAAACTCCAAAATATACCAGTCTTTCACAATGGACGAAGGTGAAACAAGGCCGGCGTTTCAGGAACACAATGAATGTTTTGGTTGTTTCTTAGTTCTGTCACCAGAACGTTGCAGCAGTCAGGAATACCGTGAGTCAGGCTTGGATAAACAAAGTTTGTTTCCGTGCTTATTCGGCTGAACAGTTGTGGTCCCGAAGGTGCTAATTAGTGATGTCATTTTCCGTGATTTTTTTTTTATCTCTCGCAAATACCTTCCGTTTTCACTCAGTCAATATCGTGATTACTTCATCCCCGAGCTGTTTGCTATTCAGTAGATTTGTCGTAGATATAATAACTTGCTGATTTGCAACCTTGATTAAAATAATCGGAATCAAAGAGACAAAAGATAACAAGTCATTATCGTCTCAGCCAGCAGAAAAGTACGTCGTTGTTTTCTCTTGTTCTGTGAGGACAGTGGGCCACGGAACAACGACATCTTTCTACTCGACTTCTACTGAAAACGTCCTCTGAAATACCTTCAATAGCCTGCCGTCTTTGTTGAAACTTAAGTGATGAACAATCCTAGATTTGGTAGATTTGGTTCAGTTTAACGACACAAAGATGAAGCTAGGTATTCCTCAAATCACAACATCAAGCCCAACAGAGGCGACTGGACATCACAACTCCTCTCGAAGCGCAAGTTTTTCTGCTACCCAAGAGAAAACAAAGCAACCGAGATTACGTCGCGCTAGCGTACAAGTTCTTTCTATGCCGTTAGTCAGAAGACGATCCAGCACGTGTGCCCCTGGGGTCCTAATGAGGGAGCTATCAGACCCGAGTTTGAAACTGCACGAACAGCAACCGACATTGATAAGTCGCGGGTCAATTGTCCCGCGCACTCGGTCGGGCAGTGTGTTTGCGAGAGGCCTGGGACTGACTGCCATTGGGCTCTTTCGGGGTAGACGCTGAAGCAGAATTTTTAGCAAAAGAGAGATCAAGATTTTTCGGGTTAGTACATACAAGTAAATATTAAAGACAAACTTAAAAAACTTCGACGTTTCGACGTGGTCATGACGCCATTATCAAGAGAAAAATAATTGTTCTGATTGCGAGAATAATTATTTTTCTCTTGATGATTGCGAGAATAATTATTTTTCTCCGGATAATGGCGTCATGACGACGTCGAAACGTCGAGGTTTTTTTAGGTTTCTCTTTAACATTTACTTGTCTCTGCTTCAGCAAGTCTCTCTCGATTAAGAGCACATACAGAAACTTTTAAATATATTCTAGTGAATGGCTGGGAAACCTTACAGCTGTATTCTAGTGTATACGTAACCTTGTCATGGTCAGGTTCCTTTTCAACCTTTAGCACACTTAACAAGCCTCGTTTTACATCAAAATAGAATATCAAAATCTCTTTTTGCTCCATTCCTGTTTCCTGTTTTCTCTTGTTAATAATAACAATAATAATAACGCTCAAAAAAACTACTCAGCTATATAAACCTTACGCCTGACTAATATGATAATTTACTAATATAAAGACAGATAAAAGGTAGCAAAGATCGAAAAAGAGCGGCTTAATAAAAGAGGCTACACTCTACTCTTAAAAGTACTGTAGTTCTGATATAATGTCTGGTGAGTTATTCCACAGGATATAGGGGGCAATTACTGAAAAAGTGCGCTTTCCATAGGTTTCAAAACAATCCTTTCTTTGTATCTCTAGAATAGCTGGATCGCCAATGGACAGAAGACGCAAAAGGCGAATTGAATATTCCAACAGAGAACTCCATATTCAGTCACGTTAGCCAAATCAAACATTGTCCCTTACAAGATTATTATGTAATCAAAACCGTCGACACAATCGACACTAAATTATGATATGCCCCTGACAAAAACCCATCCTAAGAACACATGCCTGTTCGCTGTGATCTCACGCAATTTCTCTGAAATTTTACCGCCACATTTTGAATATTACTGAGCCTGAAATCACAACGCAAACAGCAGGAATCCTAGACGGTGGGAGGGGACAGGGGGGCGGGAGACCGGGAGAAAAGGTGGCGGAAGGTGTACGGGAGGAGGGCCTGAAGAGGGGGCGGGAAGTGGGATTCCCAAAGTGGCGGGAAGCGGGAGAAAAAGGGAAAAATTATGCAACATTGCGCAATATTTCGCAATCGAAAAAATGCAAAGAGGCGGGAGCCAACAAACACGGGGTAGGAACCGAGATTACAGGGTACGGGAAGCGGGAGGATTAAACCCCCCTGTCCCCCCCCCCCTAGACGGGTCCAGACACCCTAATTATCTGATACATCAGCGCTGTAGCCCGATGATACAGCGAAGTTTCTCTCTTGGGAATACCGAGGATCTCGTGAACATCAGCAAATCTATACGACAGCTCACGAAAATAACCGCAGGAATGGGCGTAAGAATGTGCTCAATTCCACTACAGTATAGGTTGCTATCGCAACCATGAGACAAAAAAGGTTAT
This sequence comes from Siderastrea siderea, assembly GCA_964030785.1. Taxonomy (NCBI): domain Eukaryota; kingdom Metazoa; phylum Cnidaria; class Anthozoa; order Scleractinia; family Rhizangiidae; genus Siderastrea; species Siderastrea siderea. The sequence continues at coordinate 53,613,527 of OZ034972.1, forward strand.
GAATTCAACATAAACACACAGTGATATCGCCCTGTTGTCATGTGATGTTTTAATCCTTTTAATACTTATTAAGAGTGCCAGAGAAAACATTTCTCAATTTGTTCTCAATTTTCTTTTCATTACCGGTAAATAATAGAAAGTGAGCAGCATTATCCGAAATTGCCTCTCTTAAGCTTTTATTTGAATAGTCACTCCAGCCTTAGTGTTGTGTCCTTAGACTCAAAACCACATCACCGTACGTGACATACGGATTTCACTCTATAAGGAAGAAATCAATTGACATTTGTTTTCTTTTGTTACTTAATCGGTCCCAGGAACATGGGAACCAAAACGCGATGAGAACACGCCGCAAGTCATCCCGACTGGTAGTGTACCCTTTGGTTGCAAATCAACAAACACGTTGATAATTTAATCGAAACAACGATTTTTATTGGCTGGGTTTGTTTTCTTCACAAAGTATGCTAGAAAAAATAAAACTCAGGAAGGTATTTTTATATCGTGAGGTCAAGGGTACAATCCTCCTACTCAAATTTCGCGTCTTAGATTTATCACAGTACGATATATCAGTCTTGTCAAAACTGATTTCCTCCATGTATCTCGAATCTACGCAAGCAATTTCTGCGCTGCCTTATTTAAAGTTCGGCAATGTTGCCGGCCTTTGAAAAGAAACCCGCTTGGTTTTTAAAGCGTGATTCTCAAAACTGGTGGGACTTGAACAAGACTGTTCCTACAGCTTCAGAATTTGACAGTGCATTAGGCGATCGTGACCGCAACAAGAACTCCAAACCACGGCAACACTCACGCTCAATCACACGCCATGACAGTCTTCCTACGATTATTGAGCCGCCCGAAACCGCGCGAACGGGGACGGCTAGCATTGCTTTGAGCGAGGAGTGTAATTCTTCGTTAGGGTCGAGGACTGAAAAAACTGAAAAGTTTCGGTTATGCATTAAACGATGGAAGAAAATTAGTTTTGGCAGACCACATGCGTCGGCATCTAATGTTCACGATCATTTCGAGGTAAGTTAGTCACTTGTTCAAAACTATTTTTCGCTTTAGGGGCGCTCAGGGAAAGAAACCGAAAATCAGTTGTTGTTTCAGTTTACACTGAAAAATGAACAAACGGCACACAGAGCACACCACAAGAAACATTTACAGCCTGCTGCTCAACGGCTGTCATTTGGCTGGTCACATCACACAGACTGTAGAATGGTTTTCTGTGACATGGCTCAAAATTACCCTATAACAAGTCTGAGTCACATTATTTCAACAGGTTTGATCTCAAAGAAAGATTTTTAGGAAACTGTCTTTTCACTATTTATTCCGTTAACTGAATTCCGCTTCACAAGTCCTCAACTGAAGTCTTCGGTCACTTCGAGGAGCTTTCCATTTCGGCCAGTGCTGATAGATCATAAGGAAATTGCCGTTATTCTTAGCTTCGTGTAGATATCTTCATTCAAACTGAGGTTGTCATTTCGTAGTCAAAAGTTTTAATTCTGTTTGTATTTGCACGGATTTTGCTTTAATTATGCTTGTATAAACTTAACTGAGACAAGACAAGACGTTGACTGAGATGTGTTTTGCTATCCGGCAATACTTCTTAAATTTGTTATTGATCTGGTTACGAAATTGGAAACTTAATTCTATCTCGAAGATCTCGTGGCAGACGTTCGATGTTAACAGTTGATTGCAAGAACATGATGTTGCAAGACACACTAGAAGTACACTGGTATTTATTAGTCCTTTATATTATCAGGAATCCGTTCGTCTGTTTTGCAGGTGGTCTTGCTAATGTGTTGTTCGTGTTTCACACCTCATTTCCTGCACTTAGTTATCCGGTTGCAACTGCGCACGCAGGGTCTCAAAATGTCACGCTAATCCTAACCTAAGATGACTAGGTAGTAGTTTCCGGCAGATTTGTTATTTTTTTCACTGCACTGTCTTGTTAACATTTTAGACCACGATTTTTTTCCTTGTCGCAGCTTTACAACGTCCGTGTAGCGATTCCGTGTAGCGAAATGATGTTGTGAACTATTTAAAAGCAACCTCTGTTCTACCGTCAGTTCATGAACTGATATGGCACTTATGAATCTGTTCAGGAGCATCTGATCTGTTGCATTACTATACTGACACACAGTGCTGATAAACATATGGTGACCAGGTTTTTATTGTCGTTTAATGACATGAGGTTTTACTGACGATTAAAAAAAATCATGACAGAGTTTATTCACGTGACTGGTATACCTTCCTGAATTCTGTCATATATCAATTGAAACCTCATAGGTTACTCTCGTTTCAGCTCATAAGACATACTGAAAGAATTTCGCTCTCAAACTGTGTGAAACTTCTGACATTATTTAAAAGATCCTTTGCTCATACTTAACCTGTTACCAAAATTTCAGGCAACGAATTTTCGGTTATGATTCGAAACACTGAAGAAGTGATAAGCAGAAGAACAAATTTAAAGACAATGAGACAAATTTGTTAATCGGCTTATTGTTTCCTTAATTCGAGCATGCATTGTTCAGTTCGACTCAGCAAGTTACTGATAAAGGGATTTGAAACCTATGTTTACTTTTGTGATCACATGTTTCTTCACAGCCCCTGGAGAACTTCAGGCGATTAGCAAGAATAGTCAGAGTTGTCATACGAATTGGACATGCTCTTAAGAGGTATTTGATGGCTTAAACAAAATCCGCAGTTTAAAATCCTTTGGGCCCTTTCAAAGCTTTCTATCCCAACGTAACATAGTCCCTCGCTGTTTTTTTTTGCTTTTTGTTTTTTGTTTTGTTTTTTTTTTGAGTTAAGACGTTCTTTTATATTTTCAATTTCATTCGATTATTTGTTTTTTTGCTCAATGGAAGTTTAATAAATAAATAAATAACTGGAGGACATGCGCTATGTTTTTCTCAGCACTTTAAGCTTTTTTCTTTCATCTTCACTTTGAGTTCTGAGGTTCATGTAAACCCGAGAAAACTGTCACCATACTTTTGCAGTCAAGAGTTTCTCTTGTTCAATGCTTGATACAGCCACTCGCGATAGCATACAAACTAACGCCGAGTTAAATTTAAATTTAATGTTTTTAATTAGTTTGTTACCGCTTCTCTTCCTCTTAACTGATTTAGTAATCCTAAAGCAGTATTCCATCAGGAAGGAATCTGTAAGTCGTTTCTTGAGATCATGGAAGGGTACATGACAACAAGAGAGCAGCACCTGGCGGAAAACAATCAGAGCAACCCAGGCTTCTCGAGTGCAGCGCTTGTGTTTGATCCAAAACAGTTTAAGGCCAACAAAGAGGTAAGGTGTCATCTGTAATGTGTAAAACGGCCCCTGACTGAAGTGCACTGAACAAAGGAAAAGTGCCTAGTAAGGAACTTCAAACCGTGTTTCTATGGAGATATAACAATGGATTTTGGTTTTTCCATCAGGTTAAAATAAGCAAGGAAGTAAAACAGCTTCTGAACTCTCGACCAGAAGAGAGGACAAGCGACCAACTTCAGACGGTAACATGACAATTCTTAAAACATGGTCATTTTCCTGTTTGTTTCCTTCCTGTTTGTTACGAAATAATCGATATGAGTCCAAAGTACACATCTCTAGGGCTTAAGGCGTGGAACATCCGGATAAAATGAACCTTTTGCACCCGGACACGTATAGTATAGGAGAAAACTGAAGAGCGTAGCTGGAGGATCGGATAAAACCCCGATAAAAAGGGAAGGAACCAGAAGAGAGAATGAATATTTCAAGCTCTACTTCTAAACGTCCATTTTGTTACTTAAAAAACTTAACATTTCTCTCTGAACGTCATGCGATTTACATGTAGCTGGCCTGTCTGTTGTCTTGTTTAGTGATCTGATGAGGCTTCTTCGCAGAACATCTCACAAATTCGCGAACAAAACCAAAACAAATTGTTTAATACATGTACAATTAGTTTTTTTACACACTTCGATGACCTTTTTTCCTTTCTTTTTCTTTTTCTTTTGTCATGTGTTTTAGGTTTTATACGCTCTTCAAACCTTGGAGTCTTTCTCTGAACTTCCTCTTCATATGCAGCAGAATGTCTGCAAGGTTGCTTGGCTTCAAAGGTATTTGCCATGCAGAACTGATAATAACGATACTGCTCAAATGATTTATCCATAAATAACTGTTCGCTCACACTCATCACTATGTGTTTTGCTGTTTTGTTTCAGTCTTCCTCCCAATAAAATAATCATTAAACAAGATCACGTAGCAGAAAACTTTTATTTTATAGTAAATGGAACGGGTAAGTAACTGTTTTCCTGAGTTTGTAAAGTTTTACCAAAAGATATATGCACTCTGTTTTTTTATACGTTTAGGCTAAGTCCGAACTAGCCTGCGAAGCAGGCGTAAACGAGGGGCGGGGTGGGGGGATGGGGTAGGATGATGGGGTAGGATGATGGGGTAGGGGGATGGGGTAGGGGGCGAGAAAGTGGGAGAAAACTGTTCTTAGGTTTCGGGCCACTTGAGCCTGGGAACGTTTAAAGTTGTTTTAACTTTTATGTACGGTGTTTCCTTTGTATCGGCCTTGTGCCATATATTCAATGAATATCTATTATTTAGTATACTGTTAATAGTAATACGGCTTTCTATATTAATTTCAAACACTGTGGTCTCAAACTTTTGACGCGCGGAGAGATTGTGTTCTAGCTATTTGGAACAACACAGCTGTGAAAGCTTTTTACAACACACGCCCAACAAAAGCTTCGAAATTTTATTGAGAGGGAAAACAAAAAAATTTTAATTGTCAGCTAAGAAATGTGGGTTTTTAAGTGATAGCAGAAAATCTTGGCTCGTAAGAAGAACTTTTTAAAAAGGTGTTTTTAGGTCATTTATGTTTTAATATATCTGGCATTTCAGTAACGGTGCTTTCAGAAAATGACCCCACTATGGACACTCCATTCACTTCATTAGCAACGCTGAAGAAAGGCTCGAGTTTTGGGGTGAGTATAGGCGGAAACACTGAAAATCATGGATATTACATCTAGGTCGTCAATACGGGATGTAAAACGGAACAGAGGCCGCGCAACAGATAACTTGGTCCACGGAGACAAAACGAGAAGTAGAGTTTAAAAGACTGACAATGGGAGGTAGAGTTGAAAGCTACATATTAAAAACACCAAATTGATAAGGTAGGACTATAAAGTCTGAATGACACGTTTTTGTGACCACATGTTAACATATCTCTTATTATCCGAATCCAGGTTCCTATTGTAACTGGCGTTACGGATCTTTGCTTTTCCCCTTCGATTTATTTTCTCCGTACATCATAACCTCCTAGTTACTACAGCAATTCACTGTTCTGTTTCAGTAAATGTCATTGACCATTTTTTTGTGTAGGTATGAAAACTAACTGTGAATCATTAAGTGGATAACTGTGCCCTTTGCTTTACTTGGCTGACTCGGTTACTGATTTCGCTTACCAGGAAACCGCAATTCTAAACAACTGCCGCAGAACAGCAACTGTAGTGAGCAGTGACCCTGTACAATTACTAGTCATTGGAAAGGAGGTATGCCTAACTGGGAGAAAGTCTACCAAATTATTACCAGAATTTTGTAGCCCCTCTTTAACACGTTTCATTCTTTTCTTCTAGGATTATCAGAGGATATTTATGGGCCAGACGAAAACAGGAGAAGAGCCGGCACATTTAAAGTTTTGTAGGTTAGTTGAAGTTTTGTTCCACGACACTCGACAGGGCTTTTTTAATGCAGAAGCCCAAAGTTGAACGCCGAACGCAGAATATAGTATTTAGGGTGAAAAACTCATCGTGACAGTAAACGGTTAAAGCAGTGATTCCGTCTCATTATTGATGGATAATATTTTTCCAGGAGTTTGGATTTTCTCGCTGATTGGCCAGTTGATCTACTACTGGCCCACCCAGAAGACTGCCTGTTTCATTACTTCAGGTAAGCCACACAAACTGTCTTCTTCTGACGTACCTCCTTCTTTGATTTGTCTATTCATTGCTTACTTCAGGAAAGCCACAAAAAATGTCTTTTTGATTTTTGCCATTGCTACCTCCCTCAGTTTGATTTTGATTGTTCTATTCATTGAAACTCATTGATTACTTGCCTTTTTCCTGTTTCTTTCTCCTCTCTTCGCTCAGATCTTTCTGACCGCTTTTTTTTTTCACTTGATTCCTGTAGACGAGGAACAGTAATAGTCAAAGACAGCAATAAATCTGACTGGCTCTACATAATAGTCTCCGTAAGTAAACAGTCGTCGTTTGCAATATTAAAGAGATCACCAAAGTCACTTTGTTTTGTAGGCGACGTCACTTTATGGAGTGTATCTGCGGGTCTTTTCGTCCCTCCTGTGTTTTCTCTGATACTCTTTTCACCAAGCTGATTTGCTCCGTGTCTGTAGTCAGTGTGTCGCAGCGTGCAGCTTGCGTCCAGCGTTCAGCGTCCAGTAGTTCAGGAATCAGAGGGAAAGTATTTTTCAATTAGCATATCAGATACTTAACTAGAACAATCATGAAGTCGCGTCATGTGAATTTTTGCACGCTTGTCACTGGTTGTAAGTTTGTACTGGGAGCTCTTATTGCTTCATTACATATAGTGTGATTGCCCCCCTCCCCCCCCCCTAAAAAAAATAGTTATTTCATCAGGGCACTGTCAGGGCTGATGAAAATATAATTATTTTCTTTGCAGGGAGTTTGTCAGGTCCTGCTGAGACTTGAGATAATCACCCCCAAATTATCTGGCAAACTACAAAACAGACAAAAACTTTCAACAGCCGACAAACTGGCTGATTTGACGGAGAATCGTCACCGAAAAACCAATTATTCTGCGTCGAGGTTAGGGCATGAGTCAATAAGGAGAAACACACCAGGCAAGTTATCATTACAAATCGACGTCGGTTTCTGTACGATCACGGTATTCATTGTCGACAGTTTATCGATCACTTTATTGATGTTTCAAATAATAGTTAAACTTGTTCACCAACTTGTTAAATTCTGATGATACATCAAGAGAATATTGATGACATGATGTAGAGCATATCACTGAATTTTAACTTATTTCAAACGTTGATAACCATGCAACTTGAACGATTCTTACTATTCACGTTTAAGCGCTCGCCTACGAAGTAGTTGTCGTGTGTTGTCGTCCTAATGGCTTAAAAAGACAAAAATTGTACAGTTACAATCAATGCAAAAACCTTCGAAATCAACAAAACGGTGCCGTTTTAAGGTTACTCCGGACCTTCGCGGGTGTCCTCCCGTCTCCTCCGGGAAAAAATTCGTATGCGCGCCATTTTAAAGGAAAGCACGGCAAACTATATATCGTTGGAAAGCTTAATAAATGTAGATTTCAGAAAAAAAATATGAATTGCCAGTTTTTTTAATTCCACAAAAGAAAATTGCAAAAATGACCGCAAAAATGACCATGCGTCATTACGGCAAACAGATTTCTGTGAAATTTGGCCTAAACGTTCCTAAGATGTTGTGAAACAAAAGTGTGTCGGGGATTTTTGAAATTTATAATATTTCACCCGTGGCGATCTTCAATGCAATGCCCATCGCGCATCCTCTGCTTCTCGAACTTGACAGATTAATTAAAAAATAACCAGTCAGAATATGGAAAAATGCTGACACACTTTTGATGATTGATCCTTTGGGATTAACACTGTGCAGTTATTTTGCCAATGCGCTTGGATTTGATACCCTATTAATTCAATTGAATGACACATGGTCATTTTTGCGGTTGATTGCGATATTCTTTTGCGGAATTGAAGAAACCGGCAATTTATATTTTTTTCCGAAATCTACGTTTATTAAGCTTTCCAACGATATATAATTTGCCGTGTTTTCCTTTAAAATGGCGCGCATACGAATCTTTTCCCCGAGGACACCCGCGAAGGTCCGGAGTAACCTTAATCCGCAAGGACTACAAAACACAACGACTACGGTGAGTTTACTTTTATTTTAAGTTTAAAGTAATGCGCAATTTCCTTAAAATTGAAACAGTTTGTGTGGGTTCCCTGTGTTCTGATGTTCTCTCACTTGTTACAATACGTTACACAGGTTTTTATAATCTGTTACAACAAGAGAGGATGAGCTAAGAGAGTGAATCCCCGTGCCCCATGATAATTGTTTGAAATTTATTACTCATTCGCACCCATCCTGCAAAGGTTATTTTTATTTGTTGTTTCCATATCAACAATCTAAAATCATGTGACGTCATTCTTACTGACCAATGAGGTGTCGTCGTTAAAATAATTACGCAGTATGACACAGAACAAAAAATAGATTTCAGATAATTTTCATCGGAAGAGGCCTATATATATGGGGGATTCGCTCTCTCTCTTCATCCTCTCTTGGTTATAAATGGAACTAAAAATGAAACTTCTAGTAGTCAAAAGTCAGAGATACCGCTGATATTTTCTATGAGCCATCTGATAAAAAGACTTCTGCTCACTTACTCTCAACAGCTTTTTCTAGTTCCCAGTCAACTTGTGAAAGACGAACCAAATCCCTTCCACCTGTGGTGAGTTATTCGTGTTGTCTCGACCAAGCCTCATACACACAGGCAGATTTTCTTTATCCAGATCAAATAGATATTAAAGATAATGACAAAGATTCCTGCGCACCATCTTATGGTAATGTGAAAAAGGGGGTGTAAGTTAACGCTGAGATGATAAATATCCGACGTTTCGGCGACAGTGCCTTCATCAGGGTCTGGAAAACTACGTCGAATAAAAACTCAAAGATGGAGGAAGTGGGAGTGGGGAGGGACAGACGTATAAGAACAGTCAAACTGAAAGCGAGTCTAATAAGGTTAGGCCGGTGTTGATACCAAATACTCCATATCATTGATATATATGGGTTTGCCTAAAAACTGACTATGCTGCCGAACATTATCGCTGATTTCGATAACGTTCCATGCTGCTTGAATAACCAATTAGAAGAAATAGTTGCAAGTATGATCTACACCGTGTTCTGGAACATTTTTGTTTCTCTGCAGCGAAATCCTTTCCAGCAAAAGAAGTTGATTGTGTTCTTGCACAAAATCCAATTTCATAACCTGTTTATGTATCTGCCGTTGATTTGCAATCGAGCTTTGGATTGCAGCCCAGCCCAAGCCTGCATTCCATTTGAGTTACCTGGTTATGAGGTCACAATAAAAATCTTGAGGTGACGTCATAATATCGATATCGACATCAAATATCAAAAAATGCCAATTACCCGTTAAATAGCGGCTAATAGTGGTTGTCAGCTCATATTTGAAAAACTGGTATTGGCCCATCCATAGAATCCAAAAACATCTCAACTCAGATACAATGGTGAGAGGCAAGTGCTTTTACACTGCACCAGCCCCCTCCCCTCCCCTCCCTGTTAGTTTTTTTCTGGTTACACAACAATCCTACTTTTTTGCACCTCAATAACTTTTTTTCTATTTTAAATTGTAGTTTCCCGTAACTGAAGTGCCACAAACCTTTCATCAGCATCAAAGAAAGCAAACGGCTTTTGTACAGCTGGGCTTGCTACATCCGAGAAGTGTGTTTGTGAGTGTCTTTATTTAATCCCTTTAACGTTAATTTGTACGACAGCCTCTAAAGAAAGCAGTGAGACCTTATCGTCTGTGTCCTACACATCTGCGCACACCATTCAATGCCCAGGAAGACCAACAAAGAAATTTTCATAGTAGCACGTAATACACCACTTCGTTTGCTTATCTGGGAAGGCGTTTATATAGCAGCCCTCGTAAGGTTTTGCAATAATGGTTGAGAGAACAATAAGTATATTGGAAGTATTTAATAAGTATTGTTATATTCCAGTTATATAATGTATGTATTAAATTACATCTGTAAACACCGTTTTATAATTCTTGTTTATGAACCGTTATTGGATCATTTTACCACTTGTTAATTGCGTATTTCTACTGTTATCAAGTGGAATAAAGCAGTTATGGAGCCTCTACATATGAGTGTGTTAGGCGGGGAGGGGGGCGGGGGGTGTTGAAGGAGGTGAAATTAAAAGGTTATGAAAGCTGCTACATTCCGACGCTAGATTTCAAAGAATATGGACAGAGGTTTGAATCCAGCCCGGCAGATTAACACTCCGCACTGCGTCCGCTTCTCAGGAAAACCGGGGCCAAAATTTTTGTGAACAAACACTGAACTGAAAGCAGCTTAGCTGACAATTTTTAGCCCACTGATTGCTGGTTTAAACGTATTTCTTTTGTTTTGCTTCCAAGGGTTTGTCCACACTTCTTAACTTCGAACACGATTTTCAGTTTCTTCAGCCAGCTAGTGTTAGTCTGGTAAGTACATCCTTACGCGTTGAATAAATAAATAAAAATAAAAACCGTACTCTTTTTATAACGCTTAACTATTTATTTAACAGTGGTTTCAGCTTCAAAATAAACCTGCTTGATTCTTAAGTGTCCTTGAATTTCACGGGGCTTGATGGGAAGGAGACGACCCACAACACATCGAGCGCCACGTTCTACAAAAGAGCGAAGCCTAGGGATGAGGCAGAAATGCGATGTTTTCCTTCAGGGAACAATAGTTTCGTTAGACAGGGCTTAAAAGTGGTCAACAGTGATAAAAGCTGGCCTTTCAAAAATGGCTTCGATTTTCTACTTAGAAAAACAGCGTTGCTCGTTGAGCTAGATGTTGGATACTTTAGATTTTTCTTCACGTTTCCAGACGGCTAGAATTGTTTTCTTTTTAAATTTATTTGACGACACCTATCGTTTTCGGCGGAATGAGGGAAAAATTGCCCTACTATCAAGTGTTATCATTGTCCCAGTAACGAATTTTAACTGTGACGTAAGGAGCAGCATGTCTATACTTTTGCACGTGTGCACCCGGTCCAAGGTTTGCCTACCCTGCAAGCAGAGGTCTCTTGGTCGCCCTATGTCTCGGCGGGCGCCGGAACATAGGGCGACCAAGAAACCTCTGCTTGCAGGGTAAGGTTTGCCATGCATACATAAGCATAATAACCACTGGCATCCGAAGCGGATACATATATGTTATTGAACTAGGGTGAGGTCCGCATTGGGAAGGTATTGGTCGAGTTCCTTTTTTTAAGAAGTTTATGGACCGAGCCGAATTAAAATACTGCCGAGCCGAACGTTTCCTTTATCCCTAGTTTTTTTTTCTTCTTCAGGTCAGTCGAGGAGCCGAGTGTATGATGATTAACAAAAAATTCTTCATAAATCAAGCAAGTGAATTAACCAAAAAATGGATCAGGCATAACGTGAGTATCAACCAAGAGACTCTTTTTGATAAGTTTTTTGGTTCTTTTCGTTTTGTCGTTGTTGTTGTTTCAATGACTGTGCTGAACTTTGTCAGTCTCTTTCTTTTTATTTTACAAAAACCTTTATTGACAATCAGACAAAATACAAGGTACAAGGCAGGCCTACATTAAACATAAATACATCATAGAATGCTTATCTACCAAAAATGAAGAGTAAAAATGTGAGAAATAATAAGATATTAATTTCTTAAAAGATGTCAACGAATTTAAATCTAATAAATTTCAGTGTCATCATTATTTTTGCTATGAGACTTTCTGTTCGATTTGTAGAGTGAATTTTTTGGCTTTCAACGGTGTTAGAGTGGGTTTTATATTTAAAGAGTGTCTTTGATAAATTATATGTTTACGGAGAATAATTACATGGTTTAATAATAAACTATCTTTGCTAATGAGACCAAACGTTATGTCAAAAGTGCTCAGTTGCTTAACATCAATACCATGCTCTTCTAACCACTCTGCCACTAATTAACAGAAATTTTCGTACAACAATAAACTATCTATATAAACAATCTTTTATAAAGAATCTTGTCTCTCAAGGCAGCTGAGAGGCTGGGAACGAAATAGTAGCGCTAGATGTGAGTTAAATATTTTTTGTTACAAATTTCAGGTCCGCTCGTACCCTTCAAGAGAGACACTCCAGAGAAATCTTCAAGAAAGAATTAACTGGGACGCATACAAACAAGACGTTGTCCAAACCATAATCGCCAGATGATATTCAGTAAAGACTATTACAGTGTTAAAATTTAGTTTCCGCAAAGGGCTTTACATATGCGCTTTACTTGTGATATCTTTTTATATGATATACGAAAGTCACATGTCACGAAAGATGTTATTCATCGTGGTTAGAAATGTTAGCTTAGCTAATCGTTTGACTCACAATTTAGTCATTTTGATGTGGATCGCGCGCGACGTTTCGACCGCTTTGACTGCTGGGCTTCATCAGGTGATGGTGTCGGCTGGCTGTGTATCATTATAAGTAGCACCGTGGTTGTTTGTGATTGGTGCATTTCGATCCTCGTTGTTCCCTCAGAGGTCCGCTGTGGGGCCGATGGTCGGCTGTTGTGCTGTTTGACTATGGGCACTAGGCTTCTGAAAATTCAATTCTGTTATCCTTTTTGATGTTGTCAGGATGAAGTCTTAGTGAATGGCCTCCTTTACCCTAAGGGTGTACCAGACTGGGTCCCGGTCAATCAAGAATGTTGTAGCAGCGCTTTCGATAGGGGAGGGGAGTTGTAAGAAAGGGTGTGTTGCTCAGAATCTTCGGAATGGTCAGCGGCTTTGTGTCCTAACAACCGATCCGCTGACCAAAGCACTCTTGGCATGGCGAGCATGCTGCACGTTTCAGACATATTTTGGGCTCGCCACACATTCCTCCCCCAGTAATGGATTGCGTGACGGGCACGAAGGACGTCTGGAGAGTTTTATTGGTTCCTGAAGATGCTGCGGCGTGTGCGTACTTGACTTGCGCTGTCTTTCGCGCGGATTTCATGGATTACGGCACGTGTCACTTTTTAGACCTTTTTAGTTTGTCATTCAATGGAATTTGTTCATGCCAAGTTAAACGGTCTTCGTTGTTAGCATTCCTGATGTAATGCGCCGATCAATTCGAAACTTCAACCCCCCCCCCCCCCGCTGCGCATTTGAACTTTTGAAGATTGGCTCGTTCAAAGTTCCTCCCCCCCCCCCGGCCCAAACTTGTGTTCAAATACGGTAAAGTGCTGGATTTAATTGTCAAATGCCCCTCCCAAGGAACAAATGTTTTTAATGAGAATAAAACAAAGACATTTTGAATTTATTCTGGCAGTGTAGTCGCCTTTACTGAATGTTCCGGTCGTTTGAGAGTGAGTCAGGTCAGTACCTCTGAATGATACTAAAAACGTAGCCTTATGCAATGACCAGGTGCAATGCATTTTTTTAGGTGAAGACAAATTTTCTGGAATTACTATAGACTACATATACTATCAGACATGTCAGAATTCTTAACATGCAGTTTTCAAACTCTTTACGTTAAACGATAAAAAAGCAAAGATTAGCCACTCTTATCAGTCTTATTTTAAACGTTTCTCGGTGTTGGAATGAGGAAGTAAACATAACTTGCAGTAAAATATATATAATCGGTCATTATAAAAGTGGCACGAGCCAAACTTTCTTCGCCATATTCTATACTCAGTCAATGTTGTGAACAGTGGGTGGGTAGAGGCCAAGTGCCTGCCATCCTGACGTACCTTTACACAAGAAACTTTACTATACCCTGTCTCTCTCCACCCAGGTGTTTAAATGGGCATCAACGACATACTGCTAGAGGTAAACGTGCGATGAACTAGCACCCCATCTGGGGGGAGTAGCAATCAATTGCTTCATGCTGCAGAAACCGGGTTAAGCTTCGGCCGTTCTGCCCCCCAGTGCTTCGTGTGTAACTTTTTTTTACCCTAATGGAAAGTCGGTAAATTATGATCGTCTGGGTGAGTGTAGTCCTGAGAAGGACTGTTTGTGATGACATTGACTTGTGTTTCGACAACCTGAGCGGAAGTTAATCATCGGAGTCAAGTGATGACTTCCGCTCAGGTTGTCGAAACGTCAGTCCACAAACAGTCCTTCTTAGGACTTCTCAGGCCTCAGTAGGGACGATCAGAATCTACCCACCTATGATATGTGTCCTGGGTTCAAACCATTTACCATTCTAATGGAAAAGATAACAAATTCCAGAGGGTCACTGTTTTGAAAACAAGGTTTTTTTATTTTGATCATCTTTTTTATGAAATGATCACATACGCCTTCACATCAAGGGTTAACTGGAACAATTGGTGCGTAGCAAAAATTGTTGTCAGTGAAAGAGAAAAAAAAGAATAGTCAGTGTTGGAGATCAGTTGCCACGAACGTATTAGGTTTTCAGTGAGATTTACTGTTATAAAAGTTTGGCAGACTATTTCAATGTAAGTAAAACAACCATTGTTACTGATTATTTCGAACGCAATTACTAATTTGAGTCTATTTTGTTTAACTTCTTAGCGAGTAAAACATCAAGTTTGTAAAACCGCCCTCGCGTGCCTATTTTTTACTGTTTTTGTTCCAAGTAAATGATAAGAAAGAGACCTTAAGGTTGCCTTCAGAGAAACCAACCAAGAAATAAACGGATAATGGAATCAATATTCCTATTCCCAGTGCTCGCTCGCACAACACAGCCCTTAATTGTGGCCAGTAACTAGCCAGAGATTTAATTCAGGCGTGCGTTTGGTTATCTCCCTTGGGAGTGGCTTTCTGTATCTAAATAAACACGTGTAAAGGTGAATTTGTCCAGTTTAGTAGCAAGCGCGGAAGAATTCTGGATTCCTGTTCGTCTGTTTTAAATCCTTCAATATAGCCGATGAAGTCCATCCTGTGCCGGTCGTGGTTTTCCCCGCAGATGTTCCCGAGGCGCCGCCCTCTGGTGTTCCTGCTGTCCCTGCAGTTCCTGCTGCATTTCCTGCTCCTGTTGGCGAAGAAAATCCGGCTAACGCTGCTGCTGCCGCCTCACAAGAGGTAATTTGTTTCTTTGCTCATTAGTTTGCTTCGGCAAGGTTTACACGTGTCATCAGTTTTCCTTAGTCGTTGTTCCTTATGTCGGTACTTCAGTCGGTTGGGGCCGACTTGGAAATTAGCTACTTAAAGTTTCTTTCGTTCCGTCAGCGGCCGTTCAATTTTGTTGTTTTGTACTAGTCATGTCTCTATGGGACGCTCGTGTCATGCCTCTGGATTCCATTTGCTCGGTTGCGGCCTAGGAGAACTCTGTTAAGCAACAGCATTTCCCCTTCAGAACGTTACATTTACGCTCGAGATCTAGAGTTTTTCTCGCTCGATTTTTTCTCTGACGACAGGGCATCCGACCTTGGCAGGCAGGATTGAGACAGTAGACGTGTTAAGACACCCTGATGGCACCAGCCTCCTGTTTCACCAACGCGTTGGCAAAACGTTAAGAGCAAAACATTCAAGAGTGTTTGGAGTCAAACAAACTGCTAATCCTGCTATTTGCCCTGTGCGGAATTTGCAGTTCTTCGTCAACCTTTGTAAATCAATGCGCCTCGACCTTTCCTGTGGTTTTCTTTTCCGTCCCACATCCCAAAAAGGCGGCATTCTCAATGCACCCCTCCTCGCTTCTACCGTGCAAGCAAGGCTCATTAAGTACCTTTCATCTCTGGGCATTAACGATGGTGAATCAGTTCATGGTTTTAGAGCCAGGAATTCTATCCTCCTTCGGCGTCTCGGTGTGTCTAGAGAGGAGGTAACGAAACACATTGGATGGAGATCCATTACCTTGGTCGACTACTGCACTCAAGTTGAAAAGGTTATGTCTTCATCCACCTCTTCAGATGCCTTGGCTCGTATTACTATTGACAATGGAAGCGGTTCATCAGCAGAACATCTTGGGAACACTTTCCGTAAATGCAACATTCTTTCTGGCTTTACGGCGGCTTTCTTAGATTCCTAGATTCCTAGATCCTAGATTCGTGCTTGTTTTGGGATTTAAGTTTTGGGATGGGGGAGTTTAGTTACGGGTTTATGGGGTTGAAGAGGCTGGTGGATACCTTTCATTTCATCCAAGGCTGTCTTATGCCTCTGAGCCAAGGACTCGCATGCTCCGTAATTCGTAGCCTGTTCCAGGCTCTCAGATAGTTGGGACAGCATGAAAATTAGAAAGGGAATGCAAAAATAAAACGCGCGGCATGTCGGAAAATGGGGGCGGTGGCGGGAAAGGGAAGGGAGAGCCGCCTTGTGTCTCCCCAGCCCCTTCGCTTTTTTTCGTGCTCTTTTTCTCAATTCACGCTTACCCCACTATCTCGGAGCCTGGAACAGGCTACGTAATTCGCGATCGACTCACGCGTCCTCAGGCCTTTGTTAAGCGAGCGCCCACTGGGAATAGATTATTATTCCCTGTGCTCGCTCGCGCAACACAGGCCTTACAGTCAACGCGCTTCACGCATGAACGCTCAACTTCAAATATTCATCGATTAGTTCATTCTTTGATTTCATTCTTCGAAAAATTTAGCGATTCTCGGAAACTTGGATTCTATATTCGAAACACTATTTTAGTTATTCTGTACTTGTACGATTGTTTTCCCCTCCCTCCCCCTCCCCTCATTTTTCACCCATCTTGGTCTAGTCTTTTCGCCTTCTCGCCTGCGGACTTGCATGTACCGTAACTCAACTCACGTGTCCTCAGGCCTTTGTTAAGCGAGCGCCCATTGGGAATAGACTACTAGTTTCTCTTCAGAGTTACAGAGATCAATCATTTTGGTATCAAATTTCGATTTTTTTTTTAAGGCGAAACAAATCATCGACATGAAATTCCTTGAAGATTTGTCTCACTGGTATTGAAAGAGGAGTCTTGTGGCGGCCTTCGTCTAAGTTTTAGAATTTTAATGACCTCATATCTTTTTTTCAGGTAAAACCACATGCAAAATAAAACAATTCCGCGTTTGTAGTGTTGACATTGTCAGAAGTACTTCTATCGTTATACTATTTACTGCATACCAAGTGTTTGGAGAGCAGCACTGCCCTGCAGTTCCGCATTCTTCGCATTCAGTGCCGCCAGTCTCGTCTCTCTCCTCCTGCAGCGCTTCATAGTCAAACTTGAAGAACAAGAGCAGAAAACTTTTAGATCGTGCGAAAGTTGAGTCGAAAACTACACTTAAACAGGCTAAAAGCCTGCAGAATTGTCCGAAGAATACTGTATGGACTGATCAACGTTTGAAGGTGTTGTTATGACCTTAAAAGCTGAGTTGTCAGCCTTCGCAGATTTATTTGAAGAAATTGTGCGTTTTCATGGTATAAAAAGCAAGACAAATAAAATAATGACAGTAGATAACGCAAGACGTCACTTTAGAATTTGGTACTACTGAGGTAATCAACACTAATCAGTTAATCAGTCATTGCCCTTGCATCGCCCTGTTCGTTCACGAAGGCAAGCCAGAACGCTTATCTTATGGGTTTTGTCAAACTCCCAGTAAGTCCATGCTCATTTGATTTGCGATGAGAGGAGATTGGATGTAAGTGAACCAAGCCGGCACAGGGTGTTATGGGAAATGAAATGGTCTCTTCCCAGTGCGCCCTGCATGCCATGTTTTAGCATGCCAAGTTGCTTATCTTGCTCCAGACTCTATTGGCCAAAATGATCTATAACTATTCTTTTTTTAACTAATTATTAGTGGCGGCAGTGTGGGCACGAGTCAGATTTGTGCTTTGTGAGGGCATTTGCGTCATACGGTCTTTCCATCTAGTTTACGTAATGAATCATGAAACAAAAACATTTCTGCGAGGCTTATTGATCCTTCTCAGCATCAAGTGATTTAAAAACTGAGGGAAGAACTAAAACTTTAAGACTAATTTCATTTCAGTTCTCGATTTAGCTTAATTTTTTTATTAAAAAGGATTTATAAACAACAGCTAAAGCGTTTGTTACCTCGTCATCCTCTGTGTCGTGAAATCGGTGGTACTTTTTACGCAAATTCAATGCCGTTGCCATGGAGACCAGCATGATCAAAACCAGTGCCAAGCGCAGGTTATTTTGCCTGAGGGTATTAGAGAACAGGTAAACAGTTAGAAGCTTTTTCAGGGCAAAACTGAACTGCATGGCCCTGAGAAGGCTGGTGAGGCTGGTATTCAGGTTACCTTATCAACAGCTTTAATACAATAGCGCGTCAGGAGCTCCTGGCGCGCAGAAGAGATAATAGGGTCCTCATCACTCAAATTGTAATAAATAGTTGATTTATTTGCAGCATAAGTGTACACTAAATCACATTTTTAATGAGAACAGCCTTCTTAGGTTTTGATCTTAAAATATATGAAAACAATAGGCACTTTGCACGCACAAAAGCGACAACTATACTCGCATGCAAGTAAAGTGCTTCATGCAAATAAATGCAAATAAGCTTTGGTCCTAGTCGCACTTTCGGACAACTTTAAAATTTCCCACATCATTTTGGACATGTTGGCTTGTAGCATGCAGAAAGCAATTTTAAACTGATTCCTCCTGGGTAAATAACTGGTCAGTATGGAGTTTCAAAGCATGCTCTACCAGGAATTTTTAAGAAAGGGCGTAACTTTTTCAACCATTAATATGCATATTTTATTACATCAGAAGGCTTGGATAATAGAATACGTATGTTTTGTAATATATTATAAGAATCGCACCATACTGATACAAACATAAGAACTGATCAGGCTGGGAAAGATGCAAAATACAAATTTTTTTGGCCTCAAGGAAGAACATGATGGTTGGGCGGCAACCTGAGTTTGAATGCGACGTGTCTATCAGACCTTGAGGCAGGACTACGGATAAATGTTTTCTGAAAGTTTCGCCTGTTTTAACATTTTCGCTGCTGACGAAACTATGTCGATCACACACGTCCTTACGATGATTCTCTTAAGATTTGAAACTAGTCGCACGTCACTAAGCGCGGGACAATCACAATGTTACGACGACGGAGTGCTTCTGAGATTGAATGTCTTGAATGGCTGTTCGTCCAAACAACAGTAGGTCGCACTTGTCTTAAATTAGTTATTACATTCTGACAAAAATTGGAAAAAATGTTTCTAGCGTATCGTACAAACGATCTACTTCAAGAGAAACGATCGTGTATTTCTTTCCCAACAAGATGAGAAATATATCAATTTAGTGCAACTGGAACTGAGGAGGAGCGTGGAGGCTACGGTAATCAGTGTACGGGGATGATAGCTGCAAACACTATCTTTCTTGTTGAACTCAACGTATGCAATTTTCACAAGAAATCAAACTTTTAGGACTAGAGATGTTTCAAGTGCAATATAATTGAGAAACGTGAATTTAGCTATCGTTTCTAGGCGCTATCGTTTCTAGCCTGTGTAGCTGGCGGGATTGTGTGTGTGAAGGCGAAATTTAGCGGCAGAGCGACTGGCAGACTTACGCCGCTCATGGAGGCTCCACCACCAAAACTTTACCTTCGCGTTTTACCTTCGCACCCGCACAATACCGCCAGCTTCGCAGGCTAAACACCAAAAATAGGAGTGAGGTGCGGGATTGCGGAAAATTAATTCAGAGTTTAAAAGAACGAAGCATATAACAAATGTGCTATTTTGTTATTCTTTTGTTATCCAATGAGATGCAAATGAGTGTGAGGCGTTTTTCTGCAATCCCGCACCTTAGAGAAAAATAGCCAGTCCGAGTTGCAGATAACCTGGTGTGAGGTTTTAGCTGTAAAAAGACCAAGAGAAAAAGCGGTGTTGTGAACGTTTGCCTGTACTGATACACATACAGGAAGCCATATATCTCAGTTAGGAATGAAAGGTGAGCCCGGAGAAGCATTTGAATTAAAAGAGAATTAAAGTTGTTTTCGATGCTTAAATCATAAGAAGTAGATCGCTTAAAGATTTAAGTTAAGCTAGGTACGGAACCTTTAACTCAGTGGAAAACAGTAAGTCTAGGGAGTGACTAAAAACTTACATTTTGCTTCTTGAACACTCCTGAACCGTATGAACCGGGTTTGCTACTGCGTCCAACTAAACTGACGAGCTTTTCTGATTTGCGGATTTTACGCACCCCTTTTGAAGTCTCCTGGGAACATTCAGCAATGAAAATAATCCTTCAGTCATTTGTTCTTTTGTTTCTAAAGTCACCGCCGCCACTGAAAGGGTGGATTTCCCTTCTGAAAGGGGTTCGGTTGTGTTTTGTTTTCAGGCAATTAAGTCAGAGAGCATCTGACTTCGTAATTACGGAGCAGTGCCTTTACTGTTTTTAGTAAAGTAAGGAAGAACCGAGTTTTTAATTAAATTTTTGAAATACCAGCTTCTCCAGTTTTTACAATTGCTGCTATTTTCGTAATAACGGCAAAGAAATCAACATCAAGATGAAACCGACGTTAACTTTTTTTGGCCTGTGAGAATATGAACTACCTTGTGCATGAAAGAATCTGAAAGAAGTTGAACGTGGAAGTTTCTACATTAATTAGTCACTTACAAACAAAAGTTTTTTTTCTCATGCGTGTAACCAGTTAATTAGGCCTCACTTGTTTCCTTCGCATTTAGCATCATGTAATGAGTATAATTAATCGACTAGGGATTGCTTTTGCCTTTTGCAGAACGCACTCGAGTCTGGGGGTGCTTTCCATTGTGCCAAAATTTACGGAAATTTCAGTCGAAACATAAATGGAACGCTTCGGTCCAGGTGGAAATTTTCCGGAAAAAGTGGTCCACCTCCAGAGGTGGTACTCGGTCCGGTCCGACCTAAACTTGCGTTCCATTTTCAAAAATTATCGTTTCCAGTCCCACTTCAATACGAAGTCATCAAAATTTCGGTCGAAACGTAAATGGAACGCTTCGGGCGGGTTGGAAATTTTGTTTCTATCGAACAATGTTGAGGTGCGGGATTGCGGAAAATTAATTCAGAGTTTAAAAGAACGAGGTATACAACAAATGTGCTGTTTTGTTATTCTTTTGTTATTCAATAAGATGCAAATGAGTGTGCGGCGTTTTTCTGCAATCCCGCACCTTAGAGACAATGTTGTTCCATTTTTCCTTGGTTAGTTCCACTGGTCTCTGACCGGTCGGTCTGGCAAAATGGAAAGAACCCTAGGTTTTTTGATGTACAGAACTTGTATCGTGTTGAAAATAAATCATCTCGTTCTGGAGTCTAAGTGGAAAGTATGAAGTGATTTTCTGAACAAATAGATACTGAGCTAGACCACTGAAAAACTTTTAAGGTGATTCCATCGAAATAGAAGGAATATTTAAAATTTTCTAAAACTTGGTCCACTTGGTAATTATGTTTAGAACATTTCAAAAATGCAATAAAAAATAGGGGTCACTGTCCTTGTTTTTTCACAAAATGGATAGCCATTAATAGCAACTATACGACTCGCAAGGTTTTCCTGACAAACCCTAGTAATCAGAAATGAAAACTATAATTGCTTTAAAAAGACATTGCTTGTATTGAAATATTGGAGCAGTTCAACAAAACAGACATTTATCTTGTGTTGTGTACTATTTTAGCTGAACAGGAATCAAGATTATGAAATAAATTAAAGAATTTGCCGCGTACGTACATACCCTGCTGCACCTAAAGATGTGTTCTTTTCGGCACTTAAATAAAAATATCTCAAAGCAGAATTTTTAACTTTTTTTGAAATCGCGATATATTGTACTAGACCGTGTGCCATTTAAATTTATGTCTTAAAAAATGGGGGTCACCGAGCTCGTTTAGGAGAAAACGACCATTTATTTCTCTGAACAGCTCAGCTTTCATAGAAAACCTATAAAGTTCCGAAGGTGCGCGCGCTCGTGCACGCGCTAATCACGCAAGGAATGATGCGCAGAAAGGATGCGTAATGCAATTGAATGGAATCACCTTAAACACTAGACAATAAATCGAACCCTACTGAACTACACATTACATATTACAGCAATTTTACCAGATTGAATAAACAATTAAGGATAAAAATTAGCGATAGTAGTTTCGAATGACGTTTCGATGACTCCTCACTCACGAATTTAAAAATGATGAGTGAGTCATCGAAACGGGCTTTACCTCGGTGTAAGAACCTGTGAAACTCACGGATGACGTAAAATAATGGGAACGAAACATTTTAGACAACAGCGTACAGCATAACAATAGCTACAAACAAAGAAAATCTTGTCAGGGTCTTACACCGAGGTAAACCCTCGAAACGTCATTCGAAACTGCTATCGCTAATTTTTATTCTTAACTTTCCTTTAATGCAAAAATGATCCCAAACGACCTCCAAAATCATTCGTGCATGCCAAAACATGCTGATCTACAGTGACACCGCCACTTAATTATCTTAAAAACATAACATTTTATATCAGTATCAGTTTGGGTTTAGGAAAGGGTACTCAACCCGTACTCAACTGAACATGCTATCTTAGAAATCACTGATACACTTAGAAAGGCTCTGGATAAAAAATTGGTTACCTGTGGTCTCTTTCTGGACTTTTCAAAGGCATTCGATACTGTGAACATGACATTCTGTTGACTAAACTTGGAGTACGTGGAACTCCTCTTAACTGGTTTAAAAACTACTTAGTAAATCGCACCCGGTTTGTCAAGATTGGTGATACTAAATCCAGCTACGAAACGATTGTTTGTGGTGTACCGCAAGGTTCAACGCTGGGTCCACTCTTATTCTTACTTTATATTAACGACTTGCCAAACTGCTCTAAGAAACTATCATGTCGAAGTTTTGCTGATGACACAAATATGTTTTACACAAGTGATAAGGTACAAAATCTTGAAACAGTAATGAATGAGGAATTGAAACTAGTTTTTAAGTATTGCATCACAAACAAACTATCCATTAATCTTGCTAAAGCCCCATTCACACCAAGAAAACATAGTTTATTAAACCAGGTTTAACAAAATGAAATTCAGCAACAGAAAGCTGAATGACTAGTTTAAACAAAGAATTCAAGGGAGCTTTTACATGTTTTTTCATTTGCACTAAATTTGCAGTAGAAAAAAAAATCAGCAAACAACTTTTATAAAGAAAACAATTTTAAACCTTGTTTAATTAAACTGCTTTTAAACGTGTTTTAGCTTTGGTGTGAATGGGGCAGAAGACAAACTATATGGTAATCTCATCTTCAAGATTAAATGGAAGTTTACATATACATAGTATTGAACGTAAAAGTCAAATAAAATATCCAGGTGTCTATATTGATCAAAATTTACACTGGGGACCCCAGATCCAACACATTAACGACAAGCTAGTGAAAATGTAGGTATCATTAATAAATTAAGATATTATGTAGATATTCGTACCTTAAGGCAGTTGTATTTGTCCTTCATTTATCCATATTTATAACCTATGGTATTACAAGCTGGGGCAGCGCTTGTAAGACCAGGTTACATAAGATTCAAACTAAACAGAATAAATGTGTTCGTAGCATGTTCTTTGCTTATAGCAGGGACAATGCTATACCATACTTCAGTCTTTTAGAAATTCTTACATTGGAAAACATTTACAAATTTAAAGTAGCCCTTTTCACACATAAAATTACTAAGAACGTAACAAACGTCCCTATGATATTCAAAGGAACCCTTACCCCAGCCTCTGAGGTTCATAGATACAACACCAGATTTTTGTCCAGCCTTAATTTTCATCGGCCAGGGATAAGCAATAATTATGGAGCTGCCACTTTTGCTTTTGTTGGATCCAAAATTTGGGAAAACATTCCCTTTAAATTAAAGAAACTCCCTTATAATAACTTCTATAAGCATTATAAACTGTACCTTTTAAATACTCAATGAGTAATTTGATTTCTCTGCCCTCACTATCAATAATCATTTCTATTGTTTTTATATGAAATCGTAAATAAGACAGTTATGCACTGTTAATTTTTCTTTTTCCGTTATACAGCTATTTCAATTAAGGTTGTCGGATTATTTCAACCTTACACGACAAGACCGAAAGGTAGTGTGGGTAGTTGCAAATCAGTCTTAGTTTTACGGCTGTCAGCTGTTGGTCAGGAACGTCACATTTCTTAGTGCAAGTGATAAATGGGCACCATCCGATTATTGTCAGCGACAATCCTGATTCCGCTTTTCATTTTCAGTTGTTAGTACTTGTTATGATGTGCCAAAATTCATGTTCCATATTCAGTTTCATGATGCTGTTTTTCCTACTTCAAATTTACATACAATGCACGTGCTCCACGTGTACCCACATAATTTAAATTTGCCGTTTTAACCAAGTAGGCAAAGAGATCAGTAAGATTAAAAATTATGTTTTAAACAAGAATTCTATCTGAAAATAATTCTTTCAGGGTTTTTTTAATTTTTATACTATAAAAACCCTTCCATATGCTTTGCTATTGCATGGCAAGAAAGGTACTGCTAATTGTGGTGAACGTAGCCATAAAAATCCCATATTACCCTGCGGTCTTGTCGCAGAGGCTTAAGCTTTCATACGACAACGTTAATTGAAATAGCTGTATGTTACTTGTAGTTTTATGTAAATGTCTACGCCAGTTAGTTGTGCGTGGCAGTGACCAACTCGAAAGCCTAAGCTCTTTTGGTCACTGCGCACATTTCACATTTCATGATTTGTGTAATTTGTTGTTCTTATTGTTTTCTTACTTTTGTAATGTATTGTAATTTCTGTAGTAACCTTTTGGAATAGTGCAAAAAATAAAAAATCTAATATAATTTATAAGACAAGCATAAATAATGTTGAATACCTGAAAGTCATTACCCTCAATTAAGGAATTATTTAACATATTCGTATCGAGAAACAGTTAGCTTTGGGGAAAATTCTTCTTGACTAACATAAACCAAACAACGAAAGTGCAAACAATATACCTACTGAGATCTTAATTTTAACGCCAAGATTGGCTTTTGTGGCAAGAAGTGAATGGTTGAAAATTAACTATTGTTTCTTTTGTAAGATACGACCGCAATCCCCATCTTGCTGTTTCAAAGTAATTAGAATAAGCTATAATGACAAAAAAAAAAAGCAAAGGAAAAACCACGAGAGAATTGGTTTTCTCAAGATATTTCGGACGGTCAATTGCAAGCCGTCATTCTTCCGGGGATTTAATGAAAATAGGGAAAGTCGTTACATTATGTAGTAAAACGGTTACAGTCATCCTCGGCGACCCAGGGGCAGATAGTCGGGGCGAGAGGCAGATAAAACGGGCGAAATTTATGCGAGCAGGAGCCTGGTGCGATCGATAGTTTACAAGTCGAGTGGGAACAGCCCCTGGGAGATTACCTTTAACGGACTAGTTCAAGAGCCCATTGCGTTCTTGCTTCTAATTGAGCACAACTTTTGAGGCATTGCACTTTTTGTGCCCAATCAGCGATTTATCAGCGATCAGTTTATTTCACCGTAACTTTCGTGACTTCTTATACAGAGTGTAACTTTGCTAAACCTTTTACCCAGATCTCATGCACTCGTGCGTACTGAAATCAACTTATCTATCTCGCTCGTTCGATAGGCCTACCAGCGAAGAAAGTTTTCAATACATACATACATACATACATACATATACTTTTTGTTGAGGCAGGTTGGTTTGAGGCAACCTAAAGGCTGGTGGGGACCTGCCAGAAACTTAATTAAAAACTATTTATAGCAAAAACTTAGTACTTAATTTACAAAAATTAACAAAAATTTAAAAATACAGAAAGTCCGTTTGTTTTGATGTTATCTGACAGGCTTCTTTTTCAAATTGAATTTGTTCTAGTATCCTTGAGGCCTGTCTAAGTTTTTATTTGAAAAGCTGTAGGGAGGAAGCATCCTTGATGGCTTTCGGTATTAAATTCCAAACTATGGGTCCTCTGTACCTTACACTATTTCTGCCAAGGTTACTATTGTACCGTACATGCGAGAAGTCATTAATACGCCTTAAGTTATAATTATTGTCGGTATTGCGTATTTCGAATAGGGCTGTGAGTTGATCAGGTAAACTATTGTGGAAAACCTGATAAATTATAGAAGCGAGCCTACGCTTGCAGTATGTGAACCCACAAAGCCGAGAAATCTAGAAGTTTGGAAAGGGTACTCAAGGAGAAAGAAAACAACAAGTACGAAAATCAGAGTGGTGTATTGTGAAAAGTTCACACCTTAGATGTGAACTTTTAGAAGCGTGCAGATAGGATTTACGTGCGATCCACAACACGTCTTTGTGTTTGCTCCAAGCTGCACGCTGCTAAAAGCTGCCCTTCAAAGTTTGAAGAACTGACGTAACAACAAAAATTCTGAGGAGTGGACATGAACGACGACTACCATACCCCACCGACCCCACCCTCACTGCCCTACCTATTTCAATTTGAAACTGAGCCCACGGTTTACAAGCCACTTAACGCCGCAATTTTCAACTCCCTCTCGTATATGGCCCATTATTCTGACTACAGCAACACAAAATGGCGGGCGGGTTAGAGCGTGGGAATTATAAGATCGTGAAACTCGGGAACTCATTATGAGATTTAGTCAGGAGTTTTATTTCTTTAGAAGATATATTTAAAATTTTGCTTCAGAAAATGTTAACAGATGATGAAAAAGATTCAGCTTTATGCAAAATCGTCGAAAAGCTCCAGAAAAGCTCGCTCTTCTTCGAAATGAAGGCAGATTTGCAGGTAAAATTAGCCCCTGGAATTCTGTTCAAATTTGGCAATACAAGACGTATGATTTGAGGAAACCACCAACACGACGCTTTGATCTGGTTGAATCAGTTAGCAGTATTACTACTTCCTTCTCCCCACCTCTCAGGATGAGATGCTTAGCTTAGTGTATCGCATGTTTTGTGCTCTGCACTTTGTCAATTAATTAGCTAATGTTTACCGGTACTTCTTTCTAACTTACATAAGGAGGGAGACGAAAGTTTTCTGTCTATAGAAACAATTCTAGAGCAGAGACCTGAGGCCTTCAGATCAAAAGTCTGACACTTTAAAATAGTTGACCACCTGAAATGTAATATTTAAGCTTACAACATGATGTTTGAGCTTATATTTTTAGAAGGTTTGTCTTTTCTTACACTCCCAAAGAAAGAAGTAGCAAAGCCTCACATTCATGTCTCAGACATGAAAAGGAGTATCCAAACCTATCTCAGAGATTCTGGCTGGGAAGTCAAGATACAGAATGCTGTTTATACGCAGTTAAAGAGGTAAGGCTGTATACAAAAAGTACACCTGTACAGGCTTCAAAAGCATGTCAAGCAGGGGTGGATCCAGAAATTTTGTAGGTTTGTTTACCTTTTTATAGGAAATTAATGCTACATGAAGTTATTTGCAACTTCACCCTGCGCTTGTCACCTTGTCATAGTGGTGAGACTTGTTTGTCTTCATGATCCCAAGAGCTACGCTGGCGGAGGCATTGTCCCTGGTAGACCATTCTGGATTGGTCGAGTGGGAGAGGCCTGACAAAGGACAGCCCCTGGTCCTCCAGGTTGGGAGTTTGGCATGGGGCTAATCACCTCATCCTGTAAAAAACTGTTGATTACAGAAACTAGAAATTACTTCAGAGTGAGTTACACTGGGAGCAGCTCAATCACCTGCCATGCTCCAGCACAGCAGTATGATGGGTATGGGCTCAAGCTGGAAGGAAGCATGTACATGGATACGGTCTTGGCTGTCTCCAAATAGAAGGCAAAAATACGGTGCTTGAATGTCAGATTCGTATACAGTGTAGGAAAGTAGGCTAATTTCTGTTATTTTGACCTAAAACTCTGAACCCATCCTTAGCTAGAGGAGGCTTCTCTTTGAGGAAGGGAGGCAGCATGGGTAGGGTGACTGACTTTGGGAGTAAAGGACAGGATGGCAGGTTTTTGGCTGAGTGGTTAGGACACTGGACTTGAAATCTGAGGGTCCCAGGTTAAGGTTCTCTACTAACTGCTGAAGGACCGCCAGCTGGAGTTGTTCTCCGTAGACCCAAGTTCAAGTAGTCCTTGGTCATGTTTCATTGTCCTTGAAAAGTCCATCACAGGAAGCGGTCAATTTAGTATTTGTTGATTCCAGTTTTTAGAACAGCTTTTACAAACTAATACTCAAAGTTGATTCTCAACCTTTTTGTTTTATACATAATTGGACAAAATATTCCTGGCATTATCATGTAATCTTCCTCAACAAAATACAATGTACAACACCACATTCATGTTAATTTCTTTCATTTGGAAATTTGCTTTTGATTATAATAGTCTTCTGAACTAGTTTCCCTTCTAGTTGTGTTTGTTTTTAAGTCACAATGAATTCAGATACCTGAATTAACACAAGCATTATTGTCTGTAATAAGGTAGATCAAAAAGGGGAACACAGCAGGGTTTTTTTTTCTGCAATTCTCGTAATGGACAAGTATCCGTCATAACAATAACTGAAAGCTACATGTAACCATCTGAAAAAACAGTGCTTAACTTTGGTGTAGAGGCCTAAATACTATTGATTAGTGCTTAACCCTTAATACTGCATCTATGATCATTTTGAATTTCGTGCTTGGAGTTCAGCATTCTGTGTTCAGGAAAAAACCCTACTAACCCTTCAGGCCTCTTCTTGATTTGCTACTGTCAAGTCTTCCCTTGCTGGTCACCCCATCAGATTGTGAGCTAAGTGATGCCATCCTCAGAAAAGGGATGTCTGTGCTATGGCATTGCTCGTCAAGATTCAGATCTTGTACTGATTCCCCACAATTTGTGGATCTGTTGCCTGTCAAATAGGCAACTCATGTCATTAGATGTTTTTTCTTTCTTTTGTTTTTCTATTAGTGACATTACATTTTTCTTTTTTTCCTAAATTTGATGATGTGAACAAAGAAAGTCGCCAGTTTATTGGTTTTTATCTGAAAAAGTTTAGACAAATTTCCTAAATTTGTAAAAATTAAGTGCCGTGAGAAATCACCTGTCCAAAACTCTCAAAGTTAAAATGTCACATTTGAAGGTTGAGTTTCTTGGCATTCCTTTACACTTAAAACTTTTTTGTTTGTTTTAAATGTTAATAGTTTACCAGTGTCTTCAACATCAGACATTCCTCAAAACCTACAAAAGGAGCCATTGGCGTTCATTCGCAAAGCACAGGTGCGTAAGTGTAAAATAATTAAATTAATTAATGTATTGCATAATTATCTACATATTAACAACAAGCAGCATATTAACAACAAGTATATTTCAATTATCATTTATTAACTACTCATTGTTTGTATTTTAACTCCCTGTAATCAGCACAACTTGTCAAAATATGTGTACAGCAATACAACACACCAAAAAATCTAATAAGAGATTTATTATCCAACTTAACCTTTTTCAGGCCTGATCAAGCAACAACTAAATACAACAAAAAACTGTGAGAAAAAAGTTAGTGAGCATGTACATGGTAACAAACCGATTTCTTTTTTTTTTACTGTACCAACAACAAATATTTGCTTGACAAACCAGCTTTTTAGTTGTACAAAAATAGCTAACTGTATGAATATCAAGTGTAATTGTACTGTGTTGTTCTACACATTATTTAAATCATACTCACTCGAGCTGGATGACAATATCTACTTCATTTAAAAATCTTTATTTTGTAGATGAACTGGGAGAAGAGGATAGTGAAAAGCATTAACAGCATGTGCACAGAATTATCACTTCCACTGGCAAGAAAGGTTAGTCAACTGTTATAGATTCGCTATTGTTCTAGGACTCTTTCACTCCCAGACTGGAAAAACTGATCTAGAATAATTCAAGAACAGCCTGGATTATATTTAAAAAAGAAATTGTGCCACAGCAAGAGCTTTCCGATTTGAACGGACATGGCTTAGGATTTCACCCACAGACTCATACTTCACCTAATCCAGAAAAAGCAGTCCATTGTAACTCAAGTCTAGAATGTTTCAATAAAAGATAAGGGTAGCAGAGGTTCTTTCCAAATTCCCATGGAAATAATGTTTTGGGGGAGCAGCAATACAATGGAACCCTGATATACAAATCCCTATTTAACGAAGACCCTGGCATAACGAACAGTATTCTTCAACCTAGTAATAGTAAACTGTATGGGAAAGAATCCCGATATGACGAGCCCCTGTTATAATGAGCACATTTTTCCAGTCCCTTGGCACTTCGTTATATCAAGATTCCACTTACCTGGGTTTGAATCCCAGACTCAGCATCATGAGTGGGTTGGGCTGCACAAAAACCAACATTTCTGAATTCAAATTTGATTTAGACTCCAGTTGCCACAAGTTTGTCACTCGTGTGACTGGATATTAAAAGTATAAAAATGCCACCATTGCTTAAAAAATGATGATTCGTTTTATTTATCATGTTACCAGGTTATCTACACAGCACAAATGGCTATATTCTATTTCTTAAGTTTACTTTATAAAATAAAGCAAAACAAATTTAACATGCAGCACCAGTAAAATGGCTATGCAAACCAATTAGAGCGCATATTATATGGAAAACTGGTATCCTTCTTTTTGTAGAGGTCATCTGCAGACCAGGCCCACATGTCATCAAAGTTTGAAACTTTGGGCACTGAACTGGATGAAAAACGTAAGTTATACCAAACTAATTGATGAGTGTATGTTCATAAAAATAGCTTTATATGTTTTTAAAAGGCTTTTATCAGGTTTAAGTCCTTTCCGTTTTGACAGCTAGGTAGTGTGCAATGTTGTTTTGAAGTAGCCTGCAAACGCAGACGTATTTCCGGCTGTCATAATATTTTCGGCAGAGAGAAATGACAACTGGAAATATGTCTGCGTTCGCAGGCTAGTTTTGAAGATGAGTGTTATTATTTAGTGTTTTAGAAGAGTGTTTCTCTTGCTAAACCTTTTTATTTAACATGATGGTTTACATTTCACTCTTCCTCCCTTTCTTCTTAGAAATGGAAAAAATCAAGCCAGTTTATGCTCCAAAAGACTTTTTTGAGGTACAAGTCATCAATTTAAAAAGAGTTTTAATTTGTACTTTGTGGAATGACAAGAACTTCTTATAAATCAGCCAGTCAACCAATCAGTCAGTCAGTCAGTCAGTCAGTCAGTCAGTCAGTCAGTCAATCGGTAGGTTGTTTGGTCAGTCAGTCAGTCAGTCAGTCAGTCAGTCAGTCAGTCAGTCAGTCAGCCAATCAGTCAGTCAGTCAGTCAGTCAGTCATTTAATAATAGTTTGGAGTATTTAGCTTAAGTAACTAATTGTGGGCAATATTTAAAGCTATCATAACAAATTTAAAATGCTCGTAATAAATAAATTGAATAAATTTGCTGAATGTACTTAGAAAGAATGTATGAGTTAATTATCTCATAAATAAATAAAGAGATAAATTTATTTATTTGTTTTCAACGCAGTGTTCGACACTAACTTTCCTGCTAATTTGCCCTTCGGGCAACCAGGTCTCTAGTTTTAGTTGCCCATGTGTTTGTTTTGATTGCTGGCCACCTAGTAAGCATCCCAGTTGCACGACATTGCCTAATAACTCATACGATAATCACAAAAAATGTTCAAATTCTATTTCGTTAACTCAGTCAGGTTTTAACATACATTTTATTTAGAAAATTTAAAAGAGTATGGTACTGAATTTTCTTACTGATACACAAATAAAGAGCACATAAAACCTTTTTTTCCCGTTCACTTGTCTCTTTCTTTTATAACCAAAACACAACAGGCTACCGGTAGGTTACAGGTAGGCATTTAAACAAGAAATAATGCATCTTGTTTTCCTCCTTCTCAAATTCGAGCCATGGGAAATCTTTCTCCCACGAGGTTTGGTATCTTCGTCGCTTGCTTTCGCTTTTCTCTGGCTTTTCTGTTGCGCTTCCTCCAACCTTTTCTCTTTAGCTTGTGGGCCTGCTTTGGCATCTTCCTTATCATTGTTCTTTCATGTTTTCCTTGAAAACCCGAATTGAAACAGACTCATTTTCAGAACGAACGCCACATTTGTTGGCAATGCAAAGACAAAGCATATTTGGCCACACATGGAAACTAGGCTTAGAAATTTACCCATCATTCCTTGCGTGCTGAAGCATGGAGACAACAAAGAAGACGATCGAACGTTTCATTTTTCTTGTTCAGAATGACCCTTTTTCAACCTTTTGCTGTGAAAATGCTCCAAAAGATTGCATTCTTATTAACAAGTAAATACTGTTCACAACAAAGACTTTTCAATAAAAATTTATTGAGTTTAATTCTTGCCAGACAAGAACAAAAACTACTCGCCCAATCGGGCAAGATGTGCCAGAATTTTACTTGCCCAACGCGTTATTTTTGTTGCCCTGGGCAAGTGGGCAAGCGTTAGTGTTGAACACTGCAACGTGAACTCTGTGCTAGGAATTTAACTTAAACTTTAGTTTGATGTGCTTCAATAATATGCTTGCTGTAACAGCTGAAAGCCTAAGTGTCATCAACCAGAGTAAAAATGTCCTTCAAGTTGTATTTATAGGGAAAGACATGTTTGTTTAGAATTTTTAAAGACATGTTTGAACACATCAGTCCCTGATTTCATTTTGTTATTTATTTATTTATTTGTTTATTTTTTTATTTATTTGTTTATTTATTTATTTATTTAAAATATATTCATAAATATTGATTCTATTTTACTATCTTGCAGGCTCTTATCAGCATAGAAAATCAAAGTTTCACTCCACTTAGAAAGACACCAAGGTAAAGTAGTTTTCTTTTGCTGAAGTATCGCTTCCTTTGGCCGAACTGCAGACTGCTAGTGCAAATAGAAGCTTGAATCCTTTCTGGACGCTTAACACCGGTTATTCGAGTTATGGGGATCAGCAGATAATAAATGGATCCTCTATGACACCACCCTGTTTTTCTTAGTGAAAGGGACTCAAGAATGCTTTGATTGTATTTATGCTTAAAGTATCAAGTGAGCACAAGATATGTCAAGCATGGTTGAGCTTTTTAAAAAATTTAATCGTTGACATACAGCTTAGTAATGCATATGTTGCTTTACATGATCAATTGAAAACTGTTTTCAAGGATTCTGTTTAAACAAATTCCAAATTTACGTTGGGTTGACTTGTGAACAGTTAGTCTTATGGAGATTAGAACACATTTTCTCACATCAACTTTGTTTGTATCTTTTTGCTTCCTCCCTAACTCTTCAACATTTGTAAACAAAAACAATTAATCCTGTTTGCAAGCAGGAAATCTATGCCCAGTGTTACTTATGGTCACACAGTTCTTAAAACCTTGGGTAAACACCTGTACAGTATGTTTAATCCAGGCCAACAACTGTGTCCTTCCGAAAGAACATCTCATAACACTCATGCTCATGAAATCCACCCCCTGTCCCCTTCTATAAGTAAGTCTGCATCTACTGGTTATTACTTTCAGTGCCCTCTTAGTCTTTTAACTAATTTATAGCTTTTTTTATCTATTAAAATTAATAGCTCTATAAAAGGCTGGGGCTTAATCAAAGTTCAGCTGTACACAAAATCCCTCCAAGAATTGGTGAGTTGCATGCAGACTAAACTGAAGGAACTTATATTATTGTTCTTTTGTCTTATTGTTCTCTAAATGTCATGCAGTTTTCAATAAGAAACACTCACCCATGCACTCCCAAAATATTTTAAAGCCATTTTGGTCAGAAATGGGGTGTAGGTACTCGTCTGGAATAGGCTATTTAACAGACTGGGAAAAGCAGTGTACATGTTTGGGTGATAGGTACAGAAATTATTATTTATTATTTTAGGTGATAATAATATTTTGAATAGACGTTTCATTCTCCAAGGTGGTTTTCAGAGAGGTCCCATGCTCTGAGCAAAACACCCCCATGGGTGGAGACGGTGGGATGGGAACTGAGGAGAAAGGCAGTGGGAACTGGCACAAAGGAGGAAGGAACTCTGAGAAAAGTAGCAATTGTGAAATGGTTAAAAGCAGGAGAAATGTGGACATATTTCACAATATCTATTCAACCATAAAAGTGGAGATACTGAGGATGAGAAGGGAGAGGTGGGAGCAGTGGGTATAAGGAGAGGAAGTTGAGTTCTCCCTGCCCCCCACCCCACCCCCCTGGCCCTTTCCTGCAGTGTATCTACATAGTATTCAGCAGCTGAGAGCAGGTATTCATTCATTTATTGAAGAGTGAGATTCCCTTGTGCATGTTCCCCCATTAACATTAAACTTTTAAAAGACAGTTGATTTCCCTATGAATATCATCTAGTGTTTTGAATGCCTAGACACCTTTCTAATCAAAAAAGTAAAATGTTCTTTCCCTCTGAGTATCATACTAGTGTATCACACTAGGTTAGCCATCAAGATTTTTAGGTTAATGTTGCATTAAATCATAATTTTCAAAGTATTTTACTTAAAAATAGAGAATGGCCTACAGAGAACTGGATGCAGGAAGTCTTCATAGTGGAGTGGATGATGCTTTGCTTGAGAGCTCATCTACAGGTACGTTAAACATCTCAGTGCAACCCCCTCCCCTTGCTGTCATCCATCCACCATTTTTTTTCTGTTTAAATGTACCTGATGAAAGACGATAGGTTGCTTAATTTGTTTTTTGCTCTTATTTTACGTCAGATTCATTTACAGCGGAGTGGAACAAGATAGGAAGGAAAGGTAGGTTTTTATACTGACTTCATCAAAATGGTGTAAAAGCCATGAAACGGATCAAGCTTCAACTTTTTAACCAGTTTTACTCCATATCGAGGAAACGCGCAACCACTTCTAATTCTTCATTTCATCGACTATCTAATCACAATATTTGAGAAAGTCAGCCAAATTCCCAGCAGTTTGAAAGGACTGCAAGTAGTGGTCTTCTTTTCCACAGCGGTCTAACGCGCGAGAAATGTATAAATAAACAAACCAGGAGCGTTGGAACGTCGCCATCTTCGCATTCTACAAAAAGACATACAAAAATAAAGAGGCTTCTCGCAGGCAAGAGTTTGAAAGGGTGAAAATATAATTTACAAGTATACTGCAAGTGAAACGTTCTTTATGTGAAGCGTCCTAATTATATCTCCCCTCTTTTGGAAGCAAATTATCTCTACTCTGTGAAATGGCGACTGTTTTGCTGTCTACCCTCGCCATGAGGTTGTCAAAGTTTTGCACCTGTTCTCGTGCACGTGTGTTTAGTGTTTTTAGTATTTTTTTCGTTTGCCAACATATTATTCACATGTTTCACGTAAAACGAAAAACAAAATACCGAGTAGGAATGGAATCTGGCTCTTTCCGGTCAGTACCAGTCGGGCGTGATAAAACGCCGGCGGCAATGTGAGTAGAATCACATGCAGGCACAGGTAGCCCAAGCTCACTATGAGAGGAGCGCATATATTAAGCTGTTCCATTTTGCATATATTATGACCTCGGCAAAATATAAATGCAAAATAATTCACAATAATAAATGGTTCACCTTGTTTTTGTGTTATATTACTTGCTATTTAATGGCCTTTTGGGGTGATTTGAAGCGTTTTGAACGAGAATAAGCGTCCTTGATTATTTGTCCCTAACACTTAATAAGCGAAGCGAAAGGTAACACACTGTTGGCCGTCACGTGGCCGATTCAAAGTTATTTATTTGTTGTAAATCTCGAATTTTGGCACCTCTCTCCAAAACTCTTTAAGAGACCAATGGCGTTATATCGTAGCAACAAATACATACCAAAAAATTCCAACATTCGCGTTCTTTACCTTATCAAAATCGCCATTTTCAATCTCCCCACCACATCGAACCATCCGTGTGACGAACTGTTCGCGAATGCAAATTTCTGATCTCTGTTCATTGGAAGACGTGCACAATAGGCGCTCAGGACAGCAATATCCCGTGTATGAGAGGAGTATTTGACAAATTACATGCGAAATTTAAAAATCGCACGTGAAGCGTGCGAAATGCAGAACTTGTGATTTACAGCAGTTTTAGCACCAAAACCTTACCGGGAAAAGCCACAATACTGTTTCAATTTTATCTTGAACACTAAAAAGCTGAACGGAGGTCTCTTTTGACACCCTCTGATAGTATTGAAGGTTGATATTCGAATGTCACTGTGTGTAGCACGTAAGTAATTTCGATTTTTTTTTTCAGTGCTATCAGCAAGGGTTTTTAAAACTTTTAAAAGTAAAAAGTAATCGGCCGTTTCGACCACGCTTCACGTGCGACTTTCAAATTACGCATGCAATTTGTCAAATACTCCTCCCATACACGGGATATTGCTGTCCTGAGCGCCTATTGTGCAAGTCTTCCAATGAAAAGAGATCAGAAATTTGC
This sequence comes from Siderastrea siderea, assembly GCA_964030785.1. Lineage (NCBI taxonomy): Eukaryota > Metazoa > Cnidaria > Anthozoa > Scleractinia > Rhizangiidae > Siderastrea > Siderastrea siderea. The sequence continues at coordinate 53,649,458 of OZ034972.1, forward strand.
ATTCGCGAACAGTTCGTCACACGGATGGTTCGATGTGGTGGGGAGATTGAAAATGGCGATTTTGATAAGGTAAAGAACGCGAATGTTGGAATTTTTTGGTATGTATTTGTTGTTACGATATAACGCCATTGTTCTCTTAAAGAATTTTGGAGAGAGGTGCCAAAATTCGAGATTTACAGCAAATAAATAACTTTGAATCGGTCACGTGACGGCCAACAGTGTGTTACCTTTCGCTTCGCTTATTAAGTGTTAGGGACAAATAATCAAGGACGCTTATTCTCGTTCAAAACGCTTCAAATCACCCCAAAAGGCCATTGAATAGCAAATAATATAACACAAAAACAAGATGAACCATTTACTATTGTGAATTATTTTGCATATATTGCAATTAAAGCGTACTTGCTGCATTTTTCATACAAACTCTTATATTTTGCCGAGGTCATAATATATGCAAAATGGAACGGGTTAATATATGCGCTCCTCTCATAGTGAGCTTGGGCTCCCTGTGATATGATATATACGTGAGCATATGCATCGCCGTAGCTACCCTTGTTGGGCTTGCACGCGTTTTCCAAATTGCCAGTTGTTACTTCAAAGGGGCACTGCCAGCTATTTTAGCAACAGTTTGAATAGCCAAATGACACATTTTTGTGGATGGAGGCCCGACAAAAATGGTCCAGATTGGCTAAAAATGCCTTTTGCAATGGATGGAAACTATTAATAAGTATTTGGCTGGTATGGAAATGGATCCCAACTTAAAAAGGCGCGACTATTTCTCGTTTCTCCTTGTATATTTAAGCTAAAAACGGCAAAGCTGATTGTGGCTCGTTCTTTCTTTGAAAGTTTGCTTGATATCGTTCCCAATTCAAGTTTTAGCAAGATATTTACATTTAAATTTGGCTAGAATCTCTCCGAAAAGGCATGAACCTTTCCCTGACATTGCCCTCCCCCCCCCCCCTTCCTGTGGACTGTTTTGCAGCGTAGCTGACTGCTAGCCTTCTGTGATTTCAACAGTAATTCAACATGGGAGTTCGTTAGCTGCCAGACAGTATGCAAAGTATGGTGTGCCTGCTGGACTGAGGAGGGAGGTGTGGAAACTCATTTTGGGACTTGAGGTTGATGATCTGGTATGTTAAGTCATGACCTGGTTTTTATTTGATACCACATGCTGGTGAATTCATGACGGCTCTATCGTGCCGAGATCTGACAAAACCGCTCTTTGTGCATGGACTTGCAGATAAATTCCTTATGTTACAAAGCACAGTAAAAAATTCCGCCAGTGCTAACGCACGATTTATCAGTCATTATTGAGGGTCAAATCAGGACATTATTTGAAGCTACGCGTGAAGTGTTTTTTTTTTCTATTTTGACATTTTGCTACATGGTGTAACTAGTCGTACAAGGCGTGACTTGTTTTTCAGTAACCACACCATCAGTTGTACTATAATTTTGTCATATCTTTGCCATGCACGTTCACGCTCATCCCATGTACGCGTGCTTAAAGTAGCTTTTACCATCTCCTTTGGTAACTTTTTTTTACATGACTCAGTATTTTATAGCGGAGCCAGCGCGCTAGCGCGTCAGCGGAGCTACATTGCTAAGGAAATTTGGTAACCTATCAATCCAAGAAATTTTGGTAGTGACGTAATACTCACGTGACCGTACGTACGTCCGTCCGTCCGTCCGCACCACAGGGTTACCAATACACTTCATACACTGGATATAACCCTGTGCTGAATCCCATGTGTTTTTGGCGCGAAATCGCATGTTGACCCGCGTTGTAGCAAAACAAGCAAAGACAACGCAAGTCAAAAACAAATTTGTTAATGGAAAAAAAAGTTCAAAAGAATACTCAGTTGTCTTTTTGGTGGAAGGGGAAAAGCTCAATTTAGGCGAAAAAAATTAGGCGATAAAGTTCAGGCGAAAAGTTCAAATTTGCCTTGTCGGTTCTGTTCGAACTCGGTCGGCACACCGCTTGAGTTCGCGGCTTTTCGCAGCGGTTTCGACGCCAAATATAGCAGAGCTAGTGCTTTTTGGTTTTTTCTGTCCACAACCATGGTTTTTACGGCGTTCCGAACACATTTTGCCAGGAAAAACACCAGCATTTTCATGCTGATAGGCAGCTTGTCACGAAGAAAGAAGTAAGTATTACAATTAACTTAGTAACTGTTATTAAACGCTCATGGCCAAGTGGATTAATATCTGGCTCCATACGCCGACGTACCGGGGTCGGCTCCCAGGGAGGCTGGAAATTTTTTTCTTTTGTTTTTTCTTTTGTTTTTTGCTTTTTTAATTTAACGACTTGAATGAGAGTAGTTTCGCAAATTAATAACTGCCAGCAAAAAAACAAACAAACAAACAAACAAACAAAACAAAAAGGGGGGCTCCGCTTTTAGGCTTGGCTAAATCTATATATTACTGATAGGTTAACAGCTCAACTTAACTTCCTGCTCGACCTCTTCCGTTACGTATGCAATAATTTGTGGGCAATTTTGTTTACTCTGTTAACCCTGAGCAGAATGAACAGAGTATTTATTAGAATAGGTCTCAGTAGAAAGCGTTTGGGTGATGCTTGATATACCAAGTCTTAATAACGCTTTCTGCAATGACTCTTTTGCTGACCGTTCTTATGGCACTATATATTCTTTATACTGTATTTTATTTAGTCTTTCTATGTTGATTCAGTCCATTAAATTGTAATAAATAAATAAACAAATAAATAAATAAATAAATATATTGTGTTGTCATTCTATACCCAGTCTATATTGTTGCCATTCTAATGTGTTCTTTGTGACTTAATTCGGGCTCGTTACTGAGCCGGATTTTCATTTGTATTTTTGCAGGACCTGTTGTATTTTCAACAGCTGAAGCAATATGTTGTTGAGTATGACATGTTGGTGGATAGTCTCATTACAAAGGTTACCCTTAATTCTTATAACAAACATTGGATTCTAACAATTACGTCACTGCCAGACTGCGCTTATGTTTGCGATTATGGCTTCTGGCGTCACATACCAGTTTACGCTCTCAAATTGTGAGAGTTATTAGTCATTGTCCTGATCACATCAGACGGTTGTCTCGATCTGGAATGGGTTTGATGCGATCCGAGATTGATCCAAGGTTCCATCTATCTAGACGGGAAATGGTCTTGCATCGATCAAATTTGGTCTAAGTGTGTATTCTAAAGTGACGTTCTTCTATTAGTCTAGTTTTGCATTAGACTGTTAGAAAAAGACTTTTCAAACTGGAACACTCTCTGCTCCAGTTAGTCATGCAAATTTGGCAGAAGACATTAAGAAGAAAATCACGCTCGCGAACAAGCGAAACACGCGCAAAACCCGAACGCGCTCTCCCCAGCTCCCCTCGTTACAAGGTTACAAGTGTAGATGCAGTTCGAAGATCTTTGAATGTTGTATCACGCTGTATCTCTTTTCGTTTATTCCTCAGGACATCAAACTGACATCTTCGAATGATGATGACTACTTTGTGTTTGAAGATGTCCTCTGTCAAGTAAGAACTGAACATAACGCTTCATTTGTAACAATGTTGATTGCAGCGGCTAGTTCACGTCTTTTAATTGCGTCATATATCTTCCAGTAGTTGTTTTAAACGAAAGCCCAGGGGCTGGGAGGGAGAAATGATTGTAAATAAACAAGGTTTAACGGATTGAAAAGCTTGCACGTATAATTTAATCTCCGTGAGCAGACAGAAGTTGGGTTTACCTCAATTTCGATCTGGACGTGGTCTACATGGAGTAAAACCAATCTTTTTTTGTTTGTTTGTTTGTTTTTCTACGATGCGCAGCTGGTGATCGGGCGGCAAACCGCTTAAAAGTCTGTTGTTGACTTTGGTCTAGAATGTTTAAAGTGTTTTTGAACCTGCGAGTAAAGACTTTAACTTTATAACTGCCAGTGTCCCTGTGTACAAGTGTCAAAACAAAATTTGGGAATTTTGACCAAAGGTGTTGATTAAAAGCCTAGCCACCTCATCAGTTAACGAAAACATTTTTCTTTCGTAGGCTCTTCTTGTTTTCAGTCGAGATACTTCCATTTTGCAGCATTTTGAACAATCCAGCGCCACGCCACCAAAATCTTACATCCGAGGTAAGGACTGAATTTCAGTGTCTTTATTATTGGATGTAATTTCGTCCCTTCCTCCATAGCTTATCGCTCACCATCACTACGTATGTGCGGCGGACACCTCACTAATGACGCAATCCCCTAGCCTAGTGGTCAGTCGCGCCAACTGAAGTCGGTTGTTTGATCCTTACCGGCTCTGCGTGCTGTTGTCTCCTTAGTCAAGTAACCTAACCCGAATTGTCTCTCTTCATCCAAGGACACCAGCCTACTGTCTGAGAGACCTGACAAAATGCTGGCTGGGGGGGGGGGGGGGGGGGGATTTCGGGGAGAGTTGTAATACTTTTAGTTGCTTCATATTACAGAAACCTGAACTAGACCCCTGAACCGACGAATCTCCTGGCTCACCGTTCGGTCCTGAACTAAACCCAGAACAGACGATTCTCCTGGCTCGCTGCTCGATCCTGAACTAAACCCCAAAATCGACGAATCTCCTGGCTCGCCGCTCAATCCTGAACTAAACCCCAGAACCTGCGAATCTCCTGGCTCGCCGCTCAATCCGTTGGATTGGACTGGACGGAATCTTTTTCCTTTAACCTAACTCTGTCAAATACACTGCGCAGGCTTGTCTAGTAGCCTTTTTTTCATCCAAGTGTCCCTTAAACTGTGTCGGGAGTAACAACTTTTACTTATTATTTCTGGTGCATAGTTATTGGCCTTGGTTTCTGATGCGTTGTTGCTGACCATGGTGTAACGTTTCTTGCAGGTAAACTTGGTGTTCAAGATTACGCCGTCGTCTATCCTCCAAATGGTAAGCACCCTCAAGATTTCAACAAAAATTAGGAGCCAAAGCTTGGACTGACTCTTAGAGGGAAAATTTTAATGTTTTTCTTCTTTATTTTCCCTTTTTATTCAGGTTTTATACCATTTCATGGATTTTCTATGTACGGTAAGTTCTTATGAGTCTTATTAGTAGCATCTTCCTGCATGAAGTACAGAGTCGTGGTTGTCTTAGAGACATTCCCTAGCTTGAAGAGGTACCCGTTTAAGAAGAGCATGAAATTTTTTGCTAACGTTAGATGTAGAGAAGGTGAACCGATTATTTAAGGAGGCAGGATGGTTGAAAGTTTCTGAAGTAGAAGGAGATCTTAGAAATAAATACTATTAAAAGACTTGTAAACACACTACGACCTATTTAAACAATTTCTAAACTTGGTTTAACTAAACTGCCCTTTGTGTTTGATGTAGCTTCTCCACTTGGTTTTGTATGTGCTCAAGCACCACAGCTCTACTACCTTTTCCGACAAATTTACACCAGGTGAGTGCTTACATGAAGTACAAAATTGTGCTACTTACAGAAGCAACGACTCCGTGAGTGTAACGAGAAAATTTGGTGGCTTTTCATCAATCGCGAAACTTTTTACCCCCAAAATAACTGTACGATATGATAATGAAATCTCTAAACTAAAGAACCTGGTTACGATCTGAGAAAGAGACAATCTTGTCAGAGGGCATTGACATGGACCTAAGTACCTTACCCATGCGTGAATTGCTTCTAGACTGTCAACTGGACGATATCAAGGGAATGTTTCAAGGACCAACGAGCCGCATTCAGTTTTACCGATTTTATATGACACGCAATGGGATAAATTGAAAAAAATTGGCCTGACTCTTTCAATTTGCGTGGAATTCATTTCCATCCTGGCCATCCGTTTCTTAACATTTTCCATGCACTCGATAGCCTTTTTTACCAAATCTTGATCATAAAATTTAGGCTTTAATTGATTCAAATGTTTTTTGGATTTTCAAAATGATACTAAACATAAATGACACAATACCTTTGGAACAGCAATTCGTTCAACTGCTCAGTTGTGTGGTAGCTGACGCCGTGTTTATTTTCGTTTATTGTAGGTATTTTTTCCGTCTTCACACTATGTCTTCACACCCTCAGGTAAAACAGTGTGTTGCGGCCTGCGAGTAGGCTCTGTTTTCGTTTCGCTGGTAAACCATCCCCTTGAAAAGCGCAAAACAAAACTTTGGCGCCGTAACGTCCCGTGTAAGTTTCAATAAAAGCGCTGCGAAAGACAAGACAACAGGTTTTCGGAGTAGTTAGTGGTGAATGCGTTAGCAATATCAACCAAGGAAGGCAAGTCCCAGTTCGAGATAGGGGGGCATTCAAGATGGGGAAGATTTGTTGTATTCAATATTTTACTTATCCAGCATTCTGATTATCTAGTCACCTGCCTTGGGATATTAACTATTTTTTAATGTGATTTATCGTTATGATTCTATTTTTTTGACAGGGAATTTTGTCATTGTGTGTGCTGTTCGAGAACCTTCTTCAAACTCACGAGCCTGCATTGTTTTATCACCTCAAGGAAGTTGGAGCACATCCGTGAGTAATTTCATATCTTTGTGATTTCCGAGAGCGGAATATCTAATGGTTGATGTTTTATTTGATTTAATTCTAGCGAGTAGCTGTCTCGAAAGGGCATTCGAGAGAATGAAGGTAGAGGCCGGTAGAGCAATTATTGTACAGTGTTTGTTTGTTTGTTTGTTTGCTCGGTTGTTGTTGTTGACGTCCGTTAAACAGAAGGCATAATTTGACAGTGATTCTGCACGTGCGTTATACATTTTAGTACATTTCTTTGCTGTCCTCACCAAAACAACAACGTGAAATGACTAGATTCAAGGTATCGTGGATAACCTGAACACACAATGGTGAATTTTTATCTATCTAACCTCAAACGTTGCGAATTTCGGCTACATCCGACCAATCACACGAGTTGGAAAAAAACGCAAAGACGTTTGAAATAATATAGATTTGTTTGTTTGTTGTTGGGTTTTTTTTAAATCATAACGTCGCCGTCGTGGTTTTGTAAACTCTCTAATTACGGTTGCGACAGACTGGCCTGTTTTACCCGCTAATAGAACATTCCAGCTTTCGTGATGTTTAGACCATGGGTTGATTATTTTCCAGGCTTCGTCTGGTCTTTAACTGGCTTATCTACGCCTTCGCGGGATATTTAGAGACGGAGCAGGTGAGAAGTGCTTGTGATGTGCCATGCCTCCCTTTTAGAGTCAGTTGTTAGAAATTGTCGCCGTTGTTATTACAGATAGGAGTTACCGTATGACGAAAGGCTAGCAAAGTTGCATATGACTTGCGAACCTTTTGTTAACAAAAATACAAGAACAAAGAAAGCCAAACAAAGTCATGAGAACAGCTACCACCAAACCCGTGCATGTCATTTTTGTACAGGTTTCTCCTGTAAAAGCAATAGTTTGCGAGCTTTGAAGTTTGGTAGTAGGAGATTGTAAAGTTTTGTAAAGGATCTTCACTTAAACTGATGTTTATGTGGTGTCATCAACAGTTGCTGCTTCTCTGGGACAGAATATTTGCGTACGACTCAATAGAGTTATTAGCAGGTACGTTCAAAGGTTTACTTAACCTCTTGTAATTGCACCCTTCAAACCACCGTACGAACATTCTCTTGTTCCGCTCGCTGACAGGGATAGTCGATCATGGGCGACAAAAGAAAGAGAGAGATCCGAATTCCCCTTCACCAAGATCATTAGGCCTTAATAAAAAACTGATCTGAGCCTAGGGCTAGCTTTGTTCTGATTGCTTTACCCAAACGCCTTGAAGTTATCTTCCGCTATTACATTTGACGAACGATGGAGGCGCCGAGGTCATGTGATCAACGCATGCGACGCATTGGTTGTTTACCATTTACACGGGCAAACCGGTCGGTTTGGGCAAATGGTAAGCAAATTTCCGTGTTGGGAAAATTCCATTCGGGACTGGCGCTTACCATTTACAGAAATCCCTACCATTTACCAAAAAATTTGCACGACGGCGACGGCTAACGAGAAGGCCGCAAAACAAAGCTTTGATTAACAAAACAACGACTCTGCACGTGCGTTATTTTTGGTATATTTCTTTGCCGTTGTGTGCACAACTACAACGTGAAATGACCAAATTCAACGTTTTGTGTAGAACGCAAACACACGACGGTGAATTTTCGCTTTTATAATAATAATAATAATATAATAGTAATAACTTTATTCACATGTCAAGTAATCTAGCACCCTGTAAAGACAGGGCGCTTTCTGGGGACACAGCTATTTTCTAATTAATTTTCTAAATAAGTTCATCCTGAACTGATACGCCGTCCTTACAAATTCAGCTCCTGGATAATTCGACTGCATTAGACAGGTTAAACGAGTCGGAATATAATCGCCAAGAAGTTTCAAAGATTGTGAAGTCATTTTAAAAGTGACGTTTTTCTTCCCGTAAATTTTCCTAATTAAGACGATTTCCGCTCAACGTTCGAGCAGTAAGTGCAAAAATTAAGTTACCAAAAAAATACTTGCAGCACTGTCACATTTTGAGAACAGATAAGAAGAACTTATCGTTACTTTTGCTCCCAAGCTGACCCCGCGAGAGAAAATTGAATTTGAAGTTATCCATATTTCAATTAAAAAGACGCTTCATGTCAGTTCAAAACAAAATGGCGCCCGTTTTTAGCATACTTTTACGAGATTTGAAATTAATTTTCTTGAGAATGCTTGAGAATTTCATCGCGGGGTCACTTGGGCAAGTGAACTAGAGTGAGATGTTTCAAATAGCATTTAAAATGTTACCGTGCTATGAGTAGTTTTTTGGTAAATATTTTTTGCACTTATTGCTCGAACGTTGAGCGGAATCCGTCTTAATTGTTGTTTGGACAGAAAATGGCCGCGAGAGCCTGAAACCGGTATCAAAGATTAGGTTTGAACAAATGGTACACGAATTTCCGTTTGGAACATTCCGTCCGGAAAAACAGGACTACCTTTTCAGACGTTCCGTTGCTCCCGGAAATTTTCCACTGGAACGACCCGAAAAGTCGTGTACCATTTACTTTCCAACCAGAATTTCCGGAAAGTTGTTGTAAATGGTAAACAACCGTTGTCTCCACTGTCATGTTGTTTACTCTACATTTGTCTCCATCTTATTCTAAGTAAGTAAGGAACTCTGTTTACGTGTCAAACCACGTAGCTTGGGATAATCCCATACTAATTAGGGGACACAAAATAACAATACACAAAACTGAAGATAGAAACAAAAATGTAATAGAACAATTAAAGAAACTGATTCTAATCTAATAAACTAGTAGTTGCTAATTCTAATCTGATAATCTGATAATCGAATAATAGTCGAATAATAATCGAATAGTAATCACTATAACGTTGACGCAAAAAGTGATAAAATCATACAGTTATGATGAACAGAGGGAGCAGCCCTTGCATCCATCATTCACCAGTGAACTAACATCACATTTACGAATCTTATTTTTAAAGGTATATAGATTTTTTGCCGATCTAACATCTGAAGATAATTTTCCCCATAACCTAGGCCCAAGATAACGTAAAGAATGCTTACCATATGTCACAGTATTGTAACTAGGAATGGAGAAGTCTGATTGTCTTAAAAAGTAGGAAGAATTATGATCATTAAAAATTTAAATGCTGAGGGTATTTCATTCCCGGGTGGAGTAGACCACCAACACTTTAATACAGCTGAGTCATTTCACTGCTGTTGTTGATCGAATTAATCATGACTGCAGATAACAGTCGCTGAATCTTACACAGAAATCAGCTTCAATTAATACGCGTTTGGCCTGTTGATTGAGTGCGACTGTACTTTTGATTTGTTTCCAGTTCTTGCGATGGCAATCCTGTCTTACCGCCGCACCAATCTAATGGAAGTGACAAACCTCCAAGCTGCTCAGGTCTGTGTTCGTAAATATGTTTCTTTAGGCTTTGGAACTGCTGTTTGTATTAAACACTTATGCACCGAAGTGGAGGTGAATAATTGTAGAGAATTTAAGATGAAAGACTGCGGTTAACCCGCTACGGTTATAATGGTTGATGCCAAGGGACTGGGTCGTGTACTAACAAATTTTTGGCGGGAACGATGACGCTGCGCGCATCAACAACAAAGTAAACAAACTATGATTGAGTGAAGACTTCTACGAAAGCCGCGCGTAAAAATGTCCTTGCTGCTTGCCATGTTCCTTATCCTGTATGAGGAGTACGAGTCGGTGAATTTATGTTTTCCTCCTGGGAGTACAACTCATTTCAACTAGACGACTTGGATAGCAGTATATGTAACAAAAAAACAAAAAAATTGCAAAACGACAAAGACAGAAACAGCGAACAAACGAAGATAAGAACGAAGATAAAAACGTTGTATGGAACATTCTGGGTAACACTGAAAACTGTTCATTTATGAGGCTTGTTACGTTTCTTGTTGCAGACGGTTCTCGCAGATGTCTCAACTCTCAATACGGTCGCATTATTACAATACGTGCTGTTCCTCAAGCAGTAACAAAGCAACGATCTGGATACAGCCAATCAGAGGACGGGAGAGCGTCACTTATTCGGCGGAATTCTATCGCTTTTTTACAACGGTGTTTTCCGACATTACTTCGTCACACCTTCCAGTCGCTCCCGTCTCAAAACGGTGGCCTGCACTGTTACACTGTGGAGTGTGGATAGAAGATGCTTGATAGACATTTTCACGGGCTTTTTAACAGAAGTAAATTTATGGCAAACATTACTATTGCGCCTGACGGATACGACAAGTTTGCTTGTTATCGCTTGTTCGCTTGTTACCCAGATTCTCAGTAGCGTTACGTAGCCTTATAACGTCAAACTGGCGAGATAACTTGCGGTGTGCTCGTGTGCTCAGAGATTGGGAAACGCCTCGGGTACTTTGAGGAAGACTGACTGAATACACATTTGTTTCTACGACGTTGTTTCAAGGCAGTCACATAAGACTCCCCTTAAGCCCCTTTCCCACATACACGAATTTTCGTACGGACGATCACGATTTTGGAATTTTTAAAAATCGCGGTCTACCGTGGCAATTTGCGTGCAAAATTTCAAGGTCACTCGAGTGCCACGTCTTGTGAAGAACGTAATAAGACGCTAGCAAGACGACGTCATGATGTGGTACAGTAATTATACGGCATTACCACGGCATTGCCGCGAATGACTTGGGTACAGTTACGATATCATTATGATTGGTCACGGCGTACAACGAATAAGGAAGAGGGTACTACGACTACAATACAGCTTCACTACGATGTGCCAAGACGCCAGTGTCACTTTTCCCATGATCCATGTAGTCACGTGGTACAAATAGGAAGTGAACAGGGTTTTTGAACAGGAAGTGAATTTGGTTCTTGTTGACGTCTTGCCAGTATCTTGCTAGATCGAGCTAGGTCGTCGAGCCATCGTAGTGGCATCGTCGTGGCATCTTCCTGGCATCGTGGCGTAGTCTTGGCTTGCCGTCGGTGAGGTGTTCAATGTGATCGATCACGAATCACCAAGATGCTGTTGCGGTCGACCACGGCAACGCTACGGTGGTACTACGATGCTACTACGAAGGTGTTACGTTTGTATAAGAATTTTTTGTGCCACGATGCACCACGATGTTTTTGGACATGTCCAAAAACATCGTGGTCCTTTCAGGTGTCGTCACTGTCCACTAAGGCGCACCACGAATTGCTACGGTCGACCACGAATTTCGTCCTGACGCCACTGCGATTTTTAAAAATTCCAAAATCGTGATCGACCGTATGTGGGAAAGGGGCTTTACACATTAAAGCTGACGTCAGCTGTCAAAAATGGTGTAAATATCAAGTTATTTAATATTTAATACTCGTTCGTGTCATTTTGGACACCGTTTGTATAAATCGTGAAATAGGTCATCATCTCTGTAGTACTGTCCTGATAACCGGTCGTTTTACGTGTAACTTTGAAAGTCTGAACCACTGACTTGTCTGTGTATCGCTTAATCCTGACGCAACAAACAAATCCGAAAAGAAGAAGAATTAATAATGTAAAAAACGAATCCAAAAATGTCTGCTGATGATCCTTTGAGTTTGACCCGCAGAGTGAAATCTTGGGTCGTGAAAGGTGGTAGTAACTTCCATGTTAGTGGATGCATTTATTAACTGTTCGAGCCCCAATATCAACATGCATATTTTCCTCACTGTTTTCCATATATTTCTTAAGTTACTCTTTTGGAAGAATTTAATTAAATTTGAGATTTCGTCTTTGATGATCGTTTCCTTTATGACCTATATGTTTGATCAAGTAAGGGGTAAATCATTTTACCCTGACGTTTTTACAAAGTGGTTTTAACTTTTGAGTCTAGCCTAGAGTTGAGAATGAACATTTATTTGATAGCATATCACTGAGCAGTAATTCCCTAATGATTGTTATGCTGTACATGATGGTATTAACTGTGGGTGAACATTGAAATGAATGCTGTGGTGGGTATTGCACCTATCTGCGATGCTGTTTACCACGTGTTTGTGCAAGGTAGTTCTAATATTTGAATCTGTGGATCAAACGTAGACTTGCACCAAGTCGCCCTCATCTTAGGCGCGCGCGTCGACGAAGGACTTTGTGAAAGTCTAGATCAAACGCTGTAGTGTGGCCAAATAAGCGCTGCTGAATATTATTTGCATGTGATGCTGTTCACTTTTAAGTGTTTGTCAGCATAAGATTTTTTTTAAACTGAAGTTTGAAACATGGTCATAACAGGTTAACAAATTCTAGAACGAGAACGACGCGTTTATTAATTAGTATTCTTTTAATTGTTTGCACCACCTGAAGAGTGTTTTTGTCCTTTTAGTACAACAAAAACAATGGGATAATCCACCTGTTCGTTAATATTGTTTATATACTGCATGCCTGACCGAATAAGCTCACTGTAATTCAGCCTGACAACAGAGTTTGGTCGTGTGAAACCAGCCTAGCAACACGAATATAGCTGTTTCGTCAGTTTAATCGAGACACCCATTTCTATTGTGGAAATATTTTTCACCGTCGATACCTTGAAGTATTAACAAAATTGGCTGAAAAGGATGGCACATACTTTTAATCTGCGAAGGAGAGGGTAGATTATTTCGCAAATTTAATACTCGCGACGTACAGAACATAACAACTTGGCAAAGCCCACATTTGAGTATCTATTCACTGAGGCTGCAGCTCGCACGAGGCGTTGTTGTATTGGCTATGAGGAGTTTTACTAGCGTGGGTAAGTTTAAATATATTTTATTGTTCGTGGTCAAAATTTTGGAGTTTTTCAGTTGCATGCACGGTGTTTAGTGTGTCGAAAGGTCAAAGGAATAATAGGACTTATAACTTAGTCGTACGTGCAGCCGACGCAGTCTTCCTTGCAGTTCAATTGCAAGACAGTTTAAGAGTTTTTTGTTGGTTTTTAGAATCCACAAGATATATTTATTGTTTTGTTCACTGTGGTGCTGTGACATAATTTGAATTTTTACTGCTGTTTTTATCCATTTTGCCTGCTATCATGGATTGTATTAACAATGGCACGAGGCTCTAAGCGTCAGAAAGTATATTATCAAGTTTTAAGATTCTGGTTAGGAAAGCCATTTCCTCTTGACACTTTTAGTCACAATTCTTAGATCGTTACTACTTTTAGCATGCTTTTAAATTTTTAATCAATACAATTTATATAATTATCTTAGTATTTTTGGCGAATATTATTATCTTTTTCTATATCATGTTATTTGGACAGGACCTCTCTGAAATCCACTATACCATGACGGGAGCATCCTGGTTAATTATCATTATTTTTATGGATGACTTTATTATTATTATTATTATTATTATTATTATTATTATTATTATTATTATTATAGCACAGGGCACGAACGTAGCCTATGCAGCTAATTTTCGGAAAAAAACCTAACTTCTACTAAAATGAATATAAAGCACTAACGCCGCTAAAATGTTCAAAGTCTGAAGAATCACTATTATTATTATTATTATTATTATTATTATTATTATTATTATTATTATTATTATTATTGTAAACGAGAAACGTCTAGCTTCTGATTAAAAAAAGATGAAAGAGAAATTCGAGTTCGTATTTTTCTATCAGATTAATGCACAAAGGGGTAAAGCTGACAAGTGCATGAAATATAGTATATAGTTATATATTTTTTCCATCTATTTTCCTTTTAGCTTCCTCACGTTCGCAAGATGTTTTTCAGCGGGTTCCATCTGCTTTTACGTCCACGTACAACAAAGAATTCACGGGTGTTTGTGGACCGCCAGCCCCGAACGCAAGGTACTGTAATTTTGTTCGATTGCACCTTGATTGTGCGCCCGGGGGGGGGGGGGGTACCCCCGTCAATTTAGTATAGGTGTGTGCCGCCAAGGTTCTCAAACCCTGACCCTATTTAAGGGTGGAAAATCGAGAATTAATACCCTTTTAAAGACCTCAAACCAAGAAATGGCACCCTATTTAAGGGAAACAAGATAACTTATAATTGGGTAACTGATATGTCGTTTTATTTCTTTTCCGCTGTACCCGGAGGTTTAAAATCGCTTTGTTAAACTTTATAACGTGTATTCGGGCGTGCAGTGCAGTTTTAACAGACCATATCTTTTTCGTTTTGAGCGCTGAGGTGGGCACTGTCTATTATACCGAACAGTATTGAGTGTTTGAAAACGTACCGCATTGAACTCTGGGTATGTCTGGATTCTCGTGTCAGTAAAATCAAAATGGCGTCTACATATCGGAGCGATCTAAAAACTCGATCACGAACGACTTTGAATTTTGCGCTTTAAAACTAAACTTTTACAACAATTGATGAACTTAGAGTCGAGGAAAGAAAAGAAAGGTACTCCAATGAAAGAACATTTTATTTTATTGTTATTGCTACTCTTTTCGTACTTCTCAAATCGTAGTCGCTCTTCGGGCGATCAAAACTCAACTTTTAGTGGCCCTGGACACTTTTTAATCGCCACGGGCGACCGTGCGACTGCCAAGTTTTAACCCTGTTCAATCCTATATGAATATATACACCAACTGATTAACGCACCTACCTCCACTAACACACACTTTCCTTCACTTGTACTCACTTTCCTTCATTTGTACTCACTTACCTTCACATTAGTGCCTTATATGTGGGCTACCATGACGTTCTGGCCGGGAGACCTGTGGTGAGCTCAACTTGAGGTTGGTTGGTTGGTTGGTTGATTGATTTTTTGATTGATTGATTGATTGATTGGTTGATTGATTGATTGATTGATTGATTGATTGATTGATTGATTGATTGATTGATTGATTGATTGATTGATGCCTTTGATAGCTGGGGCCAGCATGAAAACCAACAGCACGAGTGATGTGCATGTTTTTCTTCTTTAGAAAATTTGAAATCATCATCACCGGTTGTTGTGATTTATGACTTTCTTGTTTGAGTGTCATGGCTGTATCTGGAAGATATGAAGTCGTGTTTATCGTTTTGACGTCTTCTCGTGGAGTGCACCCTTAACGATAACTTTAATTTTAAAGTATAACGTTTTCAACTTGATAAATCGATTTTTTTAGATATTTGCTCATCTGATTCTTTAGAGTACGAACGTCACGCTTCTACCCACCGGGACAACCATCGGTCGACTCTACGTACAGGACCCACTTTCTTACCCACCAGAATAAGCCACGAGTAATAGTACCGTATGGTACCTCCTCAGGATGCAGGAGCAACAACCCGCACCCTCACAACATGGAGCAAGTCTTCAACCACCCCACAAAAGTACGTAAAAGACTGTTGGTTAGCTAATTTTCTCGCGTGACTCAAAATCAGTATATTATCAGTTTGCTTTTGTTAACACCGTCAATCCACCACCAAAAGACACCAATACAACACGGTCGTATTAACGTGGAGACTGGATTAAAGAGATGAACTGCGAAAATTTACTGCATAAAGAAAGCCAAATGTTACATCAAGTTCTTCTCGCCGATCTTTCTTGCACTCTATTTTTCACTGTTAAGGAGCCTGACAGGACAGTCCAGTCCTATGTGAAAACTTTGCACAAATTATGTTCAGTTTTTTGTCCGTGCTATTTATTGCATGTGGCGATTTTTTTACATGCCAGATGCTAACCAGGCCGTCTACCAATATTTTGAGCCCGAAAATCACTAAACCAAACGAAAACATGGAGTCAAGCGCTGTAAGCTAAGCATAAAATGTTAACGTTCAAAATCGTGAAATACTAGTCTGAAGGACCGCTGTTATTTGAAGGTAGTCGCGGTCAAGACACGTGAACTGATGAACTCTATCTCTTTATGTAGGACTATTTCGTTTGGTCCCATTACCGAAAGTTGCCGCCAGTGAGCCGTCGAGTGCATGCAACAGTTGAAGGGCCCTCCAGCTCTGAGCTCGTAAAGCAGGTGTGCCAGGACAAGACACGGTCCACTTATCAACAAGATTATGTCCCTCCTCTCCAAGGTAGGTAGCTTTTGTCGTAAAGCTTGTCAGATCAAAGGTTCAAGCCAACGCGACAAGACCGAAAGGCGATATGGCTCGATATGGGTGTTTTGAAAAGGAATTTTTCTAAATTAAATTAGCAATTCCTTACCCATACGAGAAACAAAACGCAGCTTTCTCACAATTGTCCTGACACGCTCACAACAGGGAAAATTAAAGGGATTTACAACTATCCATACTATCTTTTGGTCTTGTCGCCTAGGTTTTTATCGGACTGCCCAATAATTTACGTTAACAACGTAGTATATTGGAAGGACTGGATGTGAACATTTTTTGTTAGTTCTTGATGAAGCCCCAACTTATTCGTCACATTTCGGTCGCGTCTCATTATATCAACCCAGTAATCACAAACAATTCCATTTTAAAAGCAAAGTGTGTTGCTGGCTTGGGTTGATTTACTGTGATTTTCGCCAGTTTTTCAACCCTCGAACTGTATTCGACACAACTAAAATGCAACGTATTAATTGAAAATCATGGGAAGCAGGTGCAATTTTAAAGTTTATATGGTCACAAACTGGTCAAAACTGATATCGTTCGCTCGTTCTTTCTTTCTTCACCAGATTTATCCTCATCAACAATCAGTACAGCGGATGGTGGATTACACTTGGAAAGATAACAAAAATGCATGCATTTTATAAAGAACAATGTAAAAAGGAATATTTAGAAACGCAAACACTTACCGCCGTCTCCAATGTTAAATATTGCATTTTTCCCTGCTGTTTAGACAATTATATCTCAAGTTTTCATTTTGTTTTACGACCTGTTTATACGCATCCTATTTTCCCTAAAGCCAAAGACAAGTACATATCGGCTACAAATGTTTTGTCCACGAATGTTATTGTGTCAACAGAATGTGAACATCGCTTAGAGTAAAAGCAAATTGTGAAAGTTGTGCTCAGTAGTGCTCAGTCTCTTTTAACTTCATCAAAGCGAAATCTGGGTCATACAGAGGTGGCTGTGCACCAGGGCTCTCGCTTTAAAGATTCTTTGAAAGTTGCCTGTTGTGCAATGTATTACACACACCTATTTACGTGAAGTCATTATACAGGGGTATTTGTTAATCACATCCTTTGAATTGAGCGCGAGTACA
Source organism: Siderastrea siderea (assembly GCA_964030785.1). Classification (NCBI taxonomy): domain Eukaryota; kingdom Metazoa; phylum Cnidaria; class Anthozoa; order Scleractinia; family Rhizangiidae; genus Siderastrea; species Siderastrea siderea. The sequence continues at coordinate 53,666,986 of OZ034972.1, forward strand.
CATTTGAAGCTTTTTGGCACCTTGTGTTGAGAGCGAAAACAACGCCTATTGTTTCTGAAGTTGAATACTAATAAAGTAAATGAACTCACAAATATTTGTGTTTCTTTGTATGTATCTTATCTCCAAAGAATTAGACAACAATAAATGTCTTAGGTGAAACTTAAACTGTTCAAAAACGCATGTATAATTGGGCAAAGTCTGCATGTATTAGGTGTTACAGATAAGAGATCGCCTTCAATGTGCGTTATTTACAAATTATAAGAACATGGGACATCTTTACCATTCTAGTTTGGGACATATGGTTCTTTTCTAACTGCGAACAGTTTACGTTTGGTGTTAACGAATTGACACGTAAAAACAGACCAAACAAAGCAGTGCATAGTTGGCTTATGTATGAGCGCTAATGGCCAATCAACGTAACGCAATTGTCAAGGGTATTAGACGCTCATGGAAACCGTGGAAACGACACGAATAAAACGCCGTAAACCAAAAGTTGCGTGCTTCTTAAAGCTCTGTCATTTCCATCCTTGTTTTCAGGTGAGAGAGTTTTTTTGCGACTAGTTTCTTAATGAAACATGCTGTTTGTATTAGTTAAGCTTCTTGGTTAGGTAAAACCACTTCGCGATTTCAGCAAACAACAAAGCCGCGATATTGTACATTTAGTTAGGTTTCTTTACAAACAAGCGTTTCAAAGTGATTACTAAAATCTTTTTAAAAGTGCAAACAGTACCGGTCTCACTTGAGCTCACTTTATAGCTCATGACATACTTAAAATGTCTACTATCCGTTGTTGACGTAAAAAATGGCCGTGTTTTCTTGCTTTCTTCCTTGAAAATAATCCCTAAACAGTGACTTTGAAATGCTTGTGAACACTCTACATGCAAAACGTATGTATTCACATCATTGAAGGATATGACGTCACTTCGATGTTTGCACTTCACAGACTGGAAAATTAATATCTTTTCAATTTTTTGTTCAATATCCCATATGCTTTCCCTACGGTAATTCTTTTCCCTTTCGCACTACGGAAGCAAGTTTTAGCCCGTGCACTGCAAAAGTAAAGTTACAAAACAAGATGTGATGGACATCAGATCGACCGCTTAACAATGCATCACTTATGATTCATTTCCCACACAGGAACCACTAATGGACCCTTGAACGAAGAAATTGTTGCTAATTATCATGTAACATGCCATTCCAAGGCGGGGGATACCTACCTCCGATCGGTAAATAACAAACGTGTTTGTTTTACGTATATACATACTGTGAACGAATTGTGGTCTGACCTCACTACAAAAAAACCGTATTAATATACATGGATGATGAGATTTCATCTTCATCAGACACAAGATGATCATGAATGTAGGGCCACAAGGAATAAAACAAATATTCAATACGTTTGTCGTTAATGTGGTTCAATATATTAAACATTGTTGTTGCTCTTCTCGTAGCGACTCCCGTACAATCAACATACCAAAAGGATTTTATCAGTCAGCCAGCGAATCCACCAAAGTCATTCAGACACAGGTCAACTAGTAGCTTGCGTGAGTATGCTTACAATCAGAAAACAAAATGCTTCATTTCTAAAACTTGTAGTAAAGAGTTCTTGAAATTATTTACCTTTTTAAGCACGCGAACTGGATAAGGCAGTTCATGCAAACGTCAACAAACATGTCAGAACCTGGTACAGATGACGTCATCAGTTACGTTCAACGCGTGCGTGAATTTCAACTTCTGCTAAATTGCATCAGACGTCAAGGTTTAGTTTTTTTTCTTTCAGCACCAATAAACTATTCAAACCATCGCAAGATAACTAATACTAAATACAGTGACGAGTTCCAAGGGACATTTGGCCCACCTGCTCCGAGCGCCAAGTAAGTCTACGTTACTACAATTTCATTTATTGACCGATTGAAAACCACGTCGCTCTCTGCCAGTGCAAAATCTCAAACGACCATAGCAATAAATAATAGAAATTTTCTGAAATTTTCTTATTGGTGATTTCCCAGGCCTCCTCCGTACGAGTACCCGTCGAAGGATCCTTTCGAGACATCAACATACAGAGCGAATTTCAGAAGAAGCAACGACCCGCGACAGGGAACCCTCCCAACCTCTCCCCTGAGGAAAAATAATCCGCACCCACAAACCATGACAAACGCGTTCAACTTTCCTAACAGGGTAAGTTTTTTCTTGTTTCATGACGTCATATGTAATGTGAACACCCTATGTATAAGTGCTGTTCAAGTAAATTTGGTAGTAAGGGTTTTCAACGTATCCTGGGTTTGGCTAGATATTTTTGTAAGATGGCTTGCCGAGTGTTTAGCGAGAAATTTCTAAACCGGTTCTTGTAGTGCGTTACTACAAACAAACGAACTAAAAAGACAGACAAAGGGAAAAACAAATAGTACATGTTTGTTCCACAGGCGGACCGTGCAAACTGTTCGAGGCAGCGTGACGTCACGTAAGCTAATTTACTGTATTTTGTAACGGCAGCTCTCGGCTAAATTCTATAGTGATCGGAAGAAATGCCCCATAAAATGCTGAATTTTGCATCTTTTGACCTCAAATGTTGATATATTGTAAGCCAGATGAATAAAGTTAACTTACCTTATGCTGTTAGTATGGTCTTGAACAGCATAAGGTAAGATAACTCTATTCGCCTTAAAACTGCAGCTTGTTTAAAACATTACACTTTCTGCTGTTTATCTTTTCAGGGTTACTGGGTGTGGCCGCACAGACTTCAGCCTATTAATTTTCAGTGACCGACTGGTGAAGCCAAGCTAACTAAAGGATCCCAGGAAAAGTTGACAGAAGACAATAAAGACGTAGATTACTGTGGCCAATTGTTTAGCTCAACGCATCATGGAATATTTAATGTTTTATGCACATCATAAGCAAAATGAACGAAAACCTTAACAAACGTTGATACCTACTCTTACAAAAGTGAAAATATTCGACTGATAAGCCAAATAAAAATAGGCCATGACATTTTGCTACTTCTTTTAGTCTTTTAGAACCAAAAGGACTGCATGAAAAACCTGTCGCTAAGTCAGAATCGATCTTTTTACAGAGACGAAAACGATACTCAGTAAAGGTCAAGTAATACGGGTAACATTCTCGTGCAACAAAGTAGCGTTGCAGTTTGAGATTGTTTGTTACGCGCATTACCGCCTCCGCGCACAAATAGTGGATGTCACTTCTACTCTCTGCAACATCAACATTTGTTGCAGCTGAATGCAACGCAACTTTGTTGTGCGATAAGTTGCACGAAAATTTTGCCAGTAGCACTTGGGCTCGCCTTGTACACAATGCGCAACACTCTGTATGTACGTAATGAATAATAAAATGCAGTGTTTGTTCGACGCTCTAGTTTGATGTTTCTGCACTGCCAGATGTCTGCGAAAAACCGGAGAGAGGCCTTGAGATGTTACGAAGACCGACATAACTACTGAACCCTCCCCCCTCCTCTCCCTCCTCTCCCCCCGAATTAAATACAGTTATAAAGAGTGCTTGAGCGAGGGGAAGGTGTACCTCTGGTTAATTTTATTCCACAATTGCTGCAATAGGCAAACATTTGTCCAAGATTGAAGCCGGTGCATTGGTGTTATAGCACGACGTAAGCGCCTGTTCGAAGAAATATAGGGTGTTGCTGTTCGCATCTGAGCACATTAAATGTGTCTTCCTGTAGCTCAGTATCATGAGTCTTCCTGCAGCTCATTTGTTCGGAGCATCCGACCTGTGAGCACAAGATCCTGGGTTCGATTCCCCCCAAAGAACTCAGAATTTGTTCTTCCTAGTGAACCCTTGGTCCGGCAAAATCGTGACAAACTGAATTCTATCTAGTACTTTCTGTCCATAAAGATATTACGAGCCATGTTGAATATAGTTGATCATGAGTCTAGCTGAATCCTGTCACTTATTCATCCGCTGACTAAGGAGTCCACCACCAACCAGACTCTTGTCTGAGCGCACTTGATCGAATTGAAAGAGAGGGGTTTTTCAATAAAAAACGTTTTTGTAGTATACAATTTTCAGTAAAACTAACAGCAATGAATTTCTAATGCCAGTGGTTGTTTCAACCTTTACTCCCTATAAAAAGCGCAAAAGTACTTACAAAATTAAAGTTTTTTTGCGATTTCTTTTCGGGAAATAATTGAAAAACAAACAGCTCCAATGTTCAGCCTAGCTTTCATTTGAGTGATTATACTTCAGAATTTCAACCAAACTCGGAATCTATAAACGCCTTGTACAGCAAAATAAGTGACACCAAGGGAACGTATTGCTCGGTAGCTTTTAATTGAATTTCAACTGAAAGAGACTCAAAAGCTAGAACCACCTTGTACAGCATAATAGAAAGAAACACAGGAAAGTATTGTTCAGTAGCTTTCATTTGAATGGTCTCACTTCAGGATTTCATCCACAGACTCAAAAGTTAGAACCACCTTCTATGGCATAATAAACAAAACCGCAGGAAGGCACTATTAACATTCCTGTTTTTTTGAGTGGTCACACTGCAGGATTTCATCCACAGACTCAAAAGTTAGAACCAAATTCTATGGCATAATAAACAAAACCACAGGAAGGCACTGTTAACACTGCTCTCTTTTGCATGGTCACATTACAGGATTTCGCATCCACCTGACAGGCGCAATAGTGAGCAAAGTTTGAAAACTTTAAGTCCTTTTTAGATTCATTGTTTACTGCTTAAGCCCAAAAAGATGACTGATGGAGCACGCAAAATGGGACTTTCAATTCTCAAGTGGAAATAGAAAAAGAACTAGAATTTCAGTGTGACATTTTAAACAAGTAAAATATTATCAATTATATAACATCAAGTCATTTCCTTTTTTTCTTTCACTTCCAGGGGTATGTAATAGTCGTGACTACTGTTGCCAAACTGAGCGATACTGACTAATTGAAAAGAATGTTTGTGTAATCAACATACTTTAATCTGTATGCAAATAAACTGCAAGTTTCTCAAAGAACTGTTAAATAACAAAGTACAGCGCAAACAACCTTAAATTATTCATTATCACCTTGTAGACAAGTGTATTTGCCACTTCATTAGCGGCTCGAAAATGCAAAACTGCAAAAGTGACTTCGCAAAATGACATGATATTCAGAACAGTGACAAGTTAGCAAGGATGCCGATAACAAGGGCTTCCTTATGAACGAGCCAATAGCTTGGACGAATGCCCAAGCTGAAAACCTAATTTCTGCGCCCAGCAAAAGAGTTAACAGACCATAAACAGAAGCTAAGTTACTCCTTTTCACAAAGCGTTAATTCCTCAAACAATGGCACTCACAGATGTCCTTATCTGTTAAACAAATACTAAGTCTACAGCACCAAACCGTGAGATTATGTCCGTAGTCGCATGAAAGTCCTTAAGAGAGTCCAGACATTGCAAAACATTGAGCATTGCGCAAAGCGCGCCGACGTATAAAAGCAAAGCTTGACATTTGCAATTTACTAAAGTTATCTCGGAGCTTACAATCACGCATCACACGGATCTATAATTCTAAGTTCAGCGCTGAACGCACTTATTTTTTTGGTCAACTATTTATCCTGTTGAAAACTACAAATATGAGGGAAACTATGTACGAAATTAAGTCGCCAAAGAGTAAAGGCACACCTTACAAAGACTGGGCAACTACAGGTAATTCAGTTCAACGTTCATCATCTACTAGCTGGGGAATTGATTATCTTCGTTTCATGTAATATTTCTGATGAAGCACGGCGGTTGTACTTCATTGTACTTTGTTTTATTGTTTGCAGTGAAGGAGGCCAGAGCTCGTCAAATTCCGATCGTTCTGCCAGAGAACTTGAAGAAATATTTCGACAACGCAATGAAAAAGCCTCCAATTTCGAACATATTCGGGTAAGAACGCTCCACTATTTTTCAATGTTTACTATTGTAAGCGGTAAAAATTATCGCTGAACTTTCCAAACCATGGTAAATCCTGCCCCATAGCAACAATGCGGCAAACTTGTACTTTGAACTGCGAACGACTATCATCTAACTTGAACTGATTTCGTACTTTGCTCATGGCATTATTTTGCTCTTTACAAAACGGTTGTTTTCAAATCTTAATCCATTACCAGTTTTCGCCATTTTTAGAGGTATGAATGGGAGACACAATTCTGTGGTCCAGTACTTGGTTCCGTTTTCACTTCACTAACCCTTAGCCGGGTTACTACTTATGTTGTTGCTTCATGTGGAGCATATGATGTGCTTTGGGCATGAATAACCTTAGATTTGCCATTAAGGGATTGTAACGAGCTATTTTTTTCCAAACAAAAAGTCTCTTCACTCTTTTGTATATGGCTGAACTGACCAACAGCAACATTCCCTGCTTTGTTGCTATTCTGGTTCTTTGAAAGGCATATTAAACGTTGAAAAACTAAAAATTATTTTGAAAGTTAGACGAAGATAATGACCTTTTCAATTACTACAGGAGTAAATCCTTAACAATCTCATTACTGAACTTTCGCTACATTCGATTTTTAAAATTTGACGTCGCAAACGTTGCTTATTGATCAGAAAAAGGCATTAGAAAATTCTCAAAATTTTGCGAAATGTTCTGTCGCAAAATGCACCGGCCCTTCCAAATTCAAACGTTGTGGCGAAATATGTTGTGAAAAGCTAGAAATGTGCAGCCTAATTTTTAAGGTTGATGATAAAAGTTTAACCTAAACACTGCTAAAGAATGGTCTTTCAGGAGAACGTCGAATGGAAAAACATTTGTGTTGTTTTTTGTTGGACACATTCGTTCTGCAATTGGATTTTTTCTTTCCGTTCTTGAAACTGGTCTTCGTGGGAGTTGAATGTTTATAGGTTTATTTTTGATTTCAACTCTAGTGTTTGGAGTCTCCCATAAGAGATGGTTTCATTTTAATTTTTTTTACCATTCTTCTTTATCTTCAGCGGCGAAGCCCATAACGCGCACGAGCAGTATCGGTCACATGACAAGAGAGCGGCAAGGAAAAACGTGCTATGTCACGTCAGCAGAAACCGACCTCATCCGACGATATTCTTTCCGTTCCAAACTGGTGACAGGGTACGAAATAACACATCGTGCAACAAAAACAACAACTCGATTTACTTCTTCCTGAAATTGGCACATTTTCACTTTTTTCCTCGCAAAGTAATGGTGCTACGCCACAAAAAAAGTTGTGAATCCATGTGAATCTTGTAGAAACTATATTTCAGTTGTTGTTGTGGTTGCCTGCTTCCTGATGAGCTGTTCAAATACATACACGTGACTTCTGCACCAATGTTTTTTCCTGTGGAAACAATATGTCACTGCCTCTTCTGCGTGCTCTCTTCTTTGTGATATAATGATTAGGCGGTATCATAATTAATTAATGTTTTTTTGTTTTGTTTTCTACGTGCTTTAACAGAGAAGAAACACCTGGTGGATCTGTTAAATAAACCATTAATATCATTGTGATGATGATGATGATGATGATGATGATGATGATGATGATGATGATGATGATGATGATGATGGTGATGGCAGAGTTAGATCGCCCACATTTTAGTCAGCTTGCGTGGCACTTCCCAGGGCGATTTGTCTTTTCAGTTTCTTTCAACAAGAAGCTCGTATGTAAAGTACATCCACGAGATACCCGCTTGGTGCCTTTGATTTTACTTTTCTTTTGTCATTTGCACTACAGCTTTCGACCTACATGGTGTGGATACCAGAGGACAGACACCCAACCACAAGCACTCCTCTCCCTCCCGTCCCTCACAAGCGGAACGAACGGACCCCTCCCTCGAGAAACTGTCACACAAGACTGAGCAGAAGCCATAGTTACGGGCAGTTCACAGGTCTGAACCAGACCACTTATCAAGATGAAATTGCCCGGACGCCTTTCCTTCACAGATCTGGTGAGAACAACTTAAAAGGCTACTGACTGACTGACTGACTGACTGACTGACTGGCCTGTCACATGACTGTTAGCTAAACATCTCACTTAGTTTGAGACAAATTTATTGACGCATGAATTAATCAGTAGCCACACTCACATATCCAGTAGACCTCTTTGGAAATCAACGAAATTCTGTGCCTAACAGTGTTATCTTTGGTTCTGTTCTAGTAAATATGGTGGATCACTTTCCAAGCGTTGGTATAACGAACAACAGAGCATCATTGCATTGCGTGAGAGTGCAGTGAGAAAGTCCAACGCTGCAATACAAGGCAATGCCAAAGACGGTGTGGCATTGTGAAAACCTGCAACGCAATTTTTTTTTTTTTGGTGTATCGTAAACGCACAATTAGTGTTTTAGAATTGTAAATTGCTGAAGTAACTGCGCTGTAAAATGTAAATTAAATACATTTGAATAAAAGATCGTTTTTTCGCTCGCAAGAACCAAAGTATTCTTTTCCCAGCAAAAGCACTTAATATATATTGCCTTCCCCTGCTAGTTAAAAGTTGTCAGTGTCGGGTCCAGTTGAGGGCTACCTCCGACAAGGCCCAGGACTAATTTCTTTTTACGTCCACTTTAAGGAGGCTCGCAACAGTTTTTTTGACCTTGGAGTGTATCTTTTGAAATCAAAATTTCGCATACAAGATAAACTTCGATTTCTTTGATACTACACCACCTTTTCAACATATGACGAAAGTTTATGTTCTCTTTGGTTTCCTAGCAACAGCTGTCACCATAGCAACGGTAATGGACAACCCCTCATTTTAAATAATGTCGAATATCTCGAAAACTAGTCGGACACTTTATGACGAAACTTGAACTATTGCAACTACTCAACCTACACAAGTTGTATACGAAATTAGAGAAAAATCTGTAAGAGCATTTTCAAGTAAATCATGATTCATTTTTTACGGGCTGATTTTGGTCATTCCTGCAATTTTCTCCTAGGTGGCTGCGATTTTAAGATATTTATATTTAAAAACTGCTAAAATGCAGCACAAATCAGTCCAAAAGTTCGTAATTTGCATAAGTAGAAATAGCTCTAAGCTGCCCTTACAGATTTTTCTCTTAAATTGATTGCGGTTAGAATAATAATTCTTTTTGATGTTCCAACAAGTTTTATGCTGAATAAACATTTCGTTTGTTAGATAAGAAGGGTGAATCTCGGTCAGGTTTCAGTCGTTATTAACTTTCAACGAGCAACAGTTTTATTTTGTTTTTCCTGGTCTTTTTCACGGTTATTCATTGCAATGAATATTTATACACGCTGCGCTTGTGTCCTCTCGTGCATTTATAATTCCTTGTCATAATAATAAAAAATGTTCGTCTTCTGAACTTCTTCCTGGAGACTCTTTTCCATTAGTCTTTAAATACTGAAAGACGTTTTAGCATTTTTAATTACGGATTGCAGACATGTTCACGCCCACGACGGCATTACACTGGGGCCGAAAAATAACGAGAAACAAGCTCAGAAGACGAATATTTTTTTACCATGAGAAGGAATTTTTTACGCGCCCGGGAGGACACAAGGGCAGTATAAATATTCATTGCACGTGAATAACCGCGAAATAGACCAGGAAAAACAAAATAAAACTGTTGCTCGTTGAAAGTTAATAACGACTGAAACTTGACCGAGATTCAGTCTTCTTATCTAATCACAAAAATTTTTATTCAGCCCAAAACTAACTGGAACATCAAAAAGAATTATTATTCTAACAGCAATCAATTTAAAAGAAGTATCTGTAAGAGCAGTTTAGAAATATTTCTACTTATGCAAATTACGAACTTTTGGACTGATTTGTGCTGCATTTTAGCAGTTTTTAAATATAAATATCTTAAAATCGCAGCCACCTAGGAAGCTCAATGTACATTAAGAATGTTTTGCTATCATAAAAGATCTTTCAACTGAAAAGAGAAAGTGTTAAGTTTTATCGTTCTTGAAATACTGGAGAAAATTGCAGGAATGACCAAAATCAGCCCGTAAAAACTGAATCATGATTTACTTGAAAATGCTCTTACAGATTTTTCTCTAATTTCGCATACAAGTTGTATAGGTTGAGTAGTTGAAATAATTCAAGTTTCGTCATAAATTGTCTGACTAGTTTTCGAGATATTCGACATTATTTAAAATGAGGGGTTGTCCATTACCGTTGCTATGGTGACAGCTGTTGCTAGGAAACCAGTGAGAAAATAAACTTTGATCATATTTTGAAAAGGTGGTGTAGTATCAGGAAAATCGAAGTTTATCTTGTATGCGAAATTTTGATTTCAAAAGATACACTCCAAGGCCAAAAAAACTGTTGCGAGCCTCCTTAAGGTGGCGGCCGATTAACGTTTTTAGCAGAATAAAAGAAAACTGTTTAAACAATTCAAAAATTAGTTGGATTCAAACCAATTTTCTGCTGCTTCTCTAAATTTACACTATCAAAATGTTAGTTTCTCGACCTAGCCTTCATCTTTCAACTTTTTGAACTTTTCAAATTTATATAAAAAATTTTCTTACCCCATTGAACTGGCCCAAAGGTAGCTAAGCGGGCCAGTCATGTGTATCAATTGCCAAGAGTCCAGTATTATTACTGTTATTATTATTTTTTAAAAGAAATTAAGTTAAAAACATTACCACATTGCTTGATTTTAAATATTTGCCGCTTTCTGAACCTGAAAACGTTGAAGGTTTTTCAAGATAATGAAAAAACGCAAATGTCCGCCATCTTGAAGTGGGCGTAAAAATAGAATTAATCCGGTGTCCTAATGGGATTTGGACCCCCCGGTCCAAATCCGCTAGCGAATATGGACCCCCGTGGGTCCACTTTCGCTAGCGGATTTGTACCTCCTTCGCGGATTTGGAACCCCGGTAAAAACTTACGCTACCAAATAACTTCAACAGAAAATCTGGCTATTTGTATACAAACCACCGAAACGACTCTTTCGCTCTTCAGCCTTCCCCAGCAAACTATTTCTCTTGGGTTTTAGAACACGGTAATTGAAAGCAAAAGAGTACTGTGCTATACGTAGAAGCGTAAAAGCTACTTTATTGAAAAGCTCCCGCGCTTGAAACCAAAAATATGTATATTCCTCGTTCTAAAAACGTTCCGGGAGACTGAAGACCTTCTTCTCAAAACTTGCCGTTTCAGAAGGAAATTATTGCCTTATTGAAGGGGGTCCAAATCCGCGAGAGGGGGTCCATATTTGGACCGGGGGGTCCAAATCCCCCAGCGGATATGGACCGGGGGGGTGCAAATCCGCAGGGGGTCCGAATCCGCTGTGTCACCGGCCCGAAGGGCGAATTTTTTTGGTTTATCGTAATTGCACCATAAGTGACTTAGAATCAACCATTTACAGTTTTGCATTTACAGTTTTAGAATGGTAAATTGCTCACGCAACTGAGCTGTAAAATATCAGTTTAATAAATTTGAATAAAAAGGACGGTTCTTCGCTCGCGCAAACCAACGTTTTCTTTTCCCAGCGAAAGCAGGTAATATATATCGCCTTCCCTTGCCACATACAAGTGGTCAACGTCTTCCTTTTCTTCAAAAAAGGCCCGACCCGAAGGGCGAAACTTTTTTCTAGTCAGCAACATACACACACCGCCCTCCTCCCTTTTTGTTCTCCTTGCCAATACGTCATAAAAACGTATTCATCTGCCACTATGGTGTACTCAAAATAATGTTTTCACCAGATAGACCGCCTTTAAGTGTTGGTGGCTTTCATCCTCCATAAAGGGCAAGACTGACGCCTTAATTAAGCGTGAGCTCATTCAGCGCAATAACATGTGCAGGGTGTGTAGGTGCAGGTGTGAATACAAAAAGTGCGAAGTGCAGTTACTGGAGTGGAATCAGCCCAGGTAGTATGGTACCTGCTTTCTTGTAATAAACAGGTATGGTTGCGAGTTTGAAAGACATGTGCTGTGTCAACCTCAAACCAGAAAAAAAAATAGCAAAAATGATAAATGCTATTTATGTTTAAAGTGGAAGTGCACTTAGCTAATACAACTCAACTTCACGTTCTAATACCTCTGGATTGAAACTATCAGAAAGGTGAAAACGTGATTGAAGTTGGTGAAACGCCTTTAATAACCACAATTTTTTATTCTCCATTTTGACTTGGGTAATTTTAACAGATTTTACAGAACATTCTCATTGGATACAAAAGATTAGTGCTAATTATATTTACAGGGATGTCCTGTTAGTCCATATTTAACACATAATTAAAAATAAAAAAGTCAAGAATGGCTGCTTTAAAAATTGTGCAGAGATCCGTGTAATGTATTATATTGATTATAATTATTAATAATTATTATTATAATTATTATTTATATTTATATATATTAGGTCAATATATATGTATAAAACAAAGAAACCAGCTAGGACTACAATCTCGGACACATTTAGTTGGAGCATTTGGCAAAAGGACAACAATCATTGCTTTACGCCTTCCCCCCTCCTTCCTCCTCCTCCATCAATGTTGCATCCAAGTTTTTTTGTCAGATCACATTAACGGGAGAGACGAGGTAATAAGTGTTCCAACCAAGGTGTCCTAGTTTTTAGCCTGTGTGAGAGAGAGAACTCTACACTTTGTAACGAGAACTGGACTGAGCAAAGAACAAGCCAGGGCGGCATGTCTAAGCAACTGAGACACGACAACGATTTGAAACTTTGAGCAGGAACAACCCTGAATTTTACTGATGTGATGCCCAATTACTGACTACTCGTTTCACGACAGAACACGAGATAAGAATTCTTTTCCACTTCAGACATCAGGGATACATGTGTATAATCCAGCAGTGTTGCAAACGGCAGAAAAACAGCAAAAAGAACATTTTTATGTACACCTGACTGACTTGCGAGCAGCTTAGGTGTTCAATTATGCTACCTACTTACAGGCTGTAGCAAGACAAAGCATTGAACACCCACGTGACCATGCATGAATTATATGACCATAGGCACAGGGAGAACCAAGCAAAATCAAGAATCTTGTTATCAGGTCAGGTTGCTCAGGGCTCCTCTAATTTTACCCTTTGTCTGAGCAGAAACACTGTTATACCTACATGCTGCTAGAATACAGGGCTGAGAAAGATTATGTTTGAATGGAATGATTTCTCGTTGGATCACAACTGAAGACTGAAGACGGAGCTAAATTGTCCAGTCGTCGCATTATAATGTCCAGCGTGGGTCTTTCTTGAGGATCCACTTTAAGCATACTCATGATTAAACCATTTAATTCCATTGAATAAACACTGAAAACCAAATGGAGTTACCATCAATAAATCAACACGAGTAGACAACATGCTGTTTAAATAGTTATTTACCTGGATGGGAGAGGTGTACTCCATATTGTTATATACATGTAAGCTACATATTGGGTGTGTCTTGCCCTAAAGGCTATGACATTAATTTAAGACCTTTTGGTCTGAAATAAGACATAGATTTTTACCATTTTTATCTGAAATCGAATATTCACCGACTGGTTTGAAATACATGTAGGTAATGGATTTTAGTCATCAAAGAGGAGGAGCACTGATGGTGCAGTGGTGAGAGCACTCACCTCACACCACTATCACCTGGTATGAATCCCGGACTCAGTGTTATAGTTATTTGTGGCCTGAAATGTTGTTGCTGTTGGTTCTCGTTCTTGCTCTAACAGTTTTTCTTCGGGGTCTTCAGTTTCCCTTCCTCCACAAAAACCGACATTCCTAAATTCCAACTCAACATGGAGACAGTGAATGAAAAGCCTCCCTGTGGACACAACGCTGTAGATTCCCATTCATTTGTTCAGGAATGAAAAGGTCGACTGTAGTAGGGTTATGGAGCACAACCCTCAACTCAGATTTCCGATTAAGAAAATAATGTTAAGTAGTCCCATCTAGGAGGATATCTGGACTGGGGATATCTGGACAGTGTTCCAGTCCAGCACACTAAACACAAGTATGTGAGGGAAACATTTAAGTATAATTAAGCATTATTATTGACCATTTTAAAGTCAAAAACAATAAGCACTGTAGGCAAGGCATTCTACACAAAGCTTGTAAAGTTAGTCCCCTTCCATGATGTATGTACAACAGAAGGTCGTGGCTGCTTTATGTTAAATGTAGCTCTACAGAACAGTATCCAAACCTAGTTTAGCCAAACATGGAAGTGTTAAATGTTACAGGTAGCTAGGTGCTGTAAGGTCTATCTCTTTGTCGAATTACCTTAAAAATTATTAAAGTTCACCAAGTTGTCAAAATTACTTTTCTGAAAAGTGGGGTAAAGTTAGCTGAACAACTTCACCTCAGCTTTTCAGTACAGTAAAACTGCCAAGATGTTTATCCATTCCATGATGCACAGTAAAACGTAAAGACATACTAAGCTGTAGCTTTATGTACAGAACAGAAACCTAAGTTACTTTTTCAAGATTTATTAGTAGAAAAAGAGTTCTAATCAAGACAAGGATGAAAATGGATATTAATCTACTGGGAAAACAATTATCAACAAATTGGGAAATGTACCTGTCAGTTGGTATGTGTATATTTCCACTATTAGCTGACAGCGCTGAACCATCACATGGACTTTGACCTGGCACAAAACAAGCAACAATGTTAAAGAGACCCCCAAAATGATGAAAAGGCACAAAGGGACAAAATAAAACAAATACGGTGCATTTGCTATCTTTACTTTATTTGAAAGATGGCAAATGTTTTACTTATTGATCGGTTAAATTACGGCTTATTTGGAGGCCCATACAATGTAGCATTGAGCGCTCAAAGTCTGAATGGTTGTGCCACTGTAATGTCATAATGTAACAGCCCTTACTTCCCCCAGTCAGGTCGCACGCATAACGCTTACATAAACATTATAACAATTTACTGTTATTCGATTTCAATTTCTCAAAGCGTCAGTTTGGGCTGTCTGTGCTGTAACCCTTAAAATTCCTCATTGACTCCCTGTCTTTGGAAGTTATCTGAAACACTGCTGAACTGGACAGGGAGCCCGAAGAAGGTTAGAGAAAATATTGTGGCACATTCTACAACTTGTTTAAAGACTATTCACTCATTAAAAATTCACAATGTCTTTACTTAGTAAATTTTAATCAATTGTTAATGAGAATTTGTAACTGACCATAAGCCATGGCATAGAGTGTGCAACCTAGTGACCAAATATCACTTCTCTCATCAATTTCACAGTTTGATGGCACTTCAAACAGCTCTGGCGCCCTGCAAAGTTAATAAATCATTACATTTACATGAGAAAGGGGAACTGCACCACTTTAAAGTGGTTTTCACACAAGTCATCTTTGCCTGGATTGAATTGAAATTTGTGGGTTTTTATAATGATACTGGTGTCATGTTAACACCCAGGGTTCTCATTACGATGCTGAGTAAAGGACAAGACAAGGTTTCTTCAGTAGCTGGCTGAGCTGGCAACTTTTAAAAATAAAATCTTCTGTACTTTTGTTAAGAAGTAGACCGTCCAGAAATTGGAGTAGGGAAGGGAGGAATAGTGAGAGAAAATCTCTCAGAGCAAAGTGAAAATCTAGGACAACCTGAACCCATATGACGCAGAGTCTGGGATTCAAACCTGGTCACATTGGTCAAGCAGGTATTAAAGTGACCTCACCAATGTGCCAACTATACACTGACCAAAAACTTTTCTTTGTTAAATGACATCATTAATAGAGCACTGATAAAAAATTGACAAAAGTCATATTAAATTTGGTACCAACCTATATGCTGCAGTGCATTCTTGGGCACATTTCTCTTGGAGTGCCAGAGCTTCTCTTCTATGGCAACAAAAAAAGTAACAGTATGTTGAGAATGACTAAACATTCTAAATGTACATGAAAACAGGAAATGGTACACTGAGTATGCTGTACTGTTCCAATAATTATATTATTAATAATACACATAAAAGCTTAATCCTTTCACTCTTCTAATGAAGGGAGGGCCCTAGCTCAACAAAGGAAATAAGCTTACCTTGATGTTATGGTGCATCTGGCTTTTGACACACTGCCAAGATCCATCAATACCACTGAATTTTCAGGACCAATAAGCAAATTATGAGGCTGAAACAGAAAAAATGATCATCACTGTGACCCACAAGTGAGCGAAACTAAAACTATACTCTCAACAAACCAAACGTTTGTTTTTAAATCTTTTCTTTTTTGCTGCACCTTCCAATAACAGGCAAACTCTAAACAAGTTAGTAAATAACTGGACAACATCAAACAAGATAAACAAGTCTCAGTGTGAGATAGCAGGGGTTTCAAGATGGCTGTGAGATAAAAGGAATCAGACCCCGTAAAATGCTATCACCACAACTTAATCAAAAGAAGAAAGCTCACCTTAATATCTCTATGTGCCATAGGTGGATCCAGACTGTGAAATGCAAGTATAGCATCACACAGTGATTTGAACATGTGCAGGATATCTAGCTCAGGTATGTGACTGTATTGACTCATGGTGCGCTCAATCAAGTCTTCAACCGTTCCATCCTGGAATCATGTTTAAAAAGTACACAGGTGATTAAAATGATTTGCAAAGATTTGTTCAGGTTTTCAATGCTTTACCAGTCACTCAGGAGCCAGAAAACCGTGAATAAATTCAAGCGTACGGTTAAATCTCCCAACCGAAAAATCAATTTGGAAGACAACCTCTACATGTAATTTTTCTGTGTAAGGTACATTCATTTGTTTTTAACTGTGAATTTTGATGTTGTGGTGGGGAGAAATTTAATATTGATGACTATTGTAATATAAGGAGCATTTAGTTTACCTTGTAGTAGGTAACAAGCATACGAGCCTCTTTGTACGTTCCCTTGGTAACCACATCCACATCATGCAAGGACAGGATGTTTGGGTGATCAACTGCTCTGTGTGCATCTACTTCACGCTCAAATGCCTGAAATAACACTGGATTGTTTTGTTTAGGAGTTTTGATGATCAAAATTGACCAAGCTGTCTAGGTTAAAAAAGATTGCAAAACAACATTTTACTACGTTTATCACTTGATTTCTCTCAATTTAACAGACTCTTTGAGGCAGAAATGGAGAATTGAACATGGAGGAAGCATAGACTGATGGCAAAATGACAGGTCAGACAGACATCTGTTGAAATAATGACAGAGTTGGTCATCATGGGATATACCACTGACAACAACGTTCTGAAGTTACAAAAGCATGAACAAAGAGAAAAAAAATGATCAAAAATAAAGTTGTTGATAATATTTTATAGGTTATGAATAACAAAAAACATTACAAAAATACATTTTTTTCAAAGTTGTTTTGCACATGTGTAGGCATGGACAACTAACAGTACTAAATTTAGTAGTTTTTGTAACTATTTCCCATGTCTGTGGGTGTTCTAAGTCAAATGCTTGTTAATGTGTGTATACATGGCCGCCCTCTGAATTTTAAAATCAGTTACGTCCCCGCTTTGGGGGAGTTTGCATGTCCCTGTCAGAATTTCATCCAGTGACCTTGCTTATATATTTGGTGCAGTGGAAACTTAAAAGTACACTGGTAGCAGTCAAGTCATTCATCGTTTTCATCTACTTTTGTTCATGTCATGGTCTCAATGAATTTTTCTTGCAGCCTAAGAAGCATAAATTAGATGACTGGATGAGATGTCTGTTAATAGGAGTTGACTGCATTAAAATTTCTTCTTTTTTGCTAATTAACAACACAGGTTACCCTGTATTGTTGTACTGTGTGAGTACTAACACTGGGTGAAAAAACTGAATTGACTATGTAGAACTTTGATAAATACTTTATAATCTGTGCAATATGTCAGAACTTGGGAAAAGAAAGTGTGTGTCTTCCAAGACGAACTACCAAAGTTAGTTAATGTCTAGAGGCATAATCCATCTTGTGCCCATCTTTATACTGAGATGCATAACCAGACAAACTAACTTTCTTTGCCCCTACAGTTCGTCCCAGACGGATTATCCGTCTCTAGTATAAAAATGGCCAATGGTAGCTACCCAAACAAACCATAATTAACTTACCTCCTCTTGCTCAGGGAGCTGAAGACGCATTCTTTTCTACATAAACAAAAAGAAGACAGAAATTTACATTTTTACATAGTGACAAACTGTACTTTTCATACTTTCTCAGTTCACAATCAGTTGGATTTTATAGAAATTAGATTTTATAGAAAATTAATTTGAAGGATCAGATGTTTAAGTAAGGATCTTGTGCTTGGTATCTGATCCATGGAGTATCAGATTTACCCTCTACACTTCTCCAATTGAATAATGTCTTAAAAACCATTGTCTAGTAAAAAAAAAAAAAGAAAAGCAAAAAGGTCATTGCATCTTGTCAAAAATACTGCTGTAAGTGTAATACTACAGTAAGTGACATTTATGATGGATTAAAAATGACTTCATTATTTTCAAAACATCAAAACATAAACTTACTAAGGCAAACCATTCCTTTCCATGGTGAACAAGGTGAACATAGGAGAAAGCTGAAAAAGAAATTAAAATTAAAATCCCGTTAACCACTAAATTGAAGATTGTATTACTTCAGGAAAACAACCAGTCAAGTGACAAGCGGGGCGAGTAAGCGTCAAGTAAGGGCAAGTACTTTTTTGTGCAGATAGTAAGCTTATATAATATGTAACAAACTTAACTTACCTTTTGAATTCCCATACGTATGTAGTTTGTTTGTTTTCCTTTTTAATTTCCAAACCAAATTATTCATTTTCGTACAAGAACAGTTTGATTTTCAAACAGTTTGACCGAGTCAATTCGAATATGCAAGAAGTGTTTACTGAGAAATGAGCAGGTATTAACATAAGATTTTTATACTAAATATTTTTGTGAATTTGTAATGTTTGTATTTTTTACAATTTTGTACACTTGCAAGCAGACACACATACAGCTGTATTTGACATGGGCATTTACACATTAAAAAAACCCTCAGTGGAACAACTTTCCTTATAATTCCATATTTCAAAACATAGTGCACACTCTGCACTAAAAATTATGCCCATGTAAAATGTTTTTCAGTGAATTAACGAAGAGGACTCAATGGCCAGCTCTGGAGCTGCCACTGTTCAATTTGTTCATTGCATTGCTGGATGGAAAAGGAATGAAAAAGGGAGACAAAAGGATTGACGAATTCGAATAAAGACAATAATTGTTTGTGTTCGAATAAAAAAAAGGTCAAAAAAGATGCCAGATGGTCTAAAAGTCTTGTGCTAAGTTCCTCAAATTATACAGGGCTTGAAATAACGGCCGGTCAACGGACAATGTCCGGTCAAAAATAGGTTTTGTCCGGTCAAATCCTTGGATGGCCGGACAATTTGTCCGGTCGTTTACCCTTGTAAAGAAAATTTTAAATTTTTAAAGCTTCAACATTATTGGCGTTCGTGAATGAAAAGGAGAAAGACAGAACGAGATACTACCAGACCAAAAACTTTTAACAAATGATTCATAATAGTGGTTGTAAAATTTCCGGTGGTTGCAAATTTTCGCTTTGTCATTCATCAAGCCGTCACCGCAAATTAGCGGGTGTTCCGGAGAAAGCGTGTGTAGCGGTGTGAATTAACAGTGCCTCTCAGTGTCGGTACAAAGGTCCGGTCCAATAAAAAGAAAGCAAGTTTACATTTATTTGTCGACTTGTCGACATTTTGTGTGAATCACTCTAGGTCTAAATTCCGAGATTGACGAAACATCCCTGAGAGGTGATTTTCAAGGGAAACAAACCATTTAAACAGAAAGTTCACATATTCCATCAACTTCACGACTTAAGTAGGTATTAAAATTTAACCGTATAGAAGACAAAGAACTGAAGCGATAGTTGTATGCACAAATGTAATATTGATTCTGCCGAACTTTGCGGCTGTACCGTGCGTTCCAGCATTGAGTTCGAGGCTGCATGTACAATAAAGGCGTAGAAAATGTACTTGCTTGATATGTAAACATTATGCGGGGGGAGGGGGGATTTTATAGAGATATGACGTAATGGATATTTGTCCGGCCAAAAATGGGTTGTGTCCGAGCAAAAATAAGTTTGACCGGACAACTTGACCGGCGCCAGCCGGGAAATTATTTCAAGCTCTGTTATATAACTACACTGTGAAACTACTTCTGTACAAACTATGTTCTGTTTATATAATAATACGCTAAACCAGACTTGTGAAATTCAGAGGTTGGATATATTTTGACGTACAACATCACATGACAAGAAAGAAACACAACAAAAAGAAACTCTATCGATTAAGCTTATATAACTTATGTTGATACTGGCGCTTTTGGAAATATGGCCAAGTCCATCAATAATCTTCTAAAATTGTTTTCTTAAAAAAGTCAACTCATTTCTCTCTCCCGACGGACTAATGCAGGCCTGCAACTGAATTGTTTTACCGCGAAGATCACAGACACAACCAGGTGATTGCTTGAGCAGGGGCTGAGTTTCTTGTTTCAGTCAGGCAACTAATTGGAAAGGTAACAACCTTGACTTTACCTCCCTCTCCGAGGTCTTTAACGACTCTGTATCTCCTACCGTTTACCGTCACAGATGGCCTGCAAAAACAAGAACATTTATGACCCATAAATAACCGCTTCCTTGGTGTATTTTAGCGTGTTTTCGTTTTGTTCGTCTGTCCGGCGAAGAACTATTTATTGTTTAGCGGCCAGTTCTCTCTCTAATTCTTCATTCGTGAGGGAATGGGTTCTATTCTACTAGTCCGCTGGGCATTTACTTTTGGGCGCTCCCGACACCCGGTGTCTCGTGTCTATTCAGTCGGGGGAACAAGGAGGAACAAGTACTTCGTTCGTATCTATGTCCGAAGAAGCCCGAAGCCCGAATAATAGCCTTATTCAACCACAATTTGATTATTGCAACGTAGTGTGGGGAAGCTGTAACAAGGGCCTTGCTGAAAAACTGCAAAGGCTTCAAAACCGCGCAGCTCGTACCCTAATGTCTGCGAGCTATGATAGTAATTTAGATGATTTGTTCCGGACACTGGGGTGGCGAAGACTCTATTATCAAAGATTGGAACAGAAGTCTATCCTAATGTATAAAACATTACATGGTATGACTCCTGATTATCTGAGATCAAGATTCGTATATCGTGACGATGTTAGTGCTTATCGTTTAAGGAATACCGAAAACAAATTAGTTCTTCCACAACCTCGAACTGATTATCTCAAAAAAAGTTTTCGTACAGCGGAGCTCAGTTGTGGAACAACTTACCTGTAGACCTAAGACAAGCATCTTCACTGGCCGATTTCAAATCTAAATTAAGTCGGCACAGTTTAAAGTAATATCTAAATCTTACATGTAAGTGAATTTTAGACACGGCCTCCATGAAAAGCAGACTTTTCTTTTGTTATTTTGAATTTGTTGTTATTAAATTTTTGTAGTTAGTTAGATAGGTAGATAGTCCAGTAATTTAATTGACTGATGGAAAAACCGTGTATAAATAAAGTTATCTTATCTTATCTTAAGGGACCCGACGAAGCTCTAATCAGAAAGAACTACGAACTCGCGCAGCACGGAGGAATCTGCAGCCCGGGGGGGGGGGGGGCGACTCACATATGGAAATGACTGGAGATTGACGCTAAAGATTGACGTCGTTTGGTTTTTTCATATAGATATTTCTTTACGCACACCCTAAGCGACACCTGAATGGGTAAAAATATTGGCTTTCCTTCCTAAAAACCGTAAGCGAGACCAAAATCTGCAATTTACAACCCTAAGCGAGACGACGAGCATCCCCGTCACTTTCATATGGGAGTCCCCCCCCCCCCCCACTCGGGATCCGCAGGCGGTAAACTTACTCCCAGTTATGCTTTGGCAGTATCAGCGAGAAGTTTGGCTGTTGGAGATTCTGAAATTTATGCGTTACTGTTGAATAATGGTTAAAGACATTCTATTGAAGCTTTATTGGTTACATATTCAGATTGTTCTTCATTTATCTCGCCGTGGCGCATCACTAAATTGCAAAACCATTGTTTTTAGGGCTTTCCAAGGCTGAAATATAGCGTTGCTCGAAGCATGTAAAAGATCCGATAGAAAAGAAGGTTATCTGATCTTAAATAAGGCAGTTAAACTCGGGTTAAACGTGATTCACTCGTGGTTTTGACCTGATTGAAGACAGCTTTCCACGAAGGCGCGAGAAAAGAAATAATTAAGCTTATATTAATAAAAGTGCTTCGAACCTGTATTTACACCTCGCTGCATTATTGTGGTGAAGCGATTATCCTGCACAAGTTAAATATTTTCCCCGTCCTTATTCACATTCATGCATAAACTGAAGAAAAATTTGACTTACGGAGTGGAAAACAGCTGATTGCATGAAATTCTTCTTGCACTTGTCGGCTAGAGAACAAAGCAATTCTCCATTTTCAAAGCTTTAAAAGCCTTAATAAGATTCTGCGTTATTCCCAATGACCACTATTCTGAGCCAGATTAATTTTACACCAGAAAACACTAAAATAACGGGCTTTTTTACTTGAACAAAAAACAACAGCTAAACTTGTTGTTTCCTCAGCGGTCCGCATGTTGCATTCATTCTTCTCGTCAATAATTCTCAAGTGTTTATTAGTGTTATTGACTTCGTTTATGACCCACAGAGAAACGCCTTCCAATTCTTCCAATTCTTTATTATTCAAGCTCAGAAGGAATTCATATTGAACATCGACATTAAATCCACAAATTCCGACCTGAAACTGAAGTATTATAATTCGGTTCCAGTTCATAATTCTTCAGTTTCAAGACAAACTACTGCTCGTTTACTCAAGCATTTTGCTATAAATACAAAAATTGAAGCAAGACAATGTTTCGATATCGCTGACAACATTATCAAGACTGAAATAGTAATAAAGTGAAAAATTGACAAGAATAAGAATACCGCGAATCTGAATCCGTAAGCCTGTGTAAGCTTTAAATCAGTTCGGTCCTAACAATGGATTACGCGCGGATCTACTGATAGCACGACGGCAAAATTGTTGTTGTTGGTAGCAATCAGTGTTCGTTGAGTGGTAGTTTTGTTTCCCCATCCATTCCATGCTTAAGATATTTCAGAGACCACTCGTCCAGTCGACTTGTGGACTCATTTTAATACTGGCTCTTACCTGTGCGGCCCGTCACAAACAAAATAGATCTAGATGTCACCCAACTCTAATAGCGAGCACGTAGTTTGTCCTGATAAATATTTTAAAACAGTCTGCTTTTTTCCAAGTTGAGAGCTATCCGTTTTTCGAAGTAACAATAAACTGGCCTTCAACTTAAATAGTTAATTAAACAGACTTCTTCAAATATTTCACTCGAGGTGACCGAGACCTCGAGGACCCTCGGGGATTCAGGTCGTAGATACGTGGTGTAACTATCATATAGTGGTTTGACTTAATCCAATATAGGCATAAACATAGGAAGCAATATACATAGCTATACACAGACATACACAGCCATACATGGCTATACATGGCTATACATGGCTATACATGGCTATACACAGACGTACATAGACATATATAGCTATACACAGCTATACACAGCTATACATAGCTATACATGGCTATACACAGCTATACATGGCTATACATGGCTATACACAGCTATACATGGCTATACACAGATATACATAGCTATACACAGCTATACACAGCTATACACAGCTATACACAGCTATACACAGCTATACATAGCTATACATGGCTATACACAGCTATACATGGCTATACACAGATATACATAGCCATACATAGCTATACACAGCTATACACAGCTATACATGGCTATACACAGCTATACATGGCTATACATCGCTATACATGGCTATACACAGCCATACATGGCTATACATGGCTCTACATAGCCATACATAGCTATACACAGCTATACACAGCTATACATGGCTATACACAGCTATACATGGCTATACACAGATATACATAGCCATACATAGCTATACACAGCTATACACAGCTATACATGGCTATACACAGCTATACATGGCTATACACAGCTATACATGGCTATACATGGCTATACATGGCTATACACAGCCATACATGGCTATACATGGCTCTACATAGCCATATATAGCTATACACAGCTATACACAGCTATACATGGCTATACACAGCTATACATGGCTATACACAGCTATACATGGCTATACACAGCTATACATGGCTATACACAGATATACATAGCCATACATAGCTATACACAGCTATACACAGCTATACATGGCTATACACAGCTATACATGGCTATACATGGCTATACATGGCTATACACAGCCATACATGGCTATACATGGCTCTACATAGCCATACATAGCTATACACAGCTATACACAGCTATACATAGCTATAAATGGCTTTACACAGCTATACATGGCTATACATGGCTCTACATGGCTATACATGGCTATACACAGCCATACATGGCTATACATGGCTCTACATAGCCATACATAGCTATACACAGCTATACACAGCTATACATGGCTATACACAGCTATACATGGCTATACATGGCTATACACAGCTATACACGGCTATACATGGCTATACACAGCTATACATGGCTATACATGGCTATACATGGATATACACAGCTATACATGGCTATACACAGATATACATAGCCATACATAGCTATACACAGCTATACACAGCTATACATGGCTATAAACAGCTATACATGGCTATACACAGCTATACATGGCTATACATGACTATACACAGCTATACATGGCTATACACAGCTATACATGGATATACATGGCTATACATGGCTATACACAGCCATACATGGCTATACATGGCTCTACATAGCCATACATAGCTATACACAGCTATACACAGCTATACATGGCTATACACAGCTATACATGGCTATACATGGCTATACATGGCTATACACAGCTATACATGGCTATACACAGATATACATAGCCATACATATCTATACACAGCTATACACAGCTATACATGGCTATACACAGCTATACATGGCTATACATGGCTATACATGGCTATACACAGCCATACATGGCTATATATGGCTCTACATAGCCATACATAGCTATACACAGCTATACACAGCTATACATAGCTATACATGGCTATACACAGCTATACATGGCTATACATGGCTATACATGGCTATAGACGGCTATACACAGCCATACATGGCTATACATGGCTCTACATAGCCATACATAGCTATACACAGCTATACACAGCTATACATGGCTATACACAGCTATACATGGCTATACATGGCTATACACAGCTATACACGGCTATACATGGCTATACACAGCTATACATGGCTATACATGGCTATACATGGCTATACACAGCTATACATGGCTATACACAGATATACATAGCCATACATAGCTATACACAGCTATACAGAGCTATACATGGCTATACACAGCTATACATGGCTATACACAGCTATACATGGATATACATGGCTATACACAGCCATACATGGCTATACATGGCTCTACATAGCCATACATAGCTATACACAGCTATACACAGCTATACATGGATATACACAGCTATACATGGCTATACATGGCTATACATGGCTATACACAGCTATACATGGCTATACACAGATATACACAGCCATACATAGCTATACACAGCTATACACAGCTATACATGGCTATACACAGCTATACATGGCTATACATGGCTATACATCTCTATACACAGCCATACATGGCTATACATGGCTCTACATAGCCATACATAGCTATACACAGCTATACACAGCTATACATAGCTATACACAGCTATACACAGCTATACATAGCTATACATGGCTATACACAGCTATACATGGCTATACACAGATATACATAGCCATACATAGCTATACACAGCTATAAACAGCTATACATGGCTATACACAGCTATACATGGCTATACATGGCTATACACAGCCATACATGGCTATACATGGCTCTACATAGCCATGCATATCTATACACAGCTATACACAGCTACACATGGCTATACACAGCTATACATGGCTATACATGGCTATACACAGCTATACATGGCTATACACAGATATACATAGCCATACATAGCTATACACAGCTATACACAGCTATACATGGCTATACACAGCTATACATGGCTATACATGGCTATACATGGCTATACACAGCCATACATGGCTATACATGGCTGTACATAGCCATACATAGCTATACACAGCTATACACAGCTATGCATAGCTATACACAGCTATACACAGCTATACATAGCTATACATGGCTATACACAGCTATACATGGCTATACACAAATATACATAGCCATACATAGCTATACATAGCTATACACAGCTATACATGGCTATACACAGCTATACATGGCTATACATGGCTATACACAGCCATACATGGCTATACATGGCTCTACATAGCCATACACAGCTATACACAGCTATACATGGCTATACACAGCTATACATGGCTATACATGGCTATACATAGCTATACACAGCCATACATGGCTATACATGGCTGTACATAACTATACACAGCTATACACAGCTATACATGGCTATACACAGATATACATAGCCATACATAGCTAAACACAGCTATACAAAGCTATACATAGCTATACATGGCTATACACAGCCATACATGGCTATACATTGCTGTACATAACTATACACAGCTATACACAGCTATACATGGCTATACACAGATAAACATAGCCATACATAGCTATATACAGCTATACACAGCTATACATGGCTATACACAGCTATACATGGCTATACATGGCTATACATGGGTATACATGGATATACATGGGTATACATTGAGATACACAGCTATACACAGCTATACATGGCTATACATGGCTATACATGGCTCTACATAACTATACACAGCTATACACAGCTATACATGGCTATACACAGATATACATAGCCATTCATAGCTATACACAGCTATACACAGCTATACATGGCTATACACAGATATACATAGCCATACATAGCTATACACAGCTATACACAGCTATACATGGCTATACACAGCTATACATGGCTATACGTGGCTATACATGCTATACACAGCCATACATGGCTATACATGGCTGTACATAACTATACACAGCTATACACAGCTATACATGGCTATACACAGATATACATAGCCATACATAGCTATACACAGCTATACACAGCTATACATGGCTATACACAGCTATACATGGCTATACATGGCTATACATGGCTATACACAGCCATACATGGCTATACATGGCTGTACATAACTATACACAGCTATACATGGCTATACACAGCTATACATGGCTATACACAGATATACATAGCCATACATAGCTATACACAGCTATACATAGCTATACATGGCTATACACAGCTATACATGGCTATACATGGCTATACGTAGCTTAAATGATTATACACAGCTATAGACAGCTATACATGGCTATACACAGATATACATAGCCATACATAGCTAAACACAGCTATACATGGCTATACACAGCTATACATGGCTATAAACTGCTATACACAGCCATACATGGCTATACACAGATATACATAGCTATACATAGCTATACATAGCTATACATGGCTATACACAGATATACATAGCCATGCATAGCTATACACAGCTATACATAGCTATACATGGCTATACACAGCTATACACAGCTATACATGGCTATACATGGGTATACATGGCTATACATGACTATACATGGCTATACACAGCTATACATAGCTATACATGGCTATACACAGTTATACATAGACACACATAGCTGTACACAGCTATACATAGCTATACATGGCTATAAACAGCTATACATGGCTATACACAGCCATACACAGATATACATGGCTATACACAGATATTACATAGCCATACATAGCTATACACAGCTATACACAGCTACACATGGCTATACACAGCTATACATGGCTATACATGGCTATACATGGACATACATGACTATACACAGCTATACACAGCTATACATGGCTATACGCAGATATACACGGCTATACATGGCTATACATGGCTATACATGGGCATGCATGGCTGTATACAGTCATACACAGCTATACATGGCTATACATGGCTATACATACCCATATATAGCTAAACACAGCTATACACAGCTATACATGGTTATACACAGATATACATAGCCATACATAACAATACACAGCTATACATAGCTATACATGGCAAAACAGCTATACATAGCTATACATAGCTATACACAGCTATACATGGCTATTCACAGCCTACATAGCCATACACAGCTATACATGGCTGTACGTGGATATACACAGCTATACATGGCTATACACAGCTATACATGATTATACACAGCTATACATTGCCATACATAGCCATACACAGCTATACATGGCTGTACATGGATATACACAGCTAGACATGGCTATACACAGCTCTACATGGCCATACATAGCTATAGACAGCTATACATGGTCGTACGTGACTATACACAGCTATACATAGCTATACACAGCTATACATGACTATACACACTATACACCTCGCTATATACAGCTATACATAGCTATACACAGATATACATGGCTATACACAGCTATACATGGCTATACACAGACATACATAGCTATAAACAGCTGTACATGGCTATACAGAGGTATACTTAGCTGTACACATCCATACATGGCTATACACAGCTATTAACAGCTATACATGGATATAGACAGCCATACGTGGCTATACCCAGCTATAAATGGCTATACACAGCTATACACTGCGTTTGTTTTCCCTATCCCTTCTCTTGAAATCTGCTGTTCTTTGTAATAATTTATTTATTGTTTGCGGTCTTTCCATCAGGGACCGCGCGAGGGGTGGGCTGAGGGGGCTTTTACCCCCTTTCCCTTTTTTGGTGCCATTAAAACATAAATGAAAAAGTTGGACAATTTCTTTGTTTCAGAGTTAATCAGTTTTCGGTTTACCAGTTAAATATAATTTTTAATTTAGACCAAACAGGAACTGAATACTATAACTCCGTGTTGAAATCGCCTTTCCTTCATTTGGCTTGATTATTTGAAATTCTCACGCGCTCTTGGGGAATCTCGAAGAGTCTGGACCTGTTCAGACTTTTTCAAGTCACTTGAATCGATGGAAGTTGAAACTGTCGCTCTCGCTCTTGTCGGTCCATTAACTCTGCGCGTACTGTCATCGACTCTTTCCTGTTGTTGAAGAGTTTGAACTTTAGTTGACTTTTGTTCTTGTGTTGTCCGGGCATTATACATTAGGACCGTTACTTTATCAAGCTAATCTACAAATGTAAACGTTTCGTCTAGGATATATAGTTGCCAAAAGATGTCATTTCCTCAGTTCTATCGATAAGAAATAAGGCGTTCAGTCCTTAATTAGGCCGCTACGGACTGACTTTGGTAGAAATGTACGTTTCATGATACTAAACTCAGTAGTGATTTAATATTCTACAGGTCTGCTTGTACAAGTTTTTTTTTAAGGGAAATGTTTTCATGGTTGAGATCTTTAAAAATGCGAATACGATAAGGTTCATAGCTTGCCGGTTTCATCTTTCGAGTAGAGCCGACCAAAGAACCTGTCAAGGAGCATTATTTTGGGACTGTTTTAACTGACAACTTTTATCACACTTGGCTGCTCCAGATACATTGCTAATTACTTGAAAAGAGAAAGTTTTTGCGTGAGATTTCCCCCCACCTGCTTTACACGAGCGATCACCAATTAGCCCCCTCAGACTCTAAAATAGGCCGCACGGTCCCTGTCTATTTAGTTGCCCCAGTTAACCGGTTTGAAACAACTTTTTTGGACAGTGCTCGCTCAGAAAATTAATCTAGAATCATGTAGTGACAACGGGTCACCGCTTGTTATTTTGTGTTAGCTCAGTCAGCTTTTAAGCAATTATTAGTCAGGATATCCAGAATAATGAAGGCTTTAAAATTCTAAGTAAAACATCTGTAAGTTTCTCTGATCCCTAGCACAAACTAAAATTTCAGCACATTCTTCACAGACAGTGCATGTACCACCCTCATTTCGTTCGCTTCCACACTCACAGCTATACATAGCTATACAGGGGTAAAAAGGTACAACTCAGGGTAGTATTAGTGGCCCATACCTTTTCAACTTATTCCTGAATGACTTGGAAATAGTTGGACACGAAGAGATATCTTTATTTAAATATGCAGATGATTCTACAATCTTAGTTACGATCTCTAGAGATTTACCTGATGTATCGGGCATTGCATTGATTAAATTTATGGATTGGACTCACGCAAATAGTGTGCACTGTAATACTAGTAAATGCAATTACTCTTGCATAAGAAAGGCAACCCTACAGCCTATCCAATGTTATACAGTATAACCAGGAGCCCATTATGATATTATGCAGTATAGTTGTATCTCTATACTGGGAGTAACAATACAAAGTAATTGTTAGTTTAGCTTGCATGTTAAGGCAAAGCTTCATGAAGCCAGCAAATGTTTATTTATAATTACAGGCCTGTGTAAGGAAGGATACACACAGGGCGAATTAGATCAGCGTTTTTAATGCGATTGTGCCCCCTAAAATACTGTATGGCCTTTCAGTTTTTGCAGCTAGTGCTTCTGACCTCACCGCTGTGCAAAGCTTTTTAAAAAGATGCCACAAGCATCTTTGAGCTCTTGGAAAGTAGTAACCGCCGCCTTTTTGACAAACTTTAACGTACTGACCATCCGTCACATAGTCTGCTTCCTAGGTATAAAGATTCATTGGAGCGCCGTAGAAATAGATCCAGTATAAGACCTTCCTATAAGTACAGAACGTTTTACAATGTAAAGATAGCTTTTTTAATAGATTAACATCTGATACCTATTTTCATCCGATGAATAAATACATTGTTATTACTATTATTATTATTATGATGATGATGATGATGCAATTATACACAGCTGCATATGGCCATACACAGCTATACATAGCTATACACAGCTATACCAGGAGCCCACAACCCTTGTGGGCTCCTGGCTATACATAGCTGCAGCCTTGCGCAAACTCCTTAGCTGGCCACATATCAAACGCGTCGCCCTCTTTTGATCAGACTTCCACATAGGGCAGGCATGCATAGGTGCCTTGAAGGCTGTTGAAAACCAGGAGCACCTGTCGGTTGAATGTAGAGTCCCGGTGGCTTTTTCCTTGCCTAGTTCCTGTGTGGCTTTTTACCAGGCCTTCACGGTCAATCCATTTAAGTGACGCGAAACGGTTTTTCCGCGACGAGATATAGAGGCCTAGGAACTATGCAAGCTTTTTCCCACAAGAATTCGAATTGCTAGGAGCCGTGTGTAATATTTGTAAAAACAAACTCCTCTAGTTAAAAAAGAGGGGGTCTTCGTTTTCGTAATTACGAAAACCCCTCTCTTTTAACTAGAGGAGTTTGTTATTACAGTACACACGGCTCCTAGCGTACTTCTGTGTTTTTACCACATTTTGAAGTCATCTGTGTGTTCATTATCAGAGTACACACGCACGTCCAAATGGAATCCATTCGTTCAATAATAGTCCGAGTCCGAGTCATTTTGGTACACTGTCAAGCAGTTGCAACACTTTGTACCAATTCTGTGACTAATAATGGTTTTCTGCAATTTGTGCACGTCACTGACTTCACCTGTCTTCGTTAAAATTAGTGGTTCGAACTCAGAGTAACAAATGTATGGTGATGGTATGTACATACGTCAGTCAAACTTTTATTAACCAAATGAGGACACCTAAAAAGTTCAAAACGCGGACCCATGAAATTACTTTTTTTATGATTGATATGGTGACATGACACAAAGAAGCAGCAAAATACAACTTTATTAACCAATAACAACAACAAAAACAACTGAAGTCTGATGTAGAAGAAACGTACGGTGGATTTGCTTATCGTTTTTGCCTGTGATTTGTTAACCTCGATAGCACTCACCATGTATAGCCATGTATAGCTGTGTATATCCATATATGACTTTGTATAGCCATATATAGCTGTGTGTAGCCATATATAGCTGTATACAGATATGTATAGCTGTGTCAGTATAGCCGTGTATACCTGTGTATAGCTGTGTATAGCCATGTATAGCCATGTATAGCCATGTTTAGCTGTGTATAACCATATATAGCTGTGTATAGCTGTGTATAGCTATGTATGGCTATGTATATCTGTGTATAGCCATGTATAGCTGTGTATAGCTGTGTATAGCCATGTACAGCCATGTATAGCCATGTATAGCCATGTATAGCTGTGTATAGCCAGGTGTATAGCTGTGTATAGCTATGTATGGCTATGTATATCTGTGTATAGCCATGTATAGCCATGTATAGCTGTGTATAGCCAGGTGTATAGCTGTGTATAGCTATGTATGGCTATGTATATCTGTGTATAGCCGTGTATAGCTGTGTATAGCCATGTATAGCTATGTAAAGCTGTGTATAGCTGTGTATAGCTATGTATGTCTATGTATATCTGTGTATAGCCATGTATAGCTGTGTATAGCCATGTATAGCTTTGTATAGGCATGTATAGCTGTGTATAGCTATGTACGACTGTGTATAGCTATGTATAGCTGTGTATAGCCATGTATGGCGGTGTATAGTTATGTAAAGCTGTGTATACCCATGTATAGCTGTGTATAGTCGTGTATGGCTGTGTGTTGCTGTGTATAGCTGTGTATAGTTATGTATAGCTGTGTATACCCATATATAGCTGTGTATAGTCGTGTATGGCTGTGTATTGCTGTGTATAGCTGTGTATAGCTGTGTATAGTTATGTATAGCTGAGTATAGCTATGTATGGCTATGTATATCTGTGTATAGTCATGTATACCTGTGTATAGCTGTGTATAGCTATGTATGGCTATGTATATCTGTGTATAGGCATGTATAGCTGTGTATAGCTGTGTATAGCCATGTACAGCCATGTATAGCCATGTATAGCCATGTATAGCCATGTATAGCTGTGTATAGCCATGTATAGCTATGTATAGCTGTGTATAGCTATGTATGGCTATGTATAGCTGTGTATAGCCATGTATAGCTGTGTATAGCTATGTATGTCTATGTATAGCTGTGTATAGTCATGTATAACCATGTGTTGCCATGTATAGCTGTGTATAGCCATGTATAGCTATGTATAGCTGTGTATAGCTATGTATGGCTATGTATATCTGTGTATAGCCATGTATAGCTGTGTATAGATGTGTATAGCTATGTATGTCTATGTATAACTGTGTATAGCCATGTATAGCCATGTATAGCTGTGTATAGCCATGTATAGCTGTGTTTAGCCATGTATAGCTGTGTATAGCTGTGTATAGCTATGTATGGCTATGTATATCTGTGTATAGCCATGTATAGCTGTGTATAGATGTGTATAGCCATGTATAGCTGTGTATAGTCATGTATAGCTGTGTATAGCCATGTATAGCTATGTATAGCTATGTATAGCTATGTATAGTTATGTATAGCTGTGTATAGCTGTCTATAGCCATGTATAGCTGTGTATAGTCATGTATAGCTGTGTATTGCTGTGTATAGCTGTGTATAGCTGTGTATAGTTATGTATATCTGTGTATTGCCGTGTATAGCTGTGTATAGCTGTGTACAGTTATGTATAGCTGTGTATTGCCATGTATAGCTGTGTATAGCCATGTATAGCTATGTAAAGCTGAGTATAGCTATGTATGGCTATGTATATCTGTGTATAACCATGTATAGCTGTGTATAGTTGTGCATAGCTATGTAAGGCTATGTATATCTGTGTATAGCCATGTATGGCTGTGTATAGCTGTGTATAGCCATGTACAGCCATGTATAGCCATGTATAGCCATGTATATCTGTGTATAGCCATGTATAATTATGTATAGCTGTGTATAGCTATGTATGGCTATGTATATCTGTGTATAGCAGTGTATAGCTGTGTATAGTTGTGTATAGCTATGTATGTCTATGTATAGCTGTGTATAGCCATGTATAGCCGTGTACAGCCATGTATAGCCATGTTTAGCTGTGTATAGCCATGTATAGCTGTGTATAGCTGTGTATAGCTATGTATGGCTATGTATATCTGTGTATAGCCATGTATAGCTGTGTATAGTCATGTATAGCTGTGTATAGTCATGTATAGCTGTGTATAGCCATGTATAGCTGTGTATAGCTGTATATAGCTATGTATAGTTATGTATAGCTGTGTATAGCTGTGTATAGCCATGTATAGCTGTGTATAGTCATGTATAGCTGTGTATTGCTGTGTATAGCTGTGTATTGCTGTGTATTGCTGTGTATAGCTATGTATAGCTGTGTATTGCCATGTATAGCTGTGTATAGCCATATATAGCCATGTACAGCCATGTATAGCCATGTATAGCCATGTATAGCTGTGTATAGCCATGTATAGCTATGTATAGCTGTGTATAGCTATGTATGGCTATGTATATCTGTGTATAGCCATGTATAGCTGTGTATAGTTGTGTATAGATATGTATGTCTATGTATAACTGTGTATAGGCATGTATAGGCATGTATAGCCATGTATAGCCGTGTATAGCCATGTATAGCCATGTATAGCCATGTTTAGCTGTGTATAGCCATGTATAGCTATGTATAGCTGTGTATAGCTATGTATGGCTATGTATATCTGTGTATAGCCATGTATAGCTGTGTATAGCTGTGTATAGCCATGTATAGCTGTGTATAGTCATGTATAGCTGTGTATAGATGTGTATAGCTGTGTATAGCTGTGTATAGCTATGTCTAGTTATGTATAGCTGTGTATAGCTGTGTATAGCCATGTATAGCTGTGTGTAGTCATGTATAGCTGTGTATTGCTGTGTATTGTTGTGTATAGCTGTGTATAGCTGTATATAGCTGTGTATAGTTATGTATAGCTGTGTATTGTCATGTATAGCTGTGTATAGCCATGTATAGCTGTGTATAGTCATGTATAGCTGTGTATAGCCATGTATAGCTGTGTATAGCTGTGTATAGCTATGTATAGTTATGTATAGCTGTGTATAGCTGTGTATAGCCATGTATAGCTGTGTATAGTCATGTATAGCTGTGTATTGCTGTGTATTGCTGTGTATAGCTGTGTATAGCTGTATATAGCTGTGTATAGTTATGTATAGCGGTGTATTGTCATGTATAGCTGTGTATAGCCATGTATAGCTATGTATAGCTGTGTATAGCTATGTATGGCTATGTATATCTTTGTATAGACATGTATAGCTGTGTATAGTTGTGTATAGGTATGTATGGCTATGTATATCTGTGTATAGCCATGTATGGCTGTGTATGGCTGTGTATAGCCATGTACAGCCATGTATAGCCATGTATAGCCATGTATAGCTGTGTATAGCCATGTATAGCTATGTATAGCTGTGTATAGCTATGTATGGCTATGAATATCTGTGTATAGCCATGTATAGCTGTGTATAGTTGTGTATAGCTATGTATGTCTATGTATAACTATGTATAGGCGTGTATAGCCATGTATAGCCATGTTTAGCTGTGTATAGCCATGTATAGCTGTGTATAGCTATGTATGGCTATGTATACTGTGTATAGCCATGTACAGCTGTGTATAGCTGTGTATAGCCATGTATAGCTGTGTATAGTCATGTATAGCTGTGTATAGCCATGTATAGCTGTGTATAGCTGTGTATAGCTATGTATAGTTATGTATAGCTGTGTATAGCTGTGTATAGCCATGTATAGCTGTGTATAGTCATGTATAGCTGTGTATTGCTGTGTATAGCTGTGTATAGCTGTGTATAGCTGTGTATAGTTATGTAGAGCCATGTATAGCCATGTATAGCCATGTATAGCTGTGTATAGCTGTGTATAAACACTGTATACCCATGTATAGCCATGTATAGCCATGTATAGCCATTCATAGCCATGTATATCTGTGTATAGCCATGTATAGCTGTGTATAGCTGTATATAGTTATGTACAGCCATGTATAGCCATGTATGGCTGTGTATAGCCATGTATAGCCATGTATAGCCATGTTTAGCTGTGTATAGCCATGTATAGCTGTGTATAGCTGTGTATAGCTATGTATGGCTATGTATATCTGTGTATCTCTGTGTATAGCCATGTATAGCTGTGTATAGCCATTTATAGCTATGTACAGCTGTGTATAGCTGTGTATAGC
Organism: Siderastrea siderea; assembly: GCA_964030785.1. NCBI lineage: Eukaryota > Metazoa > Cnidaria > Anthozoa > Scleractinia > Rhizangiidae > Siderastrea > Siderastrea siderea. Next base: position 53,703,101 of record OZ034972.1, read on the forward strand.
TATGTATGGCTATGTATATCTGTGTATAGCCATGTATAGCTGTATATAGCCATGTATAGCCATGTATAGCTGTGTATAGCCATGTATAGCTATGTATAGCTGTGTATAGCTGTGTATAGCTATATATGTCTATGTACATCTGTGTATAGCCATGTATAGCCATGTATAGCCATGTATAGCTGTGTATGTCTGTGTATAGCTATGTATATTGCTTCCTATGTTTATGCCTATATTGGATTAAGTCAAACCACTATATGATAGTTACACCACGTACCTACCATTCAGGTCTGAATAGCCCACTGGCCAAATGCGGAAAATCGTGGGCTCAGTCTTTTCTCGAAGAAAAGATTTCGCCATCAAATGGCACTTGTTCCCTCGACTGTTGATACCGTATTTTCTCGATTAAGCGCCGAGCCCCGAATAAACGCCGGGTTCAAATAAACGCCGGGTCTACCGGGCCGAGTTTAAAATAAACGCCCCCGGCGTGTCCCGGCGTTTATTCGAGACGAGTAATCAGGATTATGTGTCGTAACTGCATACTAGTTCCCTTTTTACCATTTTATTTGAATTTTATCCACTGATAATCAAACCTAAACTACCATTTACAATTGTTGTTCTAACTATAAAAACGGAGAAACAAAAGACGCATCAGATATCGTGTCAATTTCTTTTAACCATGGTAACTTTTCTGCGGGCTTGTCATTAAGGCAGGATCATCTTGAGGGTCTCTCTAGCGTTTTTCCAAGCAGTTTCTCGAATCATTCCATGATTGAACTCATGGGCAAGAACCTCGACACCACCTTGTTCTCAATTGCTTGCAAAGTACTTTTGCTGTGGAGCAGTTGCCGATACATTTTTCCCTTGTTTCACGGACAAAAATTAACGTTGAGAAGAGCCTTAATCACCGTTCCTTTCAGTGACGTTTTTTGCTAAATGTCTTACCAAAATGAATCACTAACATAAGACAAAGTTGGTGACATTGTTTTATATTTTTAGCGTTTTTGTTGAAATTTGGTTTTTAATTTAACAAACCTCCAGTACCGCTGATAAAAAAAATGAATGGCTGAAAAACGGTCGAAAATGCACTCAATAAATAAACGCCGGGCCCTGAATAAACGCCGGGTCTCCGAGGCCGAGTTTTAAATAAACGCCCCCGGCGTTTAATCGAGAAAATACGGTAGATTCCATTTTGACGTCTTCTGTGATCTATTACTGAACAGACGCACGGCAACATAGCCTCCCACGCAGTCGTTTTTAGGGGAGTCGTATTACCCTCCTCCTCCTTGTGGGGAGGAGAGTAATACGACTCCCCTAAAAAAGACTGCGTGGGAGGCTAACGGCAACATGGAATCTATTTGTTTTAGATAATAAAGAGACAAAAAGTTGCCTAACATGACGTCACCTATGCGTCTGTCCTCTAATAGATCATAGCTAAGAACCAACAAAAATGCGCGTAGAAGTCAGCATATTATATAAAACTTATGCACCAATTTTCGTGGGCACTTAAAAACAGTGGACCGGTTTTGCAAGGCTTTTATAATTCTGTTCTTAAAGCGCTTTTTAATTTTAAGTGTCGTAACACCAAAACCAATCACAACACATTTCAGATGCGGAAGATGCAAATGTAAAGAAAACAACGCTATTTTGTAGCCAGTTTTTTTGGGTTCTAAAGACCGCCAATACATCAGATACACGAGAAACACACGGAACAAAAAGTGTTTTGAAAAGTGCAAGTGAATTCTCATTTTCTTGCACGAGAAAAGCGAGTCTTTAAGCAAGCTTAAGACGAACGAGAAAGTTGGGGGTAACAGTAAACCAATGGGTAAAACTCTCATTCAAGGCTATTTTTACTGTAATTATTAAGTATTAGACAACATGACAACATAGAAGGTTCCCAGTTCTCACAGGTAGATTATTCCTAGGTTTACAAAACTGAAACTAAACAAGTGCATTTTGCCCTGTTTTTCCGCAACAGGGAAAAGAGCGGTGCCTACAAAACTGGCCGCTACACGCAATCAAGCTCGTGATGTACTTGCTTTTTTTTTTTAAAGGAATTATTAAATAACAAGAGCCTTATCGTATTATGTTAGCGTTAATAGCTGCACCGTGCATAAAAATATGCTTCTTTAATGGCACTCAGAGGCAAAAAACTTCGCTCGTTAGAAATGGGTAAAATTGATATCAGTCAATAAAATCGAGACACTTTTTTGATGTGTCATCGATTTTTACCGATTGATCGATAAAATCGATATTAATCAAATAAATTTTACCAATCTTTACCGATTTATCGATTAGTAAATCGTTGACTAGGCCGGGATTAAAAAGCATTAAAAGTACGAGCCCCTTTATAAAAATAATTTTTGTGTACTTACACTTCACTCGTTCCAAAATAAGATCGTCCTTATTTCTTGTGTTATGGTCGTGAATGAGACGTTCTTATCTTAAAATAATTCGAGAGGTAGTCAGGCACATCATTTTCATTTCTTAACAAAACTGTAGACGTGAGCATCCCTTCGCTTGTTTAGAGGTTCCCAACCCAATGATTTCATCAGTAGATAGTTCTGCGGCAGCAGGGGAATAGTCTGTTCCTCCCACTCCTCTCTGTAAGCGTTCGATCATCCTATCGACCGGATTCGTCCCACACGACGTCTTAATAATCGAGGATCAGTAACACCATAGCTGTGTAGAGTCGATTGGCAGCTGTTAACATTAGTACAGGCCTCACTCTCGAAAATACTCCGAGTATCCTCGAGACCTTTTTCGAGCCTTACATAAAGTATGTGATCATTAAAGGAAAGGGTATTATCGAGCACATGCAACACCCAGATACGTATACTGTGTTCAATCAGGAGCCGTAATCGATCCTGGTTCAATGGATCACAGTCTTTAGAGGCGGCTGTAAATAACCAAGTATTAGAAAAATATTGTCATTGTCAGCTCTAAAACCCAGATGGGCTGCTTTCCCCTATAACGGAGGCTTTTCACGGCGGCCATGTTGGAGGCACAAAACAATAAAAGCTATTTCCATATCGTTTCTTTTACCTCCAATATGGCCGCCGTGAAAACCCTCTATATATACAACCACGGCAATTCAAGAAGCTACGCATTTCCAAAATATCTCAAAGGTATTTATTTCCGCGCAAATGCTACAGACATAACATAAATTTTTACATTCCAGGACGAAAAGCAGCATATTCCAGGTTGTCCTCAGCGGCAGCCCACTGTTTGAGACACGTGGTGGAAAACGAGTCTGAAACGAATGAGCAGCAGTACTGTAAATAGAAAAGTTGAAAGCTGCCCTAAAACGTTGGATACACACTCGCACGGCGTTTCTGAGCGTGAAAACCACCAGACAAAGGAAGAAATAGTCAAGAACTCCATGGAAATTAAGAATAAACAATAGAATTGCGGCCAAAATAGTTTTTATTCTTGTAATGGGTAGGAGCAATAGCTATGTGTCGTTTTATGCTACTTATTTCACAAGAACGTCACTAAAGAGATTAATCAAACCTTTGTTCTTCCCCCAAAGGGCCTGAATGACTAAGTGTCAACATTCCCGCGCTTGCCGATCACCAAGAACTTTGTCGAGGAAACACGAATTTTAGGGAAGAAATTTCTTTTCTTTTTCTTTTACAATACTTTTCTCCCTACACAAATCTTGCTCGTGCGCGCAAACGGGAAAACACTGTGGGTTGGGTTGGAAAATAGTATTTCCACAACCCTGAAGTCTTCTCGTTTGTCCGATAAATTCGCGTTTGTGGTGAACGTGAAAACGTTTCCATTTTGTTTTCAAAAGGAAAGGGAATTAGACTTTAACACTCCTTAATGTTTTCCTTGTTTCCTTTGCTCAAACTTTGCGAACAAAAAACAAAACAACAAACCCAAAAAAAAAAAATGAAAAACAGTATTCAAGAGATTGGCGCGTGTCTTGGTAGACGACAAATGGTAAATCGCCGTTTGCGGTAGAATGTGTTGTTTAACTTCTCTAATGAAAACAAAACTGGGTCAAGAAGGCATTAAGGGGGAGCCTTCCTGTTCCCTACCCCAGGGAGATTTATATTGCAGTCCGAGTGAAGCCCGAACTTCACATGCTTGGTCTGGGTTCATTTATATTATTTCAAATAATTTTTTCAATTCGATCATCAACTGCCAGTCAGCTTTCTGTAAATCTTCTCTGAAGTAATCCTTTACAGCATCAATTGACTCCCGGCTTATCTGTAAGAACAAAGAGAAAAATAAAACTTGCAAACTTGAAAATTTTAACACAAGTGCGGACATGTAAACACATGACTTTACGCTTTCTTGTAAGGCGGAACACCTGTTGATTAGCGTAATCAGTTTTTACCTCGTATCGTATTCTTTTCCCATACCAACGACATTTCGTTCCACGTTTTTACCTTTGCCAATATGGCAAAAAAAAAAACCTTGAAAGGCTCTATTCTAGAAAGAAACTTGAGGTACATTTGTATCGAATTGAGCGGAAAGAGGGCAACATCCGAGACAAAAAGGGCCTTGTAGAGGTAACGGGAAACGGTATAAATAGAAAATAAATTGGTTATATTTAGTGATATTTTGCAAAAAAATAAATAAAAACGCAAAAAGCGGAGCCGCAAGGAAGTGTCGGGAACAGGAAGTGTACGGGAAGCGACAATATTTCATGTTCCCCTGCCCCATGAAATTCAGCGGCATTGTAATTTTACCTTGCTAACCAGGAGGTCTGTATGATCAAAGTGCCGGCCGTACATTTTCGGCGCCTCTCCGGGAGGAGATTCTATCTTCACACAAATTTCCATTCCCTTACGAGCTTCAGTGAGTGGCTTGTGGTTTGCTTCAATGCCGGTGACGACCCCGATATCCAGAAACTAAAAATAAAAAACAACCACAAATAACTAAGTTTTTCAGTGGAAGTAAAGACGGTGGATAAGAATGGTCTCTGTCGTTATCCAGACCGGAAACTTTAGGCCCCGACCACACTGATGCCTTTTTGTTTGAAAACGCAATACTTTTTATGCGTTTTGCCGACTGTCCACACTAAAGCGATCGAAAACAGAGCTGTTTATCAAAAGGAACGGAGGTTTTCGAAAACGCTCTCCAAAAAGGAGAATTTAGAAAGTGTTGGTCTATCGGTTTGGTGTGGAAGGCAGAAGCGAAGCTTTCCGAAAATGCTGAAGTGAAAACTAATTACGCAGTCGCTGGTAGAATCGCGGGAGCCATTGAAGCATGCGCATAAGAAAACAAAAAGGTCCGAAAACAACCCGAAACGCAAACGCATCTTTCGATATCCTTTTTTCATTACCTAAAGTGAACACTGATCTTTTTATCCGTTTTTGAGACACCAAAAACGGAGGATTTCTTAAATGCATTATTATTTATTTATTCATTTATTTCAGTTTATACAGGAACATCTGGTTTAGCATTAAAATAGAGCTAGTTTAAACAGAGTCCTGTAAAAACAAATAAACAGATACCAGGAAAATCAATACAGAAAGTAGCACACAATAAAACACAGAGACACGCGATAATTAAAGAGACTGGACACTGGCGCTTGAAGTGCCGATTCGCCAGGGACTTGAACGTATTTAAGTCCGTTGCAGATCGAAAGCCTTCCATTAGTTTGGAAGGGGCCCTATTCGACATTGTAATTATCTTCCCAGGTGTACAAATGGGAACTGACGAATCATTAAGGAAACCTAACAAAACCTTGGGGATAAAGATACGATTGACTAGCATTCCATCCAGGGTAGGGAGAGGTAATATTGCATTCCATCCAGGGTAGGGAGTGGTAATATTGCATTCCACCCAGGGTAGGGAGAGGTAATATTGCATTCCATCCAGGGTAGGGAGTGGTAATATTGCATTCCATCCAAGGTAGGGAGTGGTAATATTGCATTCCATCCAGGGTAGGGAGTGGTAATATTGTGATCCTCCTAGTGGGATTGTGCAAATGAAATTGGATTAGCGGCAGTGAGGGTGTCCTGTGGGTTGTGTGCCACTTACGTGCAGTACAATAAATAATTCTCACCTCTTTGCTAGGGACTGTGATAGGGGTCCCCTCCTTCACTACACCAGCCTCCACAGTCACACCAACAACAATGGGGCCTCGCGAGTTGAAGATGTGCTGAGGGAGGATTCGAAGTTTGCACGGAAATACCGCAATATGCTTGAATTCTTCACGCTTCTTTTGCTTCAGTTCCTGGTGAAGGGAATTTATTTGCAATTGTAAACACTCGGTTCTCGGTGTTTTAACGGTAAGGCAGATGTTTTGTTCTTGAGAACAAGCGCACTTGCAATGTAGATGGGGTCACCTTTGAAACAAGAACTCTGACCACAAAAACAATATTACGATAACTTGTTCAGTTGTCACTGACAGACTGTTTTCAAAATTGTGCTGACTAGCAGAGTGTCGCCATGGTGAAGCACTAGCTTCACCTGACTCGTCCCCAGTCGTCTCTTGTTGTCTTCTCTGGAGGCCGGAGTCGTGGGAAACTGGGAGAACTCTCGGGACGAAGGTAATGATAGGAAGCCCTCGCACCCACCCTTTGCTTGCGAGGAGACCACTAGGAGCGAGTCAGCTTTCAAGTCAACTCACTTCTCTCAAAAAAGTCCCGGGTACTGACTCGGTATCACATGTGGCTCGGGTTCGTTGTTGGTTCTTGTCTGTGCTCCGACCGTTTTTCTCGGGGTTCTCCAGTAAAAACCAACGTTTTAAGATCCCAAGTTCATGCTTATGGGCCCCTTTCTTGATAGCTGAAGCACAGAGATTTGACGCTTACCTCTCTATAAGCTGTGAATTTGTCAAACAAGTGGTAGATGATGTCGGCGGCGAAGATTTTCACGCCTAAACTGTCGGCCATCTCTTGTGCTTCTCTCTCTATCCGCACGTCAAAAGCCAGGATAACAGCATATCTACAAGGTATACAAGCATGTAAAGCTTAGATGACCACAGCAAAACGCAAAGTGCGTAACTGGATAAAGCTACTTAAGGGAATTTTCTATGTTTATGGTGGCAGATTGCGTAATGTTTGCTGCGCTTTTCCACGCTTGCTAACGGGTTCAAGGTGTTTGTCTTTTTCAGAGCATGTTTCCCACGCTTAGAAGCGGTTACGTCTCCCCCCTGCTTAGTAGAACAGCTACAAGTGCTAGCCGGCTGATACACTTCCCCATGCTTGCCTGCACCTAGAGTTTTTTCTGCGGGTGTTAGCCGCTTATAATGTCGGGTTGTTTAAAGACCGCGAAGTTTAAAAACAAAATAGTAGCGAGTAGTGAAAACAGAGACTGCGTGTGTTAAGAAAAGTTCTATTCCCTTTCTTCAAGATTATTGTTAGTCATGGAAATATTCGACGAAAAGCCCGATCGTAAAACGACATGAAAGGAAAAAAGTTTTAACAGCAAACTACATACTGTCCGTCATGCTCCAACATGGTTGAACATTTCATGATATCTTTCTTGTGAACTGGACCAATGTTCACTCCTGAGTACTGTTGGTGAAAGAAAAACATACGGACCAGTTTCTCCAGAAGACAAGTTTCATTTGCTATCAAGATGCCCCATTACAATTCATTCTCGAAGGTGGCAAAGTTGGGGGGAGAACATTTAAAATGAAATTGCGTTTCTTGAATGCTAGGTCCCGTCTACGCCCAACTACAGTTTTCCTTTGGCTTAAAACGCAGCAATGTCGTCTTCACCTGTTCATAGTAATACGACTTCATTTAAAACCGCACATGCCTTATAGGTGTTTCGTCCTTCGTTCACCTAAAACGATTCAAAATGGCTGGCTGGGAATCAACATTGTAAAGACTCTCGTTGACCCGTCCTTTCTACCCTATTGATGTTTAAATTCATGTTAAGGTATCATAGCGTCTTCTTAACATGGGTATTCAAGGGTATACAGGGATGTACAGGGGTAAATATGGGTACTCAAGGATATACAGGGGTGTAAAGGGTAAATATGGGTACTGAAGGGTATACAGGGATGTAAAGGTGGGTAGTGAACGGTGTACAGGTATTTCAGGGCATACATAGGTATTCAAGAGTATACAAGGATGTAAAGGGATACAAGTTGGTACACAAAGCCACCACCGGCCTTGAGGGATACTATAAGGAGGCTATAATATGGTACCCTGACATGAACTACATGCCGCTTTTATCGGCTCTAGCAGTCATATTTAATACTCACAGGAATTTTTGAAGTGCGCAGGAATTCAAGCAGGGCTTCCAGTGATCCAAGAGTAGAGGCTTGTACATACACACCCCGGTCAGACAGCTTGATCGACTGAAGTGTGTCACGCAATATGCTTGATACTTCATCCTGTTGAGAGACAGAACGTGATCAATAGTGAAAAACGTCACGTTTAGTTTGTTGCTCAGTTTTGATGGTCACACAACCTTTGGGAAACGTGACGTTGCATCGTTTCATATCAACCTCCCACTCGTAAACATTCGAACTGACTCGAATTTCGAGGCTCTGAAAACCGGAAACAACGTTGCTTTATGCGTTTGAAGTAGCGGTGAACTCTTCATGAACACTAGAAGTTTATGAAGTAGCGGTGAACGTTTCGGTGTTCACCGCTACTTCAGGCTTGTTTGGATACGAGAAGACCAACCACCAAAGATTAACATATGCACTTTTCTATTCTCTCCTAACAAAAAATAACTTGTGCCTACGTTGCCTACGAATAACTAACGGCAGTCATACGCACCTTGAAGTAGTCCACTTCATCCGGCTGCTGCGCTACAAACAATGGTATTCCGGCAAGCGCCTTTTCCAGGTCCTTCGCAGCAATCTTTATACCCTGGGCCCCAGACAGCTCTTTGTGGTTTAGGTACTGGTTTTTGACCCTCAGTTCCTTCAGGGGCTGAGGTGTGAGAAGGGCCCTGATCTGTGTCACAATAGGACCCTCGATTCCAGCCACAACTATGGTGTCGCCCTCCTTCAGTTTTCCGTTTACCAGGATCACATCTATCGTTGTACCGAGGCCTGGTAACGCTTTGACCTGCGAACAACAACAATCGTTTGGAGGGTCTATTCTCACGGGGAATGACAAGCACAACAGCCTCAATCCCTATGTTAAAATGCTGTGGCCCTATATATCCATGGAAGAGTTCCGAGTTTGTACGCCTAGTATGATTTGGTTTCCATTCCTCTTTCCTTTCATTCACAGGCAGGTAAAACTCATTTTCATACGAAAGTTGTGCATTTGGCCTCGCTTTGAGAAAAAGGCACAAGACCACACGGAAATGGCCTATAGTAGCCCGAAGAGTCTAAACTGCGCGTCGACGAAGGACTTTGTGAAAGTCTACAGTCATGTTGGAAAATGTTCGTAAATCCTCTCTTAGGAACAATTCTGCTTATTCAGTAAACAATCACCTATTGTAATTTCTGGAAAAATACTGATATCAGTTTCGTTTTTGGGGGAATCTTAACGCGTCTCAAGACTGATAAATCATTTCTTTCCACAAACGATACGAGCAAGCAAGTCACGTGTGCGATATTCAGAAACTTAACTCGAAAGTTTTGCCCCCTACTTTAGATACATCTCACACTTTCCTAAATAGTAATGAGCAGCATTAAGTCCTACCTCTAGCACCATGCACTGCAGCTCCTCGGAGAAGGCCAGTCGCTGAGCCAGCTTTGTTTGTGTCAGTCTCACCACTTGAGAGATAAGATCACCCATTCCATCCCCTGTGTGTGCAGATGTGGGCACTAAAGACACATATGATCTCGCGTCTGGATTGTTGTGGAAAAGTGCGGCATTCAGCGCCTAACACAAAACGAATGTCAACTCGAGTTAGACGAACATGGGTGGAAAGTGAAATACAAAATTTTAGATTATCAACTGGGTTGATAAGGCAAAATGCTCTACGGTGGCCAATTTACTTCATCAACTCAGTTGATAAATCCAAATGCTCGTGTTAGACGTAGCCTGAGTCATCAGATACTTTTCTGGGGTCGTCCTCTCTTCTCATCTTCCCTTATTATGCTACTACTCATTTTTTTCCCTAATGAATAGAATTTTCTAGAAGTCAAGCAAAACCTAAAATGACAGTTTTCCAAAGAAGTCGTAGGGACAACAAAGGGTCAAAGAAGGCTAAAGCAAACGAAGACTGATCTTGAGATTACAGACAATGATAAAGGGCACATTTTCTCGCGCTAATTGTACCAGCAGCACTTTTACGTGCTTGTGATAGGCAGCTTGATTCACTGGGTACTGGATGCATGCTTTTCCACGCTTAATTAACATCAAATGAAAGTTTTCTCTCGACACTAGAGCTACGCTTTTGTGGGCATGACACCAGAGGCACCTTTTCCTGCGCTTGGCGCCTGACGCGATTGACACCCGTGCTCGTCACCCAATTTACACCTGAAAAAGTGTTTTCCTGTGCCTCAAACAGGCTGCTTGTTAACAAAACCAACCTGTTCAGCAAAGTCTTTCACAGCGACCTGCACTCGCTCATCAAACTCTTGCTTGGTGTTTTTCTTTTGTTTTTTCATGGTGTCCACAATACCTGAGTTGGGACCTCTCTTCCACTCAAACAGCCTGTCAACCTTTAATCAAACAAGACTTATATGAGAAATAAAAGCAATAATAAAAATCACTGAAACGCACTGTCAGTCGAAAAGACAGCCAGGAAATTTACAAATTTTGATAAGAAAACGTAACCTTATTTAATGCCACTATAAAAGGCGTTTTCCTTTTCTTCAGTAAGTTAATCGACTCGATTGTCTGTGGCTCCAAACTGTGCATAATGTCCACCACTAAGATTGCCATGTCACACAGGGAGGAGCCTCGGGACCGCAGATTACTACAACATACAACAATAACACACGTTAGTAAAGCCCAGTTCAGGCCGGCCCTCAACTCCGATTTATGATACAAAAAAAAAGCAACTATACACATGGGTAGACAGAGACACAGTGTGGAGTGAACTTTCTTGTACATTTGACGGTGAAGAGACCAGCCTTGAACTTCCGACCTTTTGAACAAAAGTCCCATCGAAGCCCAACGTACTGACGACTACAGAACCACGTCTCCACAACGCTCTCTCTCCGGACCAGGGTCCCTCTCTGACGCTCCAGCGGGGGGGGGGGGGGGGGGGGTAGAAAGAGGTTACAACAGTTCACGTTTGAAGCCAAAACAAAAGCCACACTTGTCATCTTTTCATTTAGAAACTCTAAGCAGTCACCTACAGTGTAGTAGGAAACAGGTCAAAGCAAGAGGACATGATGGACGCCTTATGCTCTCTTGGTCAAAGGAAAGGATGGGAGATATCAGTCGAAAGCATCACTGTAAGTGCTCACCTATGAAATGCACTTTTTAACTGACCTGAAAGATTCGTGTCCAGGTGTGTCAATAATGAGAAGACCAGGCAACTTGATGTCAAAATCTTGGAACTGAAATGACGTTAAAACAATACAAGTTACAGATGTACTTGGTTGTCGAATGGTAACGAAGACAAAATGACAGCATCAGACGATTCTCGGACGATCGTAACTGTCTAGAATGTTATAATGCGAGTTTGATAAGTTGATTAATTAATGTTTCAATTTTTTTTTCTTTTTGAGGTGTCTGTTATAATAAAAATGTCATTTTTATGAAGGATCACGACAAAATACAAGTGAACTTCCCGTAAGTAGGGACACAAGTGTCTACTTGGGAGGTGTCTTTTGACTAATATTACAACTATTCAGAGATAATTTTAAACTCACATCCTTGATCATCTTAGTCTGTTCTCTTATGGCGTCAACAGGAACCATGGTGGCACCGATCTGCTGAGTAATGCCGCCAGCTTCTCCATCTTGAACATGAGTGTGCCGTATCTACAGCAAGATACACTTGGTTAGAAAAAAAGGACCGCACTTAAAGTTGAACCAATTGCTGGAAAGCGACTTTCTACAACAGTCACGTGAGGGGTTTTCCTTGCAGGTTGCTTTTGCTCGCCACTTCTACTGCAGGTCAGTGCACTGTTCAAACTCTACAGATTTTTATTATTAACAACAATGCCAAAGAAATAAAATTATGTAAAGACTGCAGTTTACCTTGTCTAAAATCTTAGTTTTTCCAGTATCCACATGACCCAGAACACAGATGACTGGAGATCGCAAGTTGTCTGTGGATCGGTTGGCTTCTGCCCTTACACGTCTTTTCTGAAAGACAAATAAAAAGGATTTGTTTAAAGGAGTATTGAGAATATTAAAACAGCTTATGCTTACCCATCAATCCATCACATTTTTGTCCAGTTTACTCTACATTTGGTAATTTGCATCTTTGCTCAAGTGTAAGTTGATTTGGCTGACACACAGCTCAAACTACATTTTATTACTTTTTCCAAACACATACACAATTACATGTACGGAATAAAATCGTCATATTAAGGTCGAGGAGATTTATGTTGTATTACTGTTTTTTTTTTTGGTTGTTGTTGTTTTTTTAACTTTGTGGTTGACAGTTACTAGTGAAAGTTTGCCAAAAAACTTTCATATTCTTCATTTATCCAAAACATCTTATTCGATGGTCAAACATAGAATACGCGCGGATATTTTGCGAGTTGCGAGCAATGAGCAAAATGTCCGCGTGTATTATATGTTAAACCATCGAATAAGAGGTTTATTATTCCACTTAGAAATATCACGTCAAAATTTGGTTTTTTCAGTCCTTCGGCCAGAGAACCTTTGAAACCTGGATTTTGCAGTGCAATACACAATTTTACTGTGCAATACCGTGGCATATTTTGCGCATTCTCTTGACCTTATAAGGTAAAATGGCGCAAGAGTGAAATAATAAATGTTATTATTACCTCTATTCTCTCCTGCACTGTCTCTGTCTTGCTTTCATCCTCTTCAGATTCCTCTTCACTCTCACTTTCCTCTTCATCCTCCTCTTCCTCCTCATCTGATCCGCTGTCCTCTTCACTGTCCTCACTCTCCTCTGACTCTTCCTCGCTTTCTGCAGCTTCCTTGACAGGCTCTTTGACTTCAACCTACAAGCAATAATATTTAACATAATTATTCCCTTTTAAGCCCAAGAAAACAAAGTTAAAGACTGAAAAAAATCTGACACTTCATTTAGAATTATATTTAAGACAAATAGCACCAAGGGAAAGTAATGCCCAACAACATTCATTTAAAATTAATGGATACATCTTGTGATTTATTCCACAGACTAAATGTAAGAAATGCCTTTACAAAGAGTGCAACAAGCAACACTACAGAAAAGCACTGTTCAGTTGGATACACCATGTTCACATGACGCCCATGCATATACGTTTCAGTTCTGGAAAACGAATTTTCATGCAATTTGGTACAGGATTGTTTACAAGTATCACATCAACAAAACTTAGAGAGAGCCACAAGAGGGCTGAACACTTTGTTTAAAAGTAAAAACACCCCTTTGTCCATACCAGTACATGCAGGTCTTTATTGCACATTCAACATGCCGAAGTGAGATACTTTAAGGTCAACGTTTCTGAAAATGGCATTGAACTCAAGCTCCAGATATTGAGAATCATGTCCATGTACTAAACAATAAAAAGACTGACAGGCTTTACCTTGACAGTAACTGGTGTGGCATCAGAAACTGCAAATACGGAATATCTGTATTTGAGTACGTGAATTATGACAGCATAGGACACTTCACGGCCTGCAGCCTGTGAGTGTGGTGATTATGTCTGATTTCAAGACACCTAAGCGCGGGGGGTGGGGGGGGGGGTAGGGGGGCTTATTAAAGAGAGGGTGGCTAATCTTGGAAATATCAAACTGCACATCTATAACTAGATCTGTATTTTTCAACTACTAAGCAGTATTACTCACTGGCAATTAAATTGCTCATCATCTTATCATAGTCATCGTGTTGAGTGACTATGATGAATGATTCATTATGCACCCAGTGTCCCCCAGTTTGCAAATGTTGGTGCAGAAACATTAATACTTAACACAGTGCATGTAAATGTACTTTTCACTCATTTTGGATCAGAACTGTCGACAGAGTATTTTTTAAAGTTAATACCATTGACAATTTACTTGCTTAAATTAGAAGCAAGTGCCAAATCACCCTAAAACTCAATCATAAAAAAACAGACCTTTGCCATCTTCTTTATCCTCATTTTCTTCGTCAGTGTCAACATCCCAAGAATCCTTGACCTACAAAAATACAGTCTAGCTATTTAATGAATTTCTAATTGTGTGGTTTAACAAGAATTGAGCAGGTTTTGCCAAACTGTGTGATCAAGAGTGATTTCAGACAAATTAAGCGAAATTGTACCCTCCCATGTTAAATCCCTGAAGAAATGTTAATGTAAATCATACCTCCTCATCTCGTTCTTCTGTCTCCTCTTCCTTTTCCTCAACTTGTTCCTCTTCCTCCTCAGCATCACCCATATCTTGTTGATCTGAAAGCATGAAAACTGATAAAAATTTTATTCACTTTTGTGATTACAAAAAAGTGGAAAGTTGACTTTATTCTAAAGTATTATCAACTCCAACAAAACTAAATCACCATCAGACTTCTTGTCTTCATCCTCTTCAGGGGTTGCCCCCTCAGTGGCAGCTTCTGCAGAGTTAACAAATTACAGGTTACGGTACATGATCAGTGAGATCTTAACAATGTCATATTATCACACTCCTGGGTGGGGTGAGATGGGGTAGACAAGTACCATTGTACACAGGCCACATAAAGCCTTCAAAGCCAGACTTAAAAGCCAGTTTCAGTTGTAAGAAGGAACTGTTTCTATTCCACTGAATGGTTACATGAAGCATTTTGTTTTTATGTTTCTCTAATGGTCTGTTGGTTACCATTTATACACCTGGGTGGAGAGTTGACAAAGTAGCAGTAGGGTGGGTTAGAGCACAGTTATAAAAGTGAGAAGAGTACAAAACTAAATTTGATGTGTTTTAACTCTCACTGTGTCCAAAACTTTTGTGATTATTTATCTCCCAAAGATCAATTAAATGACAAATGCAGTTTTTCTTACTGAGATCATCAGTTGGTTCTTCTGTTTTCACTTCCTGGTCCTGTTGCTGTTGTTGTTTCTTGGGTTTCTTGGTGCCGTACCGAACAGGTCGTCTCACTCCATCTTGTTCTTGCTGGTTGAGGGCAGGGATGTCAATCAGTCCTAGAGAAAGAAAGTTTTAAGAATATAAGGTGCATGTAAATTGTACATTTATTTTCAAGTCTTACTGGAATTTGGACAGTCACTGTTAAACCATTACATCAATACAAAGGTAACTACAGTGTAGGTCACACAAGGGTCCAAAGCAGCCCACACATTCTGCTCTGAACTCCAGTTTCTGTAGCATGTTCAAAGCATTAAATGCTTTGTAATACTCTTAAACTAACTTTGTTTAAGAGTATTACTACCCCCCCCCCCCCGACAGTGTTGATGAGATGCCTGGGTTTTCACCCCCTGGGTCAAACCCCAAATGTACCCTGTGGTTTTCATACTGTACCTTGTTTTTTCATAGAATCCAGCATGGCCTGAGCTCTCGCTTGCTGTTCCTTCTGAGCCTTTGTGAGAAATTTCCCCTCTTTCTTTAACCTGGCAATCCTTTCCTGAAATTAAAAAACCTTGTCAAAGTTACATTTTTTCAACAGTCTCTCCTAAACTATAGATTTCAGATGTAATCATTCCACTCAGTTAGACCACTTCAACTGTGGCAACGAAAATGGAAGAGATGAGGATGCCCACCCCTGCACAGCAAATGCAAAGACAGCATGAAAGTAAGTCCAAGTAGGAAATGGAAATGGAAGCTTGATATGAACCCAGTTTTCACAGTGTTTAGCAAATAAGGATTCCCTACAAATGTCTAAAATGCAGTGGGATTACCATTATTGTACCTTTTCTTTCTGTTTTTTCCTCTCCTTTCTTTCTTGCTCAAGTCTCAACTGAAAAATAATAATGTGTAACAACACGAATATTAAACTTAATTGTAGGCCAGGAAAGACCAGTTTTAAACCACCAGTCAATTCCAAAATTGCCCATCCCCCAGGCGACCCCTTGGCACTAGCTTCTTCGAACTGGTAAATGTTCCACTGTGGGGAGAAATGAGGTTTTTCAGAAGTCCCCAACATAGTGAAAAAAACATTGATTTCCCCATATAAGTAGGCTCATCTACATGCTAGCATTAGTTACTTCAGGTCAGTTCTCAGTATTGTTCCAGTGACTTTTCATTATGTAGATCTGTCATTACACTAACAATAGTCGATAGTCTTATGATAGTCGGTAGTCTTGGCTGGTGAACTTACATGTATTATTGGAGCAATGCTGCAATCAATACTGTAAGGTCAAAATTATGAGGACATCAAATGTCCTGGGGTAGACTACCGCCCAAACCCTCTGACAGACAATGTGGAAAAATACTGCAAAAATATCCCTGGGGGCTAGGTATTGATTAAAGCATGACCACCTATCTATGAGCCTCCTTGCACTCCTTTAAAGTGCCTCTACAATGTAAAGTGAATACCTTTTCAAGTCTCCTGTTTTCAGCTTCCTCTAGAGCTCTCTGTTTCTCTTCCTCCTCCTTTTTAAGCCTTTCCTCTTCCAGTCGTAGCTGCTCTAGCCTCTGCTGCATCTCCTTTACCATGGCTTTGTTGGGCTTCTTTGGCTTCTTTTCTTCTTTTTCTCCTTTTTTCTTCTTTTTCTTTTTCTTCTTGTCCTTGTCATCAGCATCTTCCCCACCCTCTCCACCCTCCTGTTCTTCTCCTTTGTCATCGAGATCATCTGTGGCTGGCTTACTGGTGTCAGGATCCACTAAATCCCCTTCAAAAAGTTTATTTCAAACAAATGTTAGCAAATGCTGGACTGTTGTAAAGTTTTGAAATCCCTAGTCTTCCCTCCCAAATCCCATCATTGAATGAAAATAATACAATGTAATTAATATTAATGAACCTTTCCGAGAATTAAATTTATGTGATCCTCAGTTGAACCTACAGTGACAACTACCACAAGAGACACACAACGGGCAAAATTTGGGTGACAGGGAAGCATGGCCAATCTAGGGATGCAGGGGGACCAGGAGGGCCCCCCCCCTGGGGGGGGGGAGACCAGATCAGCTGGTACCAGGGGTAGCCACCCTGGACAGTGGTCCAGATCTGTCTCCAGTGGAGTCCTCAGCTGCTTAGACATCCTGACAAGAAGCACTGAATACATGGGTTGCTGCAGCAAAAAACTTGAGCAGAGGAAAATTAAGCTCACGATGGAGATCCCAGACTGCTATCAAGTACAACTTGTTCATAGGAAAGAGATTGGGCTGGGTGGGATGTGAAATACACAAGGGTGAGTTCTGATGCAAGTAGGAAAGGGAGAACCCACCATGGAATGGATCTTTTTTCCAGACCCATCTCCAACAGCTAAACCTTACTGTGGGGTAAAGTGCAGCCAAGGGGTGCACTTCCCTGCCACCAGAATGTCATTGATTAAATTGCTAAAAGACAGGCACCACTCAAGCTAGAGTGCAGTTAACAATCTGAGAAAACTACTGACAAAGGTTCCAATCAAGGGAGGGTGGGAGGGGAAAAAACTAGAGCTGTGCATGTACCAAAGCCCATAGAAGAATGAGAATAGAATACGCATTACAACATATGTGGGGAGACAAAAACTTGCAGTGAGCATGTTTTAGTGAGCATGTGTTTGGCTGAATGGAGCCTTTGTAGAAATACATAAACTTGAACAAAAATGAACATAAAATATTAATGAGCTTTATTTGAACTACCTCTCTGCGTGTAAACAACTTGCTGCGCCATATTTCATCGCAAATTGAGAGACAAAAAAGTTTTTCTAGTACCCCGGAAGAGTTCTAAAAATATGCGCAAAAGACATATTCTGATTGGTTTATTTGTCCCCTTTAACAATAGAACAATAGGGGAAACAAAAATACTTAAGGAGGGGAGGGTAGAGGATTTTTCAAACACGTGGTTTCTCTGGTACAGTTTTGGGCGGTTCAGGAAATTCTGGGGTTGTCACGCACTGGCGGTTACGGGCGGTTCAGGTGTCAATGGGTTAATGAGCTTTACTTGAGGAGAACATATGGTAGATTCCACTACATGTTGAGTTTGGGTTTATACCTGACAGGTTTGATGCCGCAATTCTCTCTCCATCTTTATCAGCAGATGATTCTGTTTCTACTTTTCCTTCTTCTGTTTTATCATCCACACTGGCTTCTGGTTTGCTTTCTTCCTTCTTAGCCTTGAGTTTTGCCTTAGCTTTCTCTGCTTCTCTTTTCTTTTTCTCTCGTTCCTTCTTTTCTGCTCGTTTTTGTGCAGCTGTTTTTATAATCCCTGTTTCACCTTCATCAGGCACTGTTTCAGTTTCAACTTTCTTTTCTGCACTGTCTGGTTTTTTTACAGGTTTAACTTTTTCTTCATCGCCAGAGTCATCTTCAAAATCAAAATCTTTTTTGTCCTTCTTTTTCTTTTTAGATTTTTTAGAAGCTGGTGCATGAGGTTCCATATCTGCAATTCCATCACCATTTGCTTCCAAAGCCTTGTTTTCATTTTGCTGATCATTGTCATCATCATTATCAACAGCAGTACTTTTAGTTTCAACAGTTTCTGTTGTTTCTATTGTAGTTTCAACATGTTTCTTTTTCTTTTGTTTTTTACTTTTCTGAGCACTTGTAACCATTTCCATTGAGTCATCATCTCCGTCATCTCCCGCTGGCCCATCATCTTCAATATCAAGACCTGCAAATCTTCCACCAGCTGGTTTCTTTTCCTGTGTTCAAAATGTAAGAAAAATAATGCAACCATCAATATTATGCCCAAAGGGGGTGGGGGACCCTGGAAGGATTCCCACCCTGCGGGGTTTAATGCTAAACACAATAGGTCCTGTAAATGATTTGAGAGGGGGGGAAATCATCCAGAATAAGGAGATTTAACCTGATTTGATTAAAAAATTCTTCAAAAAGTCAAATGTGCCACAGCTGCCCAGGGCCCGGTTGTGCAAAAGCTGATTAACACTAATCCTGGATTAAAAGTTAACCAAGGCTCCTGCTTCTCTTGAGGAAAAGAGTTCTCAGCTTTACAAGAATCCTCATCACTTGGCTATTAGACTGAACTAAAAACTGGCACTCATCTGCGGTTAGCTCAATCCTCCTTTGAACGACTGGACCCAGGGTCCCCACTGAGGTTTAACACTGCTTCATGTATTTGCATCAAGACTATAATACATGTACATGTACCTTTATTACATTCTTTTACTTGGTAATAGAATTTCTAGCTTTTTTATTGGCTCAAACGCAGGTTATTGGTGAAAAAAACCTGCTTTTTGCAATGGCTTATCAATGTCAAGTGGCAATTAAAAGCTTTTCCTGCTAGGCAAAAGGTTTGTCTAAAAATATCACAAAAATGACACGAAAATGCCGTAAAACACGACCATAAATTGGAAATACCACAATAATTTGCATGATTGCCAGCTTCATGCTTGACTGACTTTATGCTGTAACACAACATGCAGACCTTTTGTGACCTTCTAACAAAATGTCTAAGCTGAATTTCTCCAGCTATTTTAGCAGTGAAAGAAATGAAGAAACTCAAAAAGACAAAGATCAGGACTCGAGGGTTGAAGAAGCTGAAGGCGATGGTAATATGAATCCCACAGTGAGAAAAACGTCTAACGAAAGCAATTTTCAGGCAAAATGGAACAAAAGAACACACACGGTTGAGATGCGAAAATCAAGCTATGTTTTGTCATTTTCGTCGCTTCGTTAAAAAGAAAAACCCTTTTGCAAGTGATAAGGGCTGTTCAAATTTTAAAATAACAACTCTAACCAGGCATTTATCACTGCATGAACACCAAGATGCCACCATGGAAGCTCAATTACAGCAGACCTTCACCGAGGCTTGGAGTGAGCTGTCAGCGAGCAGGGACAAGGAATCATCACTGCCATGAAAACTGTTTATTGGCTTGCCAAAGAGGAAATCGCTACTCATAACATATTATCATTTATGTTACATTTGCTATAATGATAAAAAATGTCCCCCCATTGTTCCTGTTTGTCCCCTTCCAAAGGCCTTGAAGGGACATATTTTCTCCTAAGGCCCGAGAGCTGGCTCAAACCCTGCATGATTTTAATCACCTATTGCTGAAAACAAGGCGATTATAACTAACTCAGTGATAAGTGACACATGGTTATTAATAACACTTAATATCCAACACAAAATGTCGAGTAATAAAATTTTGTAAGCCTAACACTCCATCAGGCAGAGCCTACAGGGAACATTACCACTTAAACTTACTATAACATAGAAGGGTTTATGAATGCATAATGGCAGGCTGGTCACGTTTCTCTTGCTCCTTAATAATCTACCTCTTAGTAGGTCTAATCGCAGTCCAGTTTTTCAATAATGCTCCCAAACTACCTATGCATGATAAGCTACAGATTCTATCGACATCCCAGGACCTGAACCGACCTAAAATCGACTCTGCGCCTTCCGAAGTGAAGACAAGCTCCAAATCATCTTCCAAAATGGCGCCGACTTCGAAGCTGGTCCTCGCCGCGAAACTTCTGAATATCACACTAGCTACAAACCTACTACTCCTGGCTAACGATGTGTCTCCAAATCCAGGGCCTGCAACATCACTGCCTTTCGAAGCGAAAGGTCTCCGGGCATTTCACATCAACATCTGTAGTCTGAGGAATAAGATGGACGAGTTGCGACTGTTCTGTGACAAGTACAAACCTCACGTCCTGTCTCTTAATGAATCTTGGCTAGACGATTCTTTCTCGGATGCAGAGCTCTCTCTCCCTGGCTATCAGCTAATGAGAAGAGACAGAGACCGCCACGGGGTGGTATAGCTGTTTACATAGCAGATAATTTGAGTTTCAATCGCCTCGATACTCCCGCCGAGAATATCGAAGCTCTTTGGTTTGAGTTATCACAACCGAACAGTAAAAAGATCCTGTTTGGGGCTATCTACAGACCACCAAACCTCGACGCTTCGACATTTACGGACAGTTTGGAGGAAATGTTAAATAACCACGTAAACGAAGGTTTCGAAACTGTTCTACTTGGTGATTTCAATTTTGATTATACTTCACCAAATGCGGCGACAAAACATTTCCAGCGCATTACTAATCTATTCAACTTGAAGCAGCTTATTACCGACCCTACCAGGATTACTCAAAATTCAAGAACTCTTATCGATTTATTTTTTACTTCAAAGCCTGAACTTTATGTATCTGGAGTATTACCGATCGGTTTTTCCGATCACTCCGCCATTTTTGGAATTAGGAAGCTTCACAGAATCCCGCTTCCATCGCCAAGGTTTGTCGAGGCTAGGAATTATAAACACTACGACCCCGCTTTGTTTTGCGAGGATTTAAACAGCATCCCTTGGGATATCTTAGAACTTGACCAAACTCCTAATGATGCGTGGCAGTCATTCAAAGACCTATTTCTCACAGCGGCCGATGAACACGCGCCCGTTGTCACGCGCCGTGTCCGCGGAAGATCTGTGCCATGGTTAACGCCTGAGATAAAAGACCTCATGCATCAGCGTGATTATCAACACAAAAAAGCGATAACAACAAACAAAGAGCTTCACTGGAGCAACTACAAACGATTACGTAATGCTGTGAACACAAAAAAGCGTAAAGAAAAACGTTGTTATTATTCCACCCAGCTCTCTAATGATCAAAGCTCTAAAGAAATGTGGCGAACACTAAACAAGATCTTACCAAAACAAAAGAAATCTGCGCCCGGAGGATCAGAAACAATGTCGGCAACGAACTTTAACAAGTTCTTTACATCAATTGCAAAGAATCTATGCAGTGTCTTCAAAGACCCTGCCTTGCCTAGAATTTTAGCCCCCAGAGTTAACAATGACTTTGCTCTGCAAGAAGTTAGTGCTAGTTTCGTGCGCCACGAGCTGTCAAAGTTAAAATCATCCAAAGCTACCGGGCTTGACAAAATCCCCGCAAAACTCCTCAAAGATGCATCCTCTGTAATAGCCAAGCCAATCACTTATCTCATAAACCTCACAATTTCGTCTGGCGAAATACCATCTCAGTGGAATGAGGCTAAAGTAACTCCCATCTTTAAGGCAGGGAAAAAGGTTGACGAGAACAACTATCGTCCGATTTCAGTTCTCCCCCTCGTTTCCAAGATCATGGAACGAGCGGTCCAAGTTCAACTGTTAGCATTTTTTGAGGTTAACAAAGTTCTATCACTATATCAATCCGGCTTCCGTAAGAAGCATTCTACCGAAACGGCGGTCGTCCACTTGGTCGATCATATTTTAGAACACATGGACAAACAACAGTTGACTGGCGCTGCCTTTATTGACTTAAAAAAGGCTTTCGATCTTGTTGATCACAAATGTCTCCTTCACAAGCTAGGGCACTATGGAGTTAGAGGACACAGTCTCCGCTGGTTCAGAAACTATCTCACCACTCGCTCGCAGCGAGTTCAATATGGAAAAGAGTTATCATCTAGCCTTCCTCTCGACTACGGTGTTCCTCAGGGTTCCTTGTTGGGGCCTCTATTATTTGTGATACACATAAACGATTTGCCTCAATGTTTACTTCACTCGTCGATTAGCATGTATGCGGATGACACTGTTATCTATTATTCTGGATCTGAGGTCAACAACATTAGGGAAAATTTACAAGAAGACCTCAACCGTGTTGAGCAGTGGTTGGTGGACAGTAAGCTAATACTAAATCAGAGCAAAACCAAAGGGTTACTCTTTGGAACAAGACAATTGCTGCAAACCACCTCAGACTTTGTCCTGCAGATTCAAGGCAAGGACATAGAGAGAGTGACAAAGTTCAATTACCTTGGGACTATGCTCGATGAACAGCTTCACTGGAAAGAGCATATAGACACTACTTGTAACAAAGTTAATAAGCGTCTGGGACTTCTTGCACGGATACGATCTTGCCTCACTCTTAAAGCAGCAAAGTGTGTCTACAATACCCTTATTGACCCAATCTTAAGTTATACTGACACTGCTTGGGGTGAACTGTCTGTTGGCTCCAGCAAAAGTCTACAGCGGCTGCAAAACCGTGCTGCCCATATCATTCTTAAGCGTGACTCTTCTAGAGATACTTTTAATGTTTTAGGGTGGGCTGACTTAGAAACAAACCGTAAAATACACAAATGTGTTTTAGTTTATAAATGTCTGCATAACTTAGTTCCTCAGTATTTAAGTAACTATTTCATTAGGAACTACAATGTACATGGCTACAACACTTGAAGGAAGGCTGACCTCCATCTACCTAAACCCAAGCTTAGCCTTGGCAAGCGTACTTTTAGATTTTCTGGCTCAGCCCTTTTTAATTCACTCCCTTTAAAAATCCAACAAGCTGCATCTCTCTCCTCTTTTAAAAATCTTGTTAAAGCCCACTTTTTTTTATAGCACCTAATTTACGATATTTATCTTTTCTATATACCGTTCATGCTTGTAATTCGTTTTAGTTTTTAAACTCTTTTTATATAACTATTTTAATTACTAAACATTAGCTTTTAACTCTATTTTTATAACTATTTTAAATAATTAGATATTTTACATTTTTAGAAATTGTATTTAGCAGGGCCCCTCTGGAGACCAGCCACTGTGCTGAATGGGCCACCCTGTATAAATAAAGTTTTACCTACCTACCTACCTACCATAGACACATTTTTGCTATGGACAGTTTAGTTTGCATGGTGCAACTTTAAGGTGACTACTTTTCTATTTCTCTCCTTTCTCTCCCAAACAATGGTCTTACCAGGAAGTGAACTCCCAAGATCACACCATGCAGGTACATTGGTACATGTATAATCATGTATATGAGGTCATAATGGGTGTGGTTATTCATCCATTTTGCTTTGAAATAGTTTATTTATTTTGCCTGTTTTTGGTCTGAAGGGTTAGGGTTTCAAGATCAAGGGGTAAACACTGCACCAAAACGGTAAGTACCCAAACTCTTACCCCCCATCTGCCAACTGAGCTAAATAGGTGGTACTTCCCCTCACTGCTATTAAATATGAGGTAGTTCTTAAAAATTAATAAAGACCTAAACATAAAAGAAACAAACCAGTCACCTTCGTTTCACTGGCAGCATTTTCCTTTTTATCTGGTTCACCATCCTTCAGTGATTCAAGGTCATTCATTACATCATCTTCCCTGGGGAAATTATATGAAGTAAAAGGCAGTTCTTGCTATGCCATCCTGTACCAAACTTTTATTTTGAGAAAACATTTTACAGTTGCATGTGTACTCTGAAACCAAGTCATGTAATAACTATTGCACGAGTTAATGAAGCCTGCAGTACTCAGTTGATGATCATGAACTAACAATGGAAAGATGAAGTACCAGTATCAATTTGTGACAAGCATGAAACCACAAAGAACAGATTCTTAGTAGTAAAGAGGATCAAACCCTTGACCTTCCACACTGTTAAGGTGGTACTGGAGGCTAGAGTGACGGTTTTCAAATCGATCGATTTCAAAGCAGCTTGAAGTTTATCACAAAATATGTTTGTTTACAAATTTTCACCTCAAGGGAATTTGTATTTGGCGCAATATAAGCAACTGAAGTTTCGTCTCCAAGGCAAATTTTGCGGGAAAATTATCACAACAAACGGCTCAAATTGTAATTGCGGTTTACGAAAACATTCCCTATGGTATGCGAATTTGACAGTTTGCGATGTCAAGTTTCGATTGCGAAATTATCACAAGTTACATACTCTTTGCTTAGTGTGCCTTATTCATGCTAGTTTAAATGGAATATCACAAGTTACCTTTCTCTTATTAGATACCATAGTATTTCGCCGGTATTGGCAAACTGAAATGTCTCTTTTTGTACGCAGACGGAGCAATGTAAGTTTCGTTACGTGACATTGAAATACAAGCCATTGTCTGGAGTTATCGAACGCAACTTCTTCTTACTGGTCGTCGAAATCGCAATCTTGTCCTTTGCAGATTACAACTAGTGTTCACAAATATCTATGGAAGCTTCATTTCATTATAAAAAGCCACGGTTCTTTTTCTATTTCGTAGAATAGCTCTAAAGTTTACCACGCGAGTCAAATAAATCTGTCAGCGCTGCACTCCACGACATCAGTTGCCAAGGAAAGGTGTCATTGTTTCTGCTGGCGCTTCTGATTGGTTTCGTGGGAAAATCGACTCTCTTTATAAGGGCAGAAAGACCTTATATAGAGCAAAATTTTGGTATTTACCGCTGGAAATACGTATTGCTGGCTTGCAAAACATGGCGGTAAGGCGAAGATCATGCTAGAATCAATCGGAAAAGGAATTACGAAAAATTATGGCTTGTTTTGAACAATTTGGGCGCTTGTGGCATAAATATGCACTCATTGTAGTCAGAATATCTCCTGTACGATTTATTTATTTGCTACCAAACTTGGCAGGCTTCAAATACGTATAATTACGAAAGTTTTCACTGGAGTGCGTCATGAGATGGTCGATGCTGTTTGCGTGACAAGCAGGCTTTTAGCCAGGAATTGAAAGTTGGCCGTCCAAGGAGCATGTTTCTTGTAAATTATTTGAAAGATTAAGTGAATTTTATTCAAATTTTTCCAAAAAGTGGGCGTCCATAGGACGCCTGGACGCCCTTCTGGCTAAAACCTTGGTGACAAGGTAATGTATTCACTACAAATCAAAATTTCATTTTTGTTCCTAAAATCTTTACTTTTTAACTTCCTGTGACGCACTCCGGTGAAAAGTTTTGTTATAGTGTTTTATGTCTTTGATCAAATTCTTACTACAAATGTTTAAACCCCCTTTCAGTGACGTCTGATTTATGTTAAAATGACAGTCTCAATAGCATCCTTAAATTCTTCAAATTCCACAAATTCCTTAAATTAAATGAAAAAACTGTTTTGGTTTTCAGAATCCTAATAAAATTTTGCATAAGCTGTGGTAATTACATAGTTTTTGGACTAATATAAGTCACATTTTAGTCCCAGTGAAAATGTCCTAAAAATCACTAAATTAGGGTCCAGTACCACCTTAAGAGATTTAGGCACTAAGCCAAAGGGAGACCCACTACATTCACTTTATATCAACTCAACTGATATCAAATTCAAGTATTTCACTCTACCATCAATGCTGTATCACGGTTTCCATGGCAACTAATCCCTTATCATTGTGATCTATATGACTTGTATTTGGTAGAAATGTTTCATTATGTTGCTGATATCTCAAGTATGAAAAAATTTTATTTACTAGCAAACAGAAACATTTCATCAAAAGACCTTCACCATAGATAGACTACAGTAAACTCTCTCTATGAAGGACACTGTTGGGGCCAGCTTTCAATATACACTGCACTTGTTAGATAACTGTCCATCAGGGAGTTAAGTTACAGTAAAAATAATGACTTAATCAGTTGCGGCAGGGACCAACTTAATGTGTCCATTTGAGACAGGTATCCAACTTATAGAGGCGTTAATCTTATGAGAGTCCACCTTAGAGAAGTGTCCAGAGAGGTGTCTATTAACACCTTAAGCCCCAATACCAATATGCATGTTCTCTTTAGTGTGCTCCATACATTTCTTTTGGTACTAGTTGGGAGAATTTTCACAAACATCAAAACATTTTATGTTTGGTGATCATCTCCTTTATTCTCGTGACCTGTATGTTAGATCATGTAGGGATATTGTAAGGAAAAATTAGATGCTTGTCACTATTGGGGCTTAAAGGGTTAAGAGAGTCCACTCAAAAAGACAGAATCCAGGTATGGCATCGCTATTATTCATTATTGAGCAATCATTTATGGGTCCAGTGGACAGTTAAAGAAGAGTGGTGGTGTGATGCAAATAGCAAGGAAAATGTTACGGTGCATTCCTGTTAAGTTACATTGGAGATTTTTAACTCAAGTTTCCATACACAGTGTGCATCATAGCAGCACTTAAATTTCATGCCTTCAGCAAGGGTTAATGAAGTTTCAAATGTTTGGTTTCATCAGCCGTTGGTGTCTCTGTGGCATGAGATTCGCAGGTGAGCTAAATGAACTCTCGTGAAAAGCAGTTTCTACTCCACTAATGCAAGTTAGAAGAGAACCAAAAAAACTCAAGTGTCAGATTCACACTTGGTGGCTAAATAACCTGTCAGTTCAGCAATTGGTCTAGATAAATTATCCGTCTTTTAATAGTGTCAAAATATCAAATGAATTACGGTAAGGTTACTTTAGCTAATGTCTCAGTACGTGGTACGGTACGGTAACACGTGACAACATTCATTAACTTGTTCAAAAAGCCAAACTCACCAGTCTACGTCTTTCTTCTTGCTTTTCTTTGGCTTTCCCATCTTGCTGCCTTGTTAGGGTGACTGAACAGAAAGAAAGTGAAATGTTCACGTCTATCACATGTGAACAATACCCGTCCGGAACCTCTGTTAAAAGATGGTGGCTCGCCGATTTGTCTTCCTCTCTCGATATATTCTTCTGTTTTCTGCCTTTCCTTCGATCTCTCTGTAAGATAAAGTCATCTAGGTAACAGCGGCCGGGGTTTTCACACGGTAACCTCTTGAAAGGCGTTGAATTTTACTTACAAAACTAAGAAATTTTAAATAGAATGTGAGTTACATGTGTGAGTAAATTTTTTCGTCATATTCTATCCCCAGTCTCTCCGCGCCAAACCACAGGACCCCCAGTTTTGTGGAAAACCACGTTCATTGAGTTCCCAGAGTTCCATTCTGGCTGAGTCATGGAGCACTCATGACATACTGGCATGGAGCTTCCGATCTGAAGTTAACTTTTACCATCTTCCGCGTTGTCAGCACGTAATCGTCCACTCCACCACATAATCATCTTTATGTCGACCAAAAACAATTGGTCAGCCGATGGTAACGGAGGCCGTAACCAGTCAAGGTAAGCTATATGAGTTATAGCGTGCATTCCTAGAAGCAAATATGGCAGCACTTGGGGGTGCATGGGTCGTTTTAATAATAACGCGCTTGTGGTCGATTTTGATGGTGGTTGTGCCGTGTTATTGGTTTACTGGGGCAGTTATCATTATGTGGTTTTGTCCTAAAGGAATTGCAGTCAAGATTCCGGTGGGGATGATCATACAGACATGTAAGTTTTGCTGTTGTTTGTACAATCATGTGCTGTTAATTCATACTAAATCGAGTGCATAATTTAAGAGGCTTCCATTATGGGTGTTTTAGCTGTAAACTAAACTTGCGCGTAGTTCATCATCGTGTAAATCTAACACGTGCTAAGAATATAAGTGATTATTTGTTAGAATCTTTGAATTACTTGTCTTTCCATTTTTACGTTCAAAGCTCCCAGGCGTTTCCTTAGCATGCAACTTTCAAAGCTATTAACATCGTCTTGGCAACAGAAACGTTCATTTAACCAAAATTTTGACATTATTGATTCACAGTTGTGTTTTAATCAATTAGGATTTGAGCATTTCTTTCTCACTTTCGAGTGCTTGTTTGTTTTGCGGTTGGTACATGTGTATGATTTAAAAATTAAGATCGATTGACTGAAGTGTTGAAATAAGTCATCATTTTATCCATGTGTGGGTTGATTGCCGGTTGAAGAATAGAAATAAGGGATACCCAAGATTTTCAAAATAAGAATACAATCAAAACTCTATTCCTAGAGTACATGGACAGTTGACTAGTGATAACTCAAAGCCCCTCACCAGAGCAGGAGAACAGACACTCCTTTATCACCTAGTTTCCAGTCATTTGAAGACATCTTGCAATAAATAGAACTCCTGATAATGTGAACCATTTTCGTTTTACGTTACTGGGAGTCAACTGTATCAGTTAAGCAGTGGCCTTCTCTTTAGTGGCCAGTTGTCATGGTCCCAGGAACAGTGTCGGTACAATACTGTAAAAAAGACTGTTTTAAACAGCTGCTCCTTTTAACCAGTCATGGCAACTTTCATGCCATTTTTTAAATGGCCAGCAAGAATTTGTTATAGTTTAACCACAATGTGTTGCAGGCTAGCCAGACTGGGGTGGAATGACACACGGCTGGTACCAAGGTCAAAACAGGCAAAAGTTGTGTACCCCTTATAAGTCAATTTGCTACAATGAAGAAAACTAAAAAAGGCTAGCGTAAATGCAGCCCAAACCATAGGTAATCTTTGGTCTTTGGAGCCCAACCATGCTTGGAGAAAGGGATGGATGGTGAGGAAAACTCCTGGCCTGACTGGCTGTCGCAGGACCCATTGCTGCCCTTGATAATGAAGGACACCCCAGAGATCTTTCTTAAGTAACAGTTTGCCTACCAAAGGGTCACTGGGCGCACAGGAAATGTGGAGGTTGCGCACAGCGGCAAGATATAATTTGATGGTACTAACTACGATGGACTTACCATGCTAAGGAGGAAGCAAAATGAATAAGAGTGCCCTCAGAAGCCAGGAGAATCTCCCCAGTATCATGAACTAGGCAATGCAGGAGGCAGAAATGGACAAAACACCTCTCTTCAGAACCATAGGTATGATTAGTTCCCAGGCTAGACCCAACTGGCATACACATGGACTTCCTCTTTGTGAGGGTCATCAACTAAGGCAGGATAGTGCGAGGGTCCCAATTGGCCTTGGGAGCAGCTGCCCTGGAATATGCCTCCCCACAGATTTTTTTTCCTCCAAAAAAAAAAAAAACGATCCAAAGGACGGTGGAGACCCAAAGGAGAGACTGTGCCTGCAGGGTGTACCAAGGGCAGGAAAGGCTGAACATCTTGAGAAACACTAGGCTGACTACGAGAGTTTTTCATGGCTTGTTGCACCATTTGTTGCAGGACACAAAGCTGGTCGTCCGTGAGTGGCGGCCTGGCAGGGGACTGCAGAGAGGTTTTGCCAGTGTCTGAATTGTCCTGGATGTGCAAACGGTCTTCAAGAGAAGGAGTGCCATCATCAGACAACATGGAGTCATCCTCCTTAGTGCTGTTGTTGCCAGAAACATTGTTGAGATTGACAGGAGTTGCTTCCTGGATCCACAAAGCGAGAGATTTAGCGCCTGAAGGCAAAGGTGGAGAACCTCATTAGAAAGTGGCGAGAGCTGTTCTTGTTTTCGGGACAAGGAGGGTCACTTCTCAGTAGTGGACAAGCCATTTGGAAGAATTTCGACAGTAGTTTAAAGCAGCTTAGCAGTTAATAAATGGCTGAACTGAAATGTGTCTTTCGACCTTGTACAGAGTATTTTGTAGCTAGACGGTGTCCAAAGCCTAAGCCAATGGCTAAGGCTAGACCTTACATCATAATAAATAGGACACAAATGGAGTACAGTATTTGATTTACTGACTTAACCATAGAGAAGAAGCAAATTAACTAGTGACTAGACAAGGTTACAAAATACTACAATAGAACCACAGATTGTAAAACTTTTTTTATTAAATGGCCAGAAAGAATTTGCTGTAGTTTGCCTATTTCTTTACCTAGCTGAAACCAATAAAAGGAAAGTTTCTGAAACATAAGGGAAGAGTGCAAGATGCTTCAGGGCAGTCAAACATTCAAAGCATGCCCAGTTCTGACATACCTTTACCAAGAAAAGTGCAGACAAAGGTGGAAACTTTGACTTTTAAGGGGGAAGGGGGGGGGGGGTGGACACTGCACAATGTGTTTAGTGGGGTTCTTGTGGGACTTAGTACTCCTCCCCCACTCTTGGAAGTACTCAGAAAATAGCTACGTGTATTTTCCTGTGACAGTGTGGCACCCTGTTTTAGACCAAAATGATTCAAAGTTCCTTTGGAAATACAAATTCCAGGCAAGAACCTCACTTCTGGCCTCTTTCCCAAACACACCCACTTTTCACTCAGTTGTCACACCACTTATTATATATAAATTTGACTTTATTAAGCTGTGCACTGTTGCATCCCTGTGTCACATTTGAACATTTGAACTTTCCATTTTCTTCTACTTTTAAGTAGAACTTAGGTGTTTAATCCCTCTTAATTTTCTAATATTTAAATTAGCATTTTAGTATTTTAGTTAATTTTATCTTGTTATATTTTCACAGTGCCCTATTGAAAACCACCTTGTGTGATATAGGCCATCTATATTGTATTATCATTATTATTATTATTATTATTATTATTGAACCTAGCACACCACAAATATGGCCTTGCACACCACAAGTCCGCCATAGCCCAGTGGTAAAACATCCAACCAGCACCTGGAAGGTCATGGTTTTGACTCCCATTGGCAGGACTCAGAAATTTTTTTCAGGGAAACATCAATTTGAGAACAGGTCTTCACCTATTCGCTTACCTTGTCTCTTTTTCTTTATTTATTGTCATTTAAAAAAATGTAGGAAACGAGCAGCTGAGCAGATGATCAAGAACTACTTTTTCCAGCTAACAGATGGGTGTGGGTCAGAGGGATGCAACAATGAGTATTGTGCATCCAGTGGAAGGAAACAGACATCAAAAGATGACGCTGCTGCACTGGCCTTGCAGTTATTCATGAAGAAGGCTCGTCTCTGTGAACCACTGCAAGAAAGGAATCACAAAGGTATTATTATTTGTGTTACCGTATTTTCTCGATGAAATGCCGGACCCCAAATAAACGCTGGGTTCAAATAAACGCCGGGTTCAAATAAACGCCGGGTCTACATGTACAGGGCTGAGTTTAAAATAAATGCCCCTGGCATTTATTTGGGATCCCAGCGTTTATTTGAGGTCCTGGCATTTATTCGAGATGGGTACCGTAAACACCGGTGTATAAGCCGCACTCGCAGATAAGCCGCACCCCGAGTTTAGAAGCTCAAGTTTTGAAAAAAAAGTTTTTTGTCAAAAATTCATAGCCGAGTCATTTCATTTAATGAACATATTGGCGGATCGGTGATTCAATTTGTAGCCTGAATAAGACTCAAACACGCATTTTAATCCTTATAACAAGTATAAAAAAGGTACAAAAACGTACTTGAACACAAGACCACTTTCCCCGATGAACTTTTCACCAGCATTTTTCCAGTTAAAGCTATTCAAGTCCAAAAATTTGTGAGTAAGTTCATTCGGATGTTCGGTTGCGTATCGTGGCTTAGTAGCCAGGCATTCGATGAGAAGAGAGAAACTGGTGACAAGTGTTGTTGCTTCGTTCAATTCGCAAAGCAAATTTTAGCGATTTCTTTAGCTGTTCGTGGCTTCCATGCAGGTTTACAAGGATATTTGGAAGCCGTCCATCGGTGACAAACTCGCCTGTGAAAGGGAGTTCGATAATTGCTTTGACACATTTGCCATCAAAGTTGTCAACAACGGAGAAACAGTGGGCCATTTCCCACGCGAGTTCTCGAAGATAGCGTGGTACCGTTTTTGACTTTATTTTGGTGTTTTGGGGATGATTCATGGAAAATTGCAGATTTTTTTCCAGATGTTCTCACAGATAAGCCGCACCCCCGATTTTGAGCGAAGTTTTAGGGTAAAAAGGTGCGGCTTATACGCCGGTGTTTACGGTATATTAAATCAGGATTATGTGTCGTAACTGCATACTAGTTCTCTTTCTACCATTATATTATTTTGGATTTATACACTAATATTCAAACTAAACTACCTTTTAAAGGTACTTCTCACTAAAACAGATGAAACAAATGACACATCAGGTATCATGTCAATCTCTTTAAATCATGGTAACTTTTCTGCGGGCTTGTACATCAAGCAAGGATCATCTCGAGGGTCTCTCCAGCATTTCTCCAGCAGTTTCTTGCAATTGAATCGTTCCATCATTGTCCTTTTCCCGGAACTGATGGAGAAGGAACCTTGCCACCACCTTGGTCAAAATTGCTTGTACAGTAAGTTTGCCGATACACTTCCCTCGTGTTTCATGCACGGAGAAATGTAATGTTGAGAAGAGTTCAATCACTGTTTCTGTCAATGATGTTTTTTTTTTTATAATAACTTACCAGATTCACTTAGATGAGACAAAGTTAATGACACTGTTTCACATTTTTTAAACGTTTTTGTTGAATTTTGGTTCTTGGTTCAATAAACTTCCAATACTGAAAAATGCATTTAATAAATAAATGCCGGGTCTACGAGGCCGAGTTTTAAATAAATGCCCCCAGCGTTTAATTGAGAAAATACGGTATTATTTCCAATGTAGCAACCCCTCGAAAGTGAGGATTTTTGGCTGCGTGGTCATCAGCTAAGTTGTTTAATAGAAGCATAGAACTTTGTATTTGAATATCACTACATTTCCTGAGGCCTGCAAAAATGCATGTTCTGGGAGAGAGTTCCATCAGATTATTGCGTAGTAGTCTGATTTACATTTTATTTCAACTGTCTGTCACTAATGTGGTTGTGTTTCTCCATTTTAGTTCCAGCCAGAGAAATCCCATTTTTCACAGAAAAATCATTACTGTCAAACCTAAATTCTTGCAAGGAAGAAGGATGCTTCAAGAAACTAGTGCACAGCATAGGGGATGTGTTTTCTAGTTCTGAATCACTGAACAAAAGTTTCTTGCTAGACTCTTCCAAAACACAAGACATACCAACTAATGTTGACATTGAAGCCATCCGACATGTGTATTCAGCACTGTTCAAGACAGGAGATTCATCAGTTGAGAACTCTTTAATAAACTCCCTGGCTGCCTTAGCACCCACTCTTGAAATGGAGCTCAGGTACAAGTCACCAAGCAATGATCCCAACTTCTTGAACCAATTTGTGATTATAATGGAAAACACAATGCTTCAGAGCCCAGAATATTTAGACCAAGCCTTGCCTAGTTTTCTTAAGGCCATGGCATTACTTCCAGTTAAACTCCAAGCAACGTTAGTTCGTATCTGGGCCAAGTTTTCAAGTCAGGAGATCCAACGCATGGTGGAAACTCTACAGCAGCTAATAACTTACCAAGTTTTAACAGGTCCTAGTGCTATGGGTGATTCTCCAGTGCAAGACGATGAAGCAATTGTGGCAGCAACCAAGATATTGAAACTGTTACATTTTGCTAGTATATTGGGGGGAATTTTTGACGAAAAAGTGGATGACTGTCTAGATGGTGCTACTGCTTCTAATAGTCACAACGATCCTCTTCTGAAGGAATTGAAAATTGATGTACTGGATTGCCGCAAACCTTTAGTTAAATTTGAAGAATTTATTAATGATCCATTAAATGACCAAATTGAGGTGGATCGAGATTTTACTCACTTTAAGAATGAATCACAAGGCAAGTTTTCATTTCTGAAGTACAACTTCATCCTTTCTACGGCTACAAAGAACATGGGTTTGTTTTATGACAATCGTGTGCGTATGTACAGCGAGAGACGTCTGACATTACTGTACAGTCTTGTAAGGGGTCAACATGCTACACCATACCTCAGACTTAAAGTGAGACGGGATCACCTCATTGAAGATGCTCTTGTCAGTGTAAGTACATTGTGTTTGGTGTAACTACTGTCCAACACATCTAAGCTGGGATGAATGACACAGAAACTTGATCTAAGTGGGTATCCAATGTGTTGTTTATTAGACAGCAAACTTTCAAAGTTTTAATCCCCTTTGGTTGAACTATTGCTCTTGTCACTGTGGACCCAAAACATGTTTGGTGAACAGGCATGTTTGGATTTGTATGGATGATTAAAGATTTGTCTTAGCCATGTTTGAGCATGGTTTCATTTAAGCCTCAACAAAACACAACACACTTCAAGTGCCAAAGTTGGCATAATGTCCGTACTTACTTTAAGGGATGATTTTTTAAACAAGGTCTAAATCTTCGTCAATATCATGGTTATATTTTGTCTATTTTCTCCAACACCTTTGAGCAAAAAAAAAAACCATCAGGTAACAATTTTTCTCAATTTTGATTGAAAAGTCAGCTCTTAGTGTTCAATGAAAAACAAAACATGTGTCACAGTTGTTGCCATATTAGGTCATGTTTGTAGCATGGTGTGTCCACACTCAGGTACAATCAGTGGTAATAATCGTTCAGCTTTTCCTCCATTATTTAATAATTATTAAATAATGAAAAGCTTGGAATTTTTTAAATGTCTCAAGAAGGCCAGAATCTGGTCATGGTCTTGAAAAGTATTTACATTTTTTGCAAATAAGAATTAAGCTCTTGAAATAGTTTGCAATATGCACAATCCCTTGTTGTTTTCAGGCCAATTTTATCCAATCAGAATCTTTTGGCAGAGGGGGCATCCATGCATTTGTTGTTATTTTTACTTGGGTATATTTCCTCATTCATGTTGACAAGGTTTTACTGTGCATATCATCCACATTTTGTTTGGTTGCGTCTAACAGTATTTCAATTTGATTTTTCTTATGTACATGTAACCAGCTTGAAATGACTTCACAAGACAATCCATCTGACCTCAAGAAGCAGTTATACGTTGAATTTGAAGGAGAACAAGGAATTGATGAGGGCGGGGTGTCCAAGGAGTTTTTTCAACTAGTTGTTGAGGAAATATTCAACCCTGACTATGGTGAATATAATACTTCTATTAGCTCTATTTGTCAATTCTATCCATGGTGTTAAAAAAAGTTTAAAGGGGCTATGTCATGCTATTTTAGTATCTTTTTAAAAAGCTAAAAGTGTCTTTGCATCAACTGAATTCCAATAATAATGATCTAGCTTTGTTATTAAAGACTATCTTACGCCACTGAAACTGTTTCCTATCGCCTGTTGCTACTGATGGCGAGGATGGAAATGGATTGAAACTTGAAAAAATTGGGGCAATTTTTTCAAGTTTTGATGCTATGTTCTCAAAAACCACCAAAACAATTATTATGGTGAGCTGTCGCTGATAAAACTCATTTGATATCTTCTTCATAGTATTAAAGGAGCACTTTGTGTATGAGTAAAGGCACTAGGTAATGATTTTAGCGCAGAATTGACCTAAAATAGTAAAATCCTCGTGATGTAGCCCCTTTAAGTCTTGTGTCCTCTTCACTGGATTGAACTGAGCTAAAAGGCTCCTCTATCAAGCCGGTGTTTAACTCCAGTTTCTTTAGCATGAAGCAACTAGGATATCACTCCTCCTCCCTTGGATGGGATGCTAGTCCATCACAGGGTACCCAGCATAAAGTGACTAGGAACATCACTACTCCCCTCTGGATGGAGTAGCCCCGCAGCTCTTAACAACCTCTAATTTCATTGGACCTTGGTATCACGCAGCTCTATTGTTTTCGGGGCTAGGGTCCATTGTTGTTTGGTGTATTGTTTTCTCAGCAAATCAGAGAAGACCTTGTAAGAGCTGCGACATCGCCCTCTGGATGGGATGCTTATCCATCACAGGGTACCCAGCTTAAAGTGACTAGGAACATCACTACTCCCCTCTGGATGGGATGCTAGTCCATCACAGGGTACCCAGCTTAAAGTAACTAGGAACATCACTACTCCCCTCTGGATGGGATGCTAATCCATCACAGGGTACCCAGCATAAAGTGACTAGGGACATCACTACTCCCCTCTGGATGGGATGTTAGTCCATCACAGGATTCCCAGCATAAAGTGACTAGGAACATCACTACTCCCCTCTGGATGGGATGCTAGTCCATTGCAGGGTACCCAGCTTAAAGTGACTAGGAACATCACTACTCCCCCCTGGATGGGATGCTAGTCCATCACAAGGTACCCAGCATAAAGTGACTAGGAACATCACTACTCCCCCCTGGATGGGATGCTAGTCCATTGCAGGGTACCAAGCATAAAGTGACTAGGAACATCACTACTCCCCCCCCCCCTTGGATGGAATGCTAGTCCATCGCAGGGTGCCCAGCATAAAGTGACTAGGAACATTACTACCCCCCCCCCCCTGGATGGGATACTAGTCCATCACAGGGTTACCTGCGACCAAGACCAAAACTCACTTCACCTGAGTTTGTGAGCTCCTTTTCTAACCTGATAAAATTTTGGTAAGATAACACCTTAAACAACTGCCATCTACTCTAGAGCCTGAAAACCCTATGTCCACCCCAAGCTCATGTTGTGAGAGTCAGCTACACTGTATGTGTCATACCATAATTTATTATGCAATATCATTAACAGCTGGAATTACAAGGATTTGTATGGGAATTCTGGTGATAGATTAAGACCATTGTATGCAAAAGTTGTTAATAAAAATGCTATCCTTTATTTTCAGTGTGTTGCTTGCTACTGTATCTGTGTGGTTGTTTTGGTAATCTAGAGTGTTTTAAGCAATTTTTGCTGCCTTTATTTCCACTGTCTAAGGGGAGAGAAATACAGGAAGCAAAGAATTCTCTTAAATTACCTAAAAATCATACAGGGAGCAAGCAATACACGGTGAAAATAAAGTAGGGCATTATCATTAAGAACTTTCTTGTAAAAGTATTTAAAAACATCTTGCTCTCATTTTTGTTGCAGGGATGTTTACATTTGATGAGGCCACTCGTTACTGCTGGTTCAATCCAACGTCATTTGAGACAGATGGCCAGTTTATTCTTATTGGGTTGGTGCTTGGTCTGGCTATCTACAACAATGTCATTCTTGATGTACATTTCCCTATGGTTGTGTACAGAAAACTGTTTGGCAAAAAAGGAACATTTGAAGATCTCAAGGATTCACACTGTGTAAGTTGGAGTGATAGATGATTGATGTAATACAATGTATATCAACATTGAGGGTGAGTGTTTCATCAGGGTATCCAAACCAAGAAACTGATGAAAGCATGAGGCCACAGGCCGATTTGCTTTTATTGTTTCGAGGTGTTTGGATACCCTCGTGAAACATGAAGCGCAAGTTGTTGATATTACTTCTCAGTCGCGTGTAACAAACAATAGATAATTAACACTTTACAAGCAAAATTTGTTCACTTTTCATAGCAAAAGCTGAAGATTATCACGTAGTTGCTTGTTAACAATGCTGGAAAGATATGCCACGTTTCTTCACAAACCATTTATGGAAATACCGATATTTGCATTGGCATCCTTTTCAGTCATGTGAGAAAATAACCTTCGGAATCATCCTGTTTTGGTTTCCTAAAAGTCGTAGAGACAAAAAAATTCTTACTGGCACTGTGCAGGCGTAGAAGTACACATCATGAAGGTAAGTCAAGAAGTGGCAAGTGAAGCAAGTAATAAAATTAGCTGTTATCAAGCCAGGAAGCACATGAATTTTAAGATTACCTTCAGAGGAGTTCGAAGGCTTAGAGAACAGTTGGTGTAGGATTTATTCAAACAAACTTTCCCTAAGAGGAGCTTAGCTTGAGATTTACATGGTGAAGTTACTGCAGTTTTCGGAACAGTGAAATGAACGGTGAAATGGTTTGGCTACATGTGTCTTTCTTATTGCACAATATTGGTGCCAAGTTTCAATTGTCTTAATCCCTTCTTTACTGAGATACTCTTCATTTTGTGATTTGTCTCCATGCTGTAAACACTTAACTAGGTCATCCATTTCTAAATTGCATAATACAAAAACTTAAATGTCTCTGGAATAAGTGAAGATGTTACAAAACAATAAACACCATCCTTCTTCACTTTGAAAGGCCTTTCAAATACGCTTAACTAAGACTCTACTTCATAGGCACTTTAAATGACTGTCAAATGCAATTTTTGTAGCTTGCAGTGCCTACACCATGCACAAATTGTGCACAACTCCAACCATGTAATAGGTGTAACAGTGGCTTTAACACGTTTCAGAATCCTTCAGTGTTTTTTCATGTGAATGCATCTGTCATGACACTGTTCTAGGACTGATTTAGATGATGTGATTCGAGTCCTAGTCATTGCAAAATTAAGTCATATGATGCAAGTAGTGCAAGCTACAAAAGTCACCCATGACCCATGAGCTATCATTAAAATTTTCCCAAGATTCTTCATAAATTAGTGACAGCCATGCTTTTCCTTAGAACGTTATATGCATGACTTGATGATGTGAATGATGTGAATGCCATTAAATAATTTGAAAATGTTGTAGTACATCACGTGTTCCCCTGGCCAACCGTACTCCCTTTATAAGACAGTCTAGACAACCAGACTTTTGATACTATTTTTGTGTTCTGTTGATCTTTTTAAAGGTTCTTGCAACCAGTCTTCAAGACCTGCTGGATTATGAGGGCGATGTAGAGAATGATTTGATGTGTACATTTACCATTGGGTACACAGATATGTTTGGCTCCTCGATCACGAAGGAACTTAAGGAAAATGGAGGAAAGATCACTGTTAACAATGACAACAGACGGGTAACTAACTTGCTATTGAATTCACTATATGTATATTTTTTTAGAGTGAGTTATAATTTGTCAAGTTCCAGCAGTGAAGTAAGCCATAGACTGTGCACAGTTGTTGCTGCGAAGCCTGGTGGCTTCGCAGCAGGCTATTTCAGGCTTGCGTACGTGACCAGCCTGGGTTGCCTGTGAACCCAGAAGCTTTTGAGATTTTTTGGATGTAAATATATATTTAACAATTATCCTGCGAAATCGCGCGGAATATCTCCTGATACTTAGCCGACGAGGCCGTAGGCCGAGCCCGGAGGCCGAGTTGGCTAAATCAGGGGATATTCCGCAAGATTGAGCAGGATAATTGTTTTATTATTCAACAAATTCCCATCGACTACCATTTTCAGAACGAGAAAAACTACGGCTCTATGATAAAAACCCTAAAAGCTAGCAACACATAAAGCTTAAAAAAATCAAAACAGAACTTCAAGAAATCGAAGTTTACTGCCGTTCACTTAAAAAGACTTATTTACAAACTCATGTTTGGAAATGACAAGACAAAGGAAAAAAAAATTCTGCTACCTTACCGAGAATAAGTCCTCTTCCTGTGAATTAAAATCTTTTCAACTTTAGTCTTTACAACTTTCCGTGAGCAAGTCTGCTGCTTCGTTCGCAAAAGCATTTTCTTGGTTGAGTTCTCACTATGAAAATTCCAAGTCAACCTCTGGATATCTTTGTGAGCTGAAGCAAACACTTGTTGACATTTTGAGAGCATTTAATCGTGGAAAGTTTCTTCCAGAGAGTTAAAATTTACCGAGAACACTGCTAAAACTGCCTTGCTTTTCAAAATGGCCGCCAAACAAGCAATGAACGAAAATGTGCAGTGCACTTCCAAATATGGTCATTTACGTATATCGCAGGATATCTGTCATGTAGGATGACAGATATTGAGGGCTTCCTTACCATATATGGGCATAGTGACAATTTGTTGAATAATAATAATTAACAATTATTCTACGAGGGCGCGCTGGATATCGAATGATAGATAACCAACGAGGCGCGTAGCGCCGAGTTGGTTATAATCATTTGATATCCAGCAAGCCCGAGTAGAATAATTGTTTTATTAAAAACTTAACCACTATTAACAAAAAAATCAAGAAAGAACGGGAAAAATGAGAAAAGAAATTTAAACGGAACAAGAATCGCTCACATGACTGAACGAAAAAGGCGCCAAAACCTTGCGAAGTGTTGCAGCGTTTCATTGCAAAGCTGAATGAATCAATGAAAACTGCTCGAAAGTGAACAAAGTAGCACAAGTTTTGGAAAGAAATCTTCTAATTATTGGCTTTGAAATATGGTACATGTTTGATTTTTCCTGAAACGTTGTTGTTATCATCGTTCAAAGCGGATTGAAGCTGTACAATTTCACCATATTAGCTGCTGGAGTTGAAACTGAACAAGTTTGTAATCTGTTCGCACAACGGAGCCATCATGTGCGTCTTTCATCGAACTGAAGACAGAACAAATTTGAACTTGAAGAGGTAATTTCCATGCAGCTCAGAAGCAAGATTACTGTAGTGAGGAACATTAGAAGTCACCATCATAGTTTGTTAAATGCAAAGTGCAAAATGCAGTTGTTCTCGGTTTAGAGGTTGCGGACGGAATGGTAAGCTTAAAAACAACATTCAAACAACTGGAAAAGCGATTCAACTCCGTTTACATGGCATCCGATTAATTTTCTATCTGATCATTTGGACCTGTTGGAACACAGAGCTACAACGAGTGCAGGTAAACCAGTGTCAATTTTGCGTGTTAAAGGCGAAAAAAATCTCGCCCTTCCTTCCTTCTTGGTAGTTTGCCGCTGTATGTTTTTA
Source organism: Siderastrea siderea (assembly GCA_964030785.1). NCBI lineage: Eukaryota > Metazoa > Cnidaria > Anthozoa > Scleractinia > Rhizangiidae > Siderastrea > Siderastrea siderea. The sequence continues at coordinate 53,743,990 of OZ034972.1, forward strand.
GTACTTGTTTAGACTGCTTCATGATTTTCGCACCGACTCGCCATGAATGTGTGATAGTTTTTATTAAATGCTCCTGCCCCATTTCACTGTGTTTTATTTTATGTCTTGTCTTGATATTTTGAAGTCGAACGCTTTCCTGATAAAACCTACCGTGTTCAATTTCAATGATCGACGTGACGATCGATGAAAGAAATTAATTGTAAACACGACGCTTAATGCTTAAATTTCTGTTTCAGCACAGTTTCTTCAAACAATTTTGACTTGTGTTAGACGACGCTGTTGGTGATGCTTGTTGGTGACGAGGTTGGAATTTCTGCTTAATTTAAATTCGCTGCCAAGTGATTTTTCTCGTCCATTTTTCTCGTCGGGTTGCTCGCGAGGAAAAAACTTTCAGCTCACTAGCTTTGTTGTTGAGTGTTCATTGACCATATTTGTCGCAGCAGGTATATGAGCTGATAGCCTAGCTCCGTTCAGCCAATCAAAATGCTAGAAATCCAATATACCTAGTCCAGTTTTTAATAAGTGTATATATATGTTTGTCACCGAATTTGCCTCGATTTCGTGGCCCTCGAACCGAGGCCCTTGGTTTGCATGCGTTGTCAACAACACTCGACCGTCGATAAAGTGGGATGTGGAAAACTTATAGCGGAGAAATCGTGTTTCATGTAGAAAGCCACATTTTTGCGAAGGCGAAGAGTTTGAAAGCAAGTGAAGATAAATTCCCTTGAATTGCAGCCGATGCGTTTCTCGGAATATCTCAAGTAATTCTTGGAACTCTCGGTAAAATAAATTCGATGTTTTATTGGTGATTCATTTAGTTGTATTTATTTCATTGATAATATGCTGCAGTTATTTAGAGTTTTTGTGGAAAATGTGGAAAAGTCACGTTGTTTAGATCTAATTTTGATCCGGGAATGGCCCTGGTAAACATTTACACGATAAAGCGACGATTGAACGCGATTTGTTTTTTAAGTAAAGCAGTTTTTATCTGAGTAAACTCTTTTTTAAGCAAAGCAGTTCTTATCTGAGTAAAATATTTGCCTAAAAATAATTGTCGTACTTTGTTGTCCGTTCTTCCATTCAAGATTTTGGGACCATCACGTACTCGTTACGTATGTGTCACGGATGCGTCACTGACGTCTGTCACGGGTATTTGACCGTCACACGTTTTACCAACGACAAAGATTTTTGTGTTCGACGCTATCTGTTGTCTTCATAAAAGGAAATTCACTTTAGGCTGTTCAATTTCTTTTGTGGGCGATTGTGCCAAGATTTTAGTTCCAAACACGGGCTAGGCTCGGCTAAGAAATAAACAAAACAGATCTGACCGCGATCAACTAGCCAGGAGATATTGCTTGGTAGGGCAGTACAAAACTCATAGCTAACATTTTATGTCATTCACTATCCAATGAGATCTAACGAGATCGCCCTAAACCACTGTTCCTGTGCATGTGTGAAGAAATACAACTGTCCTCACAGACGCTATATAGATGACCTGGATGATAGGACAATTTTTTTCTGTTGATTTTTCAGGAGTTTGTTGAGCTCTATGCTGATTATATTCTCAACAAGTCTGTGGAGAGACAGGTAAAGAACTTAATATCAACTTCAATATCCGAACTGAAGTTCTGTTGTTTTTCACTACATTAATGGTCATGTCCAGTGATTCTTTTGTAACTTGTGAAAAACTGTGTTGTTGTGTCCGTGTCTCAGTATGATTGCTGCTAGTAGTTGCCCATTCCATTTCTGATTTTTGTTTGTTTGTTTGTTTGTTTTTTTTTTTGGCTTGAAAAGTCCTAAAATTGATGTAGTATTAAAACATATCGAGTGTGTGAGACAGATAAATCACTCTGAATCACTTTTACCATCACTTTTACCCAGCAGAAAGGGACAGTTTCTCCTGTGAACAGCTCCTTAGTTAGCAGCAGGGTGCAAGATGGTGGACTAGGGAGGGGAAGACCCAGTTTTCTTGCATTGTATTCCCTTGTGTGTGTGATAAACGTAACTTGTTGACTTCAAAGGGCTGTGTCATGTGGAGTTTTACATTTGGGGGGCAAAACCTTGCTGAAATTGGAATAAGTACCTTTTGTCCTCTGCCAAATGCTTCTAGAAAATCGAGTGGTTTTTTTAACCCTATAAGCCCTATCAGTGACGAAAATTTCTCTTTACATTATCACTACCTGTTCAAACATTCCAGTGATGAAAATAAAGGAAATGACCACCAAAGATAAGATGTCTCGATATTAAGATAAATTCTTCTTAGTAGTTCCATAAGAAATGAATGGAGAACAGTAAGGAGAATATGGATTTTTATATCAGGGTTAAAGGGAGAACAAACCAGACACAATTGACGAAATTGAGAAATTGCCCAATTTTTTCAGGTTGCCATCCATTTCCATCCTAGCCTACCCTGGGTACCAGAGGTTCTCTCGCGGCACGCTTGGCGAGAAGACTTGTCGGCCTTTGGCTGACCGACCTCTGGCACCCAGGGTAATCCTAGCCATATGCAAGCAAGCATACTTACAGAAAACTATTAGCAAAACTGAGGGATAAATTTTTGGTTTCCTTTGATTGCGTTGGGTTTGTTACCGGGGTTTGTTAGATTTGTAAAGGAATACTTAAGACAGGTGACGTAGCTCCTTCATAATTTAGGTATGATAGTGATACACGTGCCATTGCACACTTGTGTTTACAGTTCAATGCATTCAGGCGTGGCTTTGACATGGTAGTGGACGAGTCGCCGCTCAAGACATTCTTCCGTCCAGATGAAGTAGAACTGCTGGTGTCTGGCTGCCAGGTATGTACCGTGTAAATCCATTCTATTGAATATTATAGTACAATGCTAAATTTTGGCGTGCTCCCATTGGTCGAAATCGATCGCGTGACACGATAGTGTCTCTCCTCAGCGGGCGCCAATCAGCGCATAGTGCCCGTCTTTGGCAATTTTCGCTCAAAATTTAGCGTTACACAATAAAAACAATAGAGTCCTTCTGTCTCAGGCCCTATGTGTAATAAGTTCCCTCGGAAATTTGATGCTCAAACTTCATGTAATATTTGTTGTGAACATCAAATTTACTCGGGCAACCTATCACACGATAGTGCCTTCGACAGAAGAACTCTATTGTTTAAGTGATGAACTTTTTAAGGTGGGGATAACATAATAGCGATCCGAACGTGTGAAGTAGTAGCACAATAGACCACCTTGTTTCTCTTAAGTTTTATATTTTGGCTCGAACAGAAAAATCATTGATACCACTGCAAAAGGCACCTTACAATTAGCAAAACCTGTGAATGTCAGCGTTTTTTCTTGTCTAGATGTGAAGATGGCAGCACTTGGTTTTCTTGCACACCCAGTATGCATGCAACCTATTACTGCCATACAAACTCCGGTGAAAATCTCGAAATTCGTTGACCTATATCTTCACTTCTAGGCAAGATACAACACTTAAATTCACCAGTCTTGCTAATTTCAAGGTGCCCCTTCCAGTTGTACGGATAGTCTGAGCTGAAGTTACATTTGTAGATTCCAGGCTCAATTTCCTGTATGCTGTTCTTCATCCTGCAGGATTTTGACTTTGATGCGCTGGAGAAGTCTACTGAGTACGACAATGGCCTCACTGAGCAATCCACCTTGATCAGGTAATTTTGTCTACATTTTAACAGTCGAGTGGGAGAGAATGCCAGTCCCGTCTCTAAGGTCGTTTTCTTTTGGGTTGAACCGTTTCAACCAAAACCGGATTTGGTTGAAACAGTTAAGGTTCCCGAATAGAACACTTTTTCAACCGTTTTTGGTTGACACGTAGTTGTGACTGGGAAGAGTCATTTCCAGAATTCCTCAACTTCTTCTTCCTTGGTTGCCGAGATGACGAAATGCCGACTTGTTGCTTCAGTTGTCTTTCAAGAAATTTTAGAAGAATTGGTTCAGCCACATCGTGAGTCCGTCGATGAATTGGAATATTAAGCGACACGATTTGGTCTGACTGTCACTGTATCAAGCGAGAAACTTCTTCCATATCAAGGTTTTGAAAATCGTCGTTTAAAAAGAGCGCCATCGTTGTTTGTTGGCAATTTCACCGTAACGTCGTACACACTTGAACAGGTTACGAACAAAAACAATGATACAAAGCATGAAAACTGATGCTTGCTAACGTGTCAGCGGATGCTGCCCATCGTTTTCAACCGTTTCAACCAAGCTCTGAGCTGGTTGAAAAAGTTGATCAATCAAACCAACCGAAAGCGGATGATTCAAATAGAACACGGCCTAATAATTCAGACTTGAGTGTCCACTTAGGGGTGTCCACCAACACCAGGTCATGAACTTCCCATTAGTGGAGACTTGGTCGTGTTTTTGGGTAGATAAAGATCACCATTTTCTATCCATATTCTATTCTGCTTTATCAGAGATTTAATTGGTTAATAATGAATTTACATTGCTGGCATGATTTTTCCGCAGGTGGTTCTGGGATATAGTGCACAGCTTTACCTTGGAGCAGAAGAAGCAGCTGTTGATGTTCACAACAGGAAGCGACAGAATCCCTGTTGGAGGCTTTTCCAAGCTGAAACTCATTATTGCCAAGAACGGCTCTGATTCGGACAGGTAAACCCTACAACTCAGTGAAGGAGGTCTCGGTCACACGGGTTAAAAATCACTTATCGTTGTTGAAAAAACTGTGCTTTACGGTATCAAAAGAAGTGGCCAAAAGAATAGCCCTTTTCACTCTTTAATTTGCATTACAACGTAATTCAACTTGGGTGTGAGGCAATTTGGGCTTCAAACTGCAAACTTGCCCGAAATTGTATCACATCTACGTTCAAATTCAACGTTCTTGTTCACACCTGAGAACTAAAGAAATTTAAACAAACATTCAACAGGGTGGCCAAACGCGTTTAGCATGTCGAATAGAAATGTTGTCACAGCCATCACCGATGTTTTCGTTGGGTAAAGCGTTCCTTCTCGGCCTAAATAACGTCTCTGAGAAGACTACGCTGTACGTCTACACCGCACGACCGATGATTGTTTGGCTCACACCAAACATTCAAAGGCAATAGCGTATTTTTGATGCAAAACTGTTATGTTCACACAAACTAACGTATATTTATCAACAAGAGTTTGGAAACATTAGTTTGTTTTTGTGGACGTGCATTAACAAGACTCTTGAGGCAACGATGTGAGGTTGCGTAAAGAATCTTCGTTAAAGATTGTCTTCTATAAATTTATTCTCCCGAATCATTTGCAACATAGATTTGTTCTAACAGTGTGATGCTGTGTTGTTCTTGCAGGCTTCCAACTGCTCACACGTGTTTCAATGTGCTTCTACTCCCAGAGTACTCAAGCAGAGGAAAACTAAGAGAACGTCTTCTGAAAGCGATCACGCACGCTAAAGGCTTTGGTCTCCTGTAGAGGATGTGATATCTTTCACTACCAAGGCTGTCTGAGTCCAAATTCCTTTTTGCAAAATAGCTTCAAACAGTACTACAGGAAAGTACTGTTCATAGGATTTTTAGAATCTCATCCGTAAACACAACAGTTTGGACCGCATAACAGTGTAATAAACAGAACCAAAATAGTAGCCAAAAACAAACGTCTTGACAAATACAATATCGCGCAATAGCTTTCATTAGAATGGCTATACACCAGATGTTCATCCAGAATCATATTGACTTTCAACCATTACCGTGACGTCTCTGCGCTTAGGTTTTGTGTTGACTTTACGTGAACCAACCACGACCATAATGCCAAGGAAAAACAAATAAGTTCACTTCCGCTCGTTCAAATTGTCCAGGAGCTAAATCCATGTGGACGACGTTCAACGGTTCAGCGTGAAGGAAGTAAAGCTGGTTAACTCATAGCACTTTGTGCTTTTGCAGAGCACAGCTAAGAAGTTTATCAAAACGAATAACGTGGATTCAGAACCATTGTTTTACGTCGCTGTCGTCGTCGTCGTCGTCGTTACTTTAGATTCGTTGGTTCCGGTATTCAGATCTGACCAATTACAACAGTCGCTAAGAACCAATCAGTTTTTAAAAAACATGCTGGCGATGCTAAGCGCCATGAACTGCGCGTAAGCCAAGTAAAGATTTAAAGTTTGTTTTGTTTTTGTTTGGCTGCAAACCCAGTAGATTTGTTAGGAACTGGAGTTTCATACAGAGTTTTGGACTTCGGGAAACGCAACTGTATGAATATAGGTTCCTCCGCTGTTACGAGACGGGACGGGACTTGACCTTGGACCTGAAAACGAAAACAAACGAAAGTTGATGAGTGGCTTGAAAGTTTGTGTTCAAGCAACGGTGAGAGTTCGAAAAAAAAATTCTTATTGACTTTCCTCCTTGTTCAATCCCATCCTAGACTTGACATAACTTCCTGTTTTCCAGAATCGCGCGGAGCGCTGAGCAAAGTAGGTTTCTTGCAAGCTTCGAGTACGTGTTCGTTATCCAGCGTTTTCCTACCACGCTTCATGCACAATCTGGTAAAATAGTAAGGTTGCCTTAAACCAACTATAACTGGTCGTTAGTTAACGTTAAGTGAGCTCTGTGATCACCAGCTTCAAGTGTTTGCTTAATTGTATAGTGAGAAGTAGAAGAAATATTCCCCAAACCTAAAAGCATTTGTAAACTACGTAACAGAAAACAGTGAAATGTAGCAACAAGATGAGTGTTGCATCAAGATTCTTCGCAAAATTGAAGGCAATATTCGAGCCAAACCTGAAAATACGAAGCCAGTTTTTTTCACCTTCAACAACTCTCGGTTTTCGTTCAAGAGAGGTTGAACTTTCTTGATCAACTTGCAAATTCTCCTTACCTTTTGCCCTATGTTAGTTCTGAGAGTGTCGTGGCACATCAATATAACGTTCCTTAGTTGATGATTTCCTATATTCTCACATCTTAAGAGCTTTTTATGTTGTAAGGGGAATAAGCTGTTGGTCGGAAATTGTATGGTGGGTTTTAGTGTCTCTTTTGTGTTCTCTAGCCACTGTTTTTCCTCCTGAGTGAAGAATAAGATATGCAGGAGTAATAGGTTTATAAATACCCGCAAATGTGTTGGTCGGTTGGTAGTGAGTGGTAGATTTAAAGAGAGTTTTTTTTAATTCGTTTAATTAAGCAAGGAAAAAAAGCTGTATTTTTGAAAATTAAGTGAACATTAAATCTGTTTAATAATACAAACGTTTTCAATTATAACGTGGCTTTAATGTAAACGTGTTTACGGTGGAAGACTAAAAGCGCATTTACATGCAAGAAAATATGCGTGCAGTCGCGTGCAAAGTGGAAGGGACAAGTTTAAACTGAATGTAAACAGCATGTTCCAAAACGGGCCAGAAAAAACGTTTGGTTGATATATATTGAAGGGAAATGACCACTATTTTCACGGAATAATTTAAAAATGTTTTGAGAAAAGCGCTCTTAAATTGGTATGTTGCATTTTCATGACTATACGCGCGTTTGACTTCAACGTTTTTTGTGCTACCAAAAAATTAATCCTCTGATGAAGGGGTCATACCCGAAAAGTCTGGAAACGATTACCCAAGAGCGCTTTTCTCAAAACATTTAATTGTTACGATTACTAACGAACGTGCCATACAGCATCACACATTATTTGTATATTTTACTATTTTCACGGATGCGAACCAAATTTTTCTGTTGTGCAAATGCGCCTTTGAGGCCGGTACACATGTTGTAATGTTGCAGTCCATGAAATTGCGGCCTTTTTCCCACTGAGTCTACATCACGAATCCACTCAGTTCCGCCAGTTTCCGCGTGTGACATGCAACCCTTTCATATGTGTGGAAACTCGGGGTAACTTACAGAGCGCGCAGCCTCGCACCCATGTGCCAACGTGACCATTTGAGCGGACAGTTTTTCATTTGGCAATAACTACACCTAATTGCAATATCGTTGTCATACAAAAATGAAAAAAAAAAAGAGAAAAGGAAAAAGCCAAATAGGACTAAAATAGACACGCTAACTACATTCAGAGCAGCTCGAAAAGTCCATATGGAACAAAATTGATGTATTATACTGTACTGCATAAGTGCTTCGAGTATTATAAAATCTGACAATATAATTTGCATGGCTAATTAATTGCTATTTGGCTTTTTTCTTTATTCGTTTTGGCTTTTTTGTATGAAAACGTTATTGCAATTAGGTGTATATTAACAAAACGCAATTATATACAGTGGAAACTTCCACTGAAGCCCAAAACTTAACACCGTCTCTGAAATCTCGTTTTTTCACAAACGGTTTTGCTTCGCGGATTTGAAAACGGCGAATGCTTTCATTAAACTTTGAAGTAACTTGAGAGAAAATTAGCAGCAAATCGGGATGAACATGTCAGATTAAAAGTCACTTCGTCGAATATTTCGGACAGAAATAACGAATGAAAACCGGGACCGGGGATAGGGGCCAAAATATGGTGTGTACAAAGGCTTAAAATGGCAGTTGTTCTGAAAAATCCCGAACGTTAATAAGTTAACATCACTCGCCGTAGAATCTGCTGAAAGCTTCAATGGACTTCGCGCCTTCTTCTAGCCTTAAAATCTACCTTACAACTTTATTTGGGAAAAAAGTACCTAGCGGCTCAACCACTGGCCGTTTATGGCTGGTTTATTTATATTTCCTGCGGTTTGAACTCTCGTTTGATGGGCAGCTTCAAAAAGTGACAAATGAAGTTAAATAATAAGTGTTAACGGGTTTTTGACACGCACAGTATATTTTACGCTGAGTATCCGTGCAAAAGCTAGTAACTGTCGGCAATCACAGTTAGTGTTTTCACGCCCAAAAGGTGTGAAAACGAAAAACTTGTAGTTTTACTGTCAGTTCAAACTGACGATGCATCAGTTCGTGATAAGCTTTCTCTTTTTATAATTTTCATACATTTCTCTGGAAATTTGAAGAAAAGTGTCTTCTTTAAAATTCGTAATGCAGACATCATTATATTGCAAATATTTATGCATGTCTTTTCAAATCATTTCAAGTGAAAGTATTAAGAAAGAGCCGTGTCAGGGACCACTTCTCGTGGTTGTAGTTTCTTTGTCCCCCCACCGGAACACAGATATTACATTATCATCATCATCATCATCATCATTATTATGGTTCACAAGAAAAAGCAAACATCGCAGCTTAATCACGCAAACACTGGATATTTCAAACTTCGTATTGTATTGGTCCATCGCGCAAATTGTCAACAAATTCTAAAACTCCATGACGAAACAGCTCGCTGCCAAATGTTTATAATTAATCAAAGTTAAAATTGTTTCAGTGTGTTGAAGGTTACCGCTAACCCTTATACAAACAAAGGCTGCTTCTTTTTAATTTTGCCTGACAAATATTTGATACCACTGAGTCTATAAAAATGATCAATAACTGAAGCATTTCATGTCTCTAACCCACAGGGACACAAACCACCCACACTTTGTTGACTGATATTAAATGTAATCAATCAATTACATTACCATTTTACAATGCAACATTTTATGTTTCCTAAATTTTCCATGAAAATATTTGACACTGCTTACTCTGAAATCCCTCATGGACCGAACAAATTTGACTTACCCCGCAAACACCAGTGTTTCTCTTTAAAACAGTGATTCAGTGATGGTCAAATTGATGACATCGCCGAAACGAGTCACATTTCAAACCTTGTTCAGATCACAACCTACAACCAGGTGTAACAGCGACAGTCCTCTCTCGGGAATACCGAAGATCTGCCGAACATCAACGCCACCCTCTTGAAACTGAGAGTTTCGTATCTAGGAGCTTTATTTCTTTCCTCCTGTTCTTAGCAAGTCTGACGACCGCGTGTTTGCGTATGCCAATATGGACAGGCAAATTAATCCGTCTTGATTTAAGATGCTTTTTTCCTCCATGGTTTGTCTCAAGCAAGACTGCAGTTTCGATTCTTTCAGTGAATCTCTTCAGTTGCTACTATGTTAAGGTTTTGAGGAATGGTAGTGGAAGCTGTTCTCATTTCGTTGAAAATGAGGTGTGCTACCGTTTAAGTACTCGTGGAGCGGATCGAAAATGAAGGATTTCTATTCGCTAATTCAAATTCGCCAATCTGGTTATTGCATTTTCGATCCTAAGTGAAGTTGCGTTTTTTAAGAAGGTCTAGTAACGATTTTTCTAGCAAGTGAGATTTTTATTTCCGCCACGAGGGCCTTTTGTTGATTAGCACCGATGTTTTCTTTACTTTGTTGAACGCAGGAGCGTTTTCTATGCGTATTTGCCGTGCTTTTTTTCAGTTTATCACTTGCGTTTTTCTATGCACCTGTATTTTGTTATTCAAAGTTTGTAACTTTGACCAAGGACGGGGCTCTGTCTAAAAATATCGCAATGATGTTACAAAAACTTGACAGGCCAAACACGACTCCTGTTGGTCAAGATCGATAAAACGTTGACCTTCAAAGCTTTGCTCTAACGAGTACGGTTATAAATTATCTCGGTCTTTTGACCAATTTTGCTTCTTGTGTTTTTGTAGTGGGTTTAGTTTGGAGGATTTTTCTGTGCTGACTGAATTGAGCCGTTACAACTTAGGCGTCGCATTTTTTAAGACTTTGATCTCTAGGTCATATCTAATCAATTTTCTCAAAATAACCACAGGAGCCACGAGTCCACAAAATCTCGCAGTTACTACGACAAGGATGTCAATTTGGCTGATTTGGTAGGAGAAATGGACAATGCAACTGTCGTGCATTTGCTTCATGATCTCGGTAATTGTCCGGTTAGACACCAGTCCCTCTCGATATGAATTTCGGGAATGGCAGCGAAAGTTATAAGACCGACACAAGCTCCCCCATAATTTCTCGTAATTTCACCTATCAAGCGTATTCACGCTACGTTTTGTGGAAGCAAGAACCATATGATAGATACACAGAGAAAAAACGAACACGATCTCTTGTGGTAGAGGGATATTATATCAAACGATATTGATTAAGTACATTCCTAGCGTGCGTGTTATTGAGTTAAAAAAATTTATCCCTATCAGAGTAATGGGTTAATGTCGCGTTTCTAGCGACCAGTTATTTTCACGACACGCAATTTTTTTTTCACTTTTCGAAAAAAGAGAGGATGGTTGCTAGGTTAAAATTGTTCAGAAAAATGCCTCCGTGTTCATTTATTTCTGTCTGAGCGGCAGCCTCAAAGGAAAACCGCCTTGTTCTGAATGAGCGTGAGCTAATGAAGCAGGAAATTATGCTCAGGTATATAAATATCTACATCTGTTGGAGCAATTCAAAGGAAATTTTAGAATTTGTTTGGCTTAATTCATTGTCTATTGCTGATATGAAGTCAGTTTAATTTAGTGTTGTTAGGCCGCTGCCACGCTTTCTTGTCGCTACCTCAGACACGATGTTCTTCTTCTAACTAATCGCACAGTTTACGTGACTACATTGTTATACAAACGACTGAATGCAAGAGACATCTCATGGTTAGATTTGATGGATAACTGCAATAGTAAAAAAGTCCTCCCTCCTAAAAGGCACCAAAAGTAATAGAAAGGCGCTTCGTTTGTTTTTCTCTTTTTTTTCCTGTGTCTTCATGCACCTTGGACTTTTGAAATAATAATAACAAATAACAATAATAATAACTATGTTTAAAGAGGGTTTCACCAAGCTAACATGTTTGTAGGTTAAGTAGGGTGGCCTTTGAAACTTTCTAGAAACCTTCTGAAACCCTCTGCAACTGCTGAACCCTTCTGTAACTTTGCTGTTATACACATGATTAACAATAGACGTATTTTCCGCGTAGCAAGCTTTTGTTTATTTTATTTTATCTATACACGGGAAATCATCAGTTTCAAATATGGTAAAACCTATTATAAAAATATCCTAATATAAGCTACAAAAATCAACTGGTTGCTTGTCTCTCAAAACACAACTGTAGTGATAGTGAAAAAGAAAGTTGAGAATTACGTATTCCTTTCTTCTTCTTTGATGTAGAATCAGAGAAGCATGACTGAGAAAAGAGATTCATTTTGGTTGATTTAGGGTGGGAATCAGTTTCAATGGAAATTTACTTCTAACACACTAAGACAATTGTACCTCTGAGAAGCTATTTTTGGATACAAATTACAGCTTACTTGTTCCGAATAGGTGGACTTAAAATTATATCGGTTTTCGAAAACTCCGCGCTGGGAAGGATCGTGCTCCGATGAATTAACAATAGCAATTAGTACTGATTCGGGGGTAAAAACTAACTACGGCCTGCTGATTAAGACAGGTAAACATAAAACTTTATCTGAAAGACTTTTGCATCTGATCACTACTAAGTTCTATTTTTACAAGCACTGCCGTCGTCATGATCAGATGATTTACGAGCGGTCGGGCACAGTTTCGCACGGGCCTCATACATCCGGCGCCAAGCGCGGGAACACGGGCGCATGCCAAGTCACGATTACTTTTGTTTTCGCCCTTGACTGGCCGAAAACTAAGAATGCTCTGTTGTAGGTTGTTGACTGGATATAGCAGGTTGCGCGAGTCTCTTAAAAACAATTAAACTCGATTGCAAAACGCAACAAACTGCGAAAAGTAACACCCATGGATAGTCAATCCAAAAGCTATCAATGCAAAACATTCATTCATGCTGAAATCATTCTTAATGACGTTAAAAGAAGTTAGGTCAGTAATTCAATAGTCTTTCAACAGGAATGACCCTTATTGTTACGACTAAGACCGGCCACTGATGCAAGAAACCTCAAACCACGCATTCTAATGAATTTATCAAAGCAATGTCGGAGGAACTTTTGAAAATCAAAGCTTGTAAATCATGCCGCCTTCACATTCGATATTTCTCGTTTCCTTCCCGACTGAATCCCTAGTCGACGTCAGAAAATTTGTGCACCAATATAAACTGTTGTAGCTTGTTTTTGTCTCGAAATTTCCATATCAACTTCTAATTACTGGTGTACAGTGGAATATCGATGTCATACTAGTGTCAAGGACGAAAAATACTGTTTGAATTAGAAAAAACAAGATTTCGACGAGTCATCGGAAGCAAATAAAAATAATGAGTGACGAACATGACAGAAAACAGTTCATTCTGTTCGAGTTAGCGAGGATTTAAGTTACGGTGATTCTACTGTATTAATTTTTGAGAAAGTACAAGACACGTCGTACAGTGAACCGTGTATAATTAATACGTTAAATAAGATCTTTCGCGAAGAATGCGCAATATAACACCCCTTTAAAAGACAATTAATTAACTGATGTCATCTATTTGCCCGGCTACGACTTTTCACATAAATTTTCCGGAGCCACTGCAATTATATGCCCAATGACTTGCTTCAGATGATTTCTATTGTTAGTGCATTGTTGTCTGTGATTTGGTGTCTTACTTTTTGCCTTTGAACGCGTTAAAACTCGTATGAACTGTACGCATATAGGTCCTTTGAAAGATTTTTCCGCTAAGACGTCAGAAGCTGTTTAGGTGTTTGAAATATTTTGAATCGTGTATCCTTTAAATTATCTATAAATTTGTTTCCAAAACAATTAAGTTTCGATCTACAATGCAAACAAAATTTCAATTCCGATCGGAAACGTGTCAATGCCTCAAAGGCTTGCATACGCCGCATATTTATACGTTTCACTGTTTGTGAAAAATGCTCCTGCGAGTCCTGGTTAGTTAGCCTGTGCGAAATTGGAGTGATAGCCGTCAAAATTTCTGCCTTTCTTCAGTTGAAAGTTATAAACATTTCTCGCAGATTTGAGTCAAAAATACTTCCTGCACTTAACTGACATTTAAAATCTCAGTATTTTCTGAACTGCTTAAAATGTGAAACGGCAAAACTGAGTTTCCTGTTAAAGAAGTATGGATTTATCTGTTGTTAAAAAAGAATGTTATCGAGTCAAAGTTAACTCTTAACATTATTTTATGTTTCTTTCAAAACATAAAGCTTTATCTTCGCGATCCCACATTTGCAACGATTCGTAAGATTCAAGAAAATTAATCACAAATGGCATTGGGGTAGTTTGTGCAATTTGCTTCCATAATACGTAACTTAAGAAGACTATGTCAGCTATGCATCCCTGAAATAATGAAAATAATTTTAATTTGAACCGAGGCAAGCATTTTTACTTCTATTTCAGAGTCAAAGTAGTTGATACATCGTCTACAAAGTGAGCGTTTCGGAAATGATGTTTTTGAGATTATTTTCTCCGTCGTATTTTCCGCTTATGGCTTATTTAGAGCTTTAGAACTTATTTTCTTTTACTACTGTCAAAACTTTAATTACGTAATGTGAAATGTGTCTCTAACCTTTTGGTCTATGAATCAAATGACGAAAAGGCAAAGTGTGGCCTGATTAATGTTCTCGTGAAAGCTATTGAGCAGCAACACCCTCTGGGGCAGTCGTTTTTTGTGTACGTGTGTGATTTTTGTTTTTTTTTTTGTCTGGAAATTGTAGAACATTTTGTTTATAAGCGAAAAACCGCTCGCAAATTTCGTCTTAGTTAATTTACGCGGTGTAGTTTTAACCTTCTGTGGGCAAACTTTGAAAGTGACATCTGGACTGCTTTGTTTTTCAGTATTCAGCAAAATGAATTTTGCTGGTTGCGCTTATGAGAGAATGTTTTAGCTTAACGAATTCTGCAACTTCACGATGCAGTGATTTAACGTTATCCAGTCTTGTGCGTGTGTCGCGCACAAAAAGCTCTTCAACATCAAAGGCGCCCACGATTGATTGTTTTGGCGATGTGTTTTCAGCAAGTTTTACATGTCTGAGCTTTTGAACCATAAAACCTTGCGTTCATAATGATCTAACGTAATTTGCCTTTGGGGTTAAAATGTCAAAACCCGAGCCAACCGTCGCCAAATTTCTTTCAATTCGCATGCGAGTGACGTCCTCTCCACTGTGCAGTGGAGCGCGTTGCTAATTGCTTAACAAGGACGGCAAGCTGTGAAGAAATTTTCAAACGGAAAGACACACAAATACTCAATTATGTTCGGCGAGTGTTTAATATTTTGTTTTCCCCTAATTTCTCAAGCGCAAGAGATGTAATCCCATACACGACGCTCCGTGAAGTTGCTAAGTAAGCGCGCAAGAGTTCGCGTGAGTTGACTCTGAGATGATCGCGTGATCCTAGTTACATTTGTTTACAACGTTTGAAATCACGCAAAACTGGGCCACCAACTCAGCGTGAACAAGCGCAAATTTAGCTTGAATCCCTTGCATTTTCTATTTAAAGACGCTCATTTAAGTACTGTTGGCCTTTCTACGCACGTTTCTCCATAGCGTGAGAGTAATTTGCTATTCTTTATGTATGCTGTCTTTTTAGCACGTCTTGGAACTGAAAATGGCTTGACTCTGAAAACAAAAGTCCTAATGCATTGCGTGCTCTTCGTACCTTCGAGAACAAATGAAAGTCATAGAAACATACTTTACAAGAAAGGCTCTCGCCTCAATTCATCATTACGTCTAGCGCATGCGGAGGGACACTGCTGGGAACAGTTGTGTTTAGTTTGTTTGTAAAACGCTACCGCTAAATACCAGGAGCACCTAAACCAAATATGGGAGATTGGTCTCTTGTTCTTACCCTCCATCACGACCATGAAAAAATTTTCCGCTTGCACAGCTGCCGATACAAGTATTTAAAAAATTA
The DNA here is from genome assembly GCA_964030785.1 of Siderastrea siderea. Taxonomy (NCBI): domain Eukaryota; kingdom Metazoa; phylum Cnidaria; class Anthozoa; order Scleractinia; family Rhizangiidae; genus Siderastrea; species Siderastrea siderea. The sequence continues at coordinate 53,759,577 of OZ034972.1, forward strand.
TACTTAGAAGAGTTCGGGGTCATAAAAAAATTCTTTGCATACCCCCGCTGTTGAACACGGACAAAAACATTTGATTAACCGCTTTCATCCTCAGTTGAAGTTCAGACGCCGTACCGATAGCACCTCGATCGAGTCCGGGCGCAAAACTTGACTTACCGAACGACATGCTGTTGCTAAAGAACAAGTTATCAACCCTGTTGATGTATTACGCTGGCACATCAGCTCTGTTCCTCGCGTTTTCAATGTTACGACTTGCACAACTTTTTCCGTGTGCGCAATGGATTGTCCCTCAACTGATGAACAAGATTGCGACGATCGAAATGCGCAAAGAAGACTATTGGCAATCGCTGTTCACGCCAGCCATGTTTGAATCCATGCGCTCCTCAATTCTACTCGAGCTACAGAAGTCCGTTCAAGCAGGAAACCTTGCCCCAGACTCCCAGTTGTTCACCGTCGATGGCAAGTCACGCCACAGGTTGCTGGACTTCTGCAAAGGAAGTCGTCCACTGGTGGTTAATTTCTGTAGCTGGACTTGCCCTGTTTTTAGAGCCAGGGTGAAAGAGTTTCTCGGAATTGTACGAGAATTTAGTGACGTGGCTGATTTTCTGACAGTTTACGTGGAAGAGGCACATCCATGCGACGGCTGGGCCTTTAAGGTTAGGAGCAAAAAATCCTGTTTAACAGCTTCAACCCTTTTTACTCTATAGTTCACCACGAGTCAATGTAATGTGGTTCTACTAAAATCCCGAGACTATGGATGAAATCCCAAATTCAGGCATGTGGCCATTTCTATGAAGGCTCAGATCAAGTTATACGTTCCAGCTTTGCCCTTGGCTTTTTTCTTTTATTCTTCCCAAGTTCGAAAATTTAGAAAATTTGTCAAATTTGCCTTTTCAGACCGACAACCATGCGAACTGTTGTACACACAATGGTAACAAGAGCAGCTCCAGCCAGCATTGCGATGCATTATTTTAGCATATTTCATGTCGTTTCCATATCTTGCAAAAGGACACATCTGCTTCATATTTCTAATAGAAGAAAAATTACTGCTCACTTATCTTCCGGGTAAACTTGCATCATATATAAATGTTTTGAACTTTGTGAGACCTATCGTGATCTGTTAAAAGCTTGAATTGAAAGCTTTCTTCAGTGTTTCAAAGTAGTTCAATCATTTGGTTCGTTTTCCCTTAGGGATGTTGAACTTTGGAAGTGTGGAATTTGGACAATTAACTACTGTATCACATTTTGGATAAATTCCTTCACGTTTTATCTCGTTTCAAATTGTCTTTTTGATGCCGTTTCTTTGAATAAAACTGAAAAGGTTGCCCAGTCTGAAAAGTGAGAATCTAGGGGTAAAATATGGTTTGGCCTAAAACCAGTGGCTTTGTCTAAACTGTTCAAAAACCGCCCTGATTTGCGACAAGTAACTTTTTAATAGACTTGCCTCAGTCATTGCTGAGTCATGTAACTATTTGCTTCTCAGTTTTGAGTCTGTGGATGAAATCCTCACCCAGTTTAAATGAAAGTTACTCAATATTACTTTGCTTTGGTAAACTGCTTCTTTTCCATTTTTGGCAAAATGAAATGTGAACAGCCTTTGCAGTGAAATGTCGAGATCGTGGAATGGGCGGGAAAGCATTCCCCTGGACAACCTTTCGAGAAAATAAGAATGCACCAAAATTTTGTAACCATGACTTGATCATGATATAACTAACATTTTTTCGTTCCCTTTTTACAGAACAACGTCACAATATTAAAGCATCAAACACTGGAACAAAGATGCAACGCGGCGCAGCTGATGCTTGACTCTGTACAGTTCGAGTGTCCTGTAATGGTAGACAACATGGCCGATACAACTAACAAATCATATGCCGCGATGCCTATCAGATTGTATATCATAAAAGGTCAGACGGTGGAATATGCTGGGGGTGCCGGACCGACATTTTACAATCTGAATGAAGTGAGGCAGTGGCTGCAACACAACAGAGCAACTTTGCTTAAAAATAACAGGCATAGAGCCTAAATGACTGTGCAGAAAAACTGACTTTCCCCCCCCGTTTTGTACTCCTAGCACTAACGAAACGTTCACGTGTGAACTTTCAAACGAAAGATACGGAGAAGTAAATTCTTGCAGTGCTGTTAATTATGCTCAACTAGATAGCTTATCTTTTGAGTGTGTAATTATATACTAATGTTTGAACATTCAAACTGCTCAGTATGTTCCTGTGGAGCTGTTTATTATGTTTTAAATTTTTGAATCCGTATATGATAAGGGTCGGATCAGTCATAAAAAAACTGTGAAGCAGTACTTTAATGTGGTGCTGTTGTTTTAAATAGTTTTGAAAATTAAATTAAGAAATATTTTTTCAGCTTTAGACTTGGGCGTTGTCGGAAAGAGAAACTGTAAGTGTAAAAAAGCTGGGAAATAATATGACGTGTGGAAATCGACGCCGCGCGTGTGTGGAAGTAGCCATGCAACGCGCCTTGTGTACTCCTCCAACTTAATTAAGTAGCTTGTTGTAATATTATTGTTAGAAAGAAACCAAAAGTATTGTATCCTTTTCAGGAACAAGACATTTTCATGATCTGTATGTATATATTTATATAGATCCATGTTGTTATTATGCTCAGTGATATGAATATATTGTTTGAAGTAACAAACGAGTTGTAACCATAACGTCAATGTTTTCAACCGTATCTAGAATTTAGGCGATCGGCATGCAAAAGTGTGTGGTCGCGTTAGCTTATCAGCCATTTCAATGTAAGTACATCACGTCCCTAACCTCAAGGGCATTCAGCTAATTTGTTGGAAACAATGAAAAAAATAAAAGAAACAATTGTAAAGCGTGCGCGTTAATTTACCAGCCTGCATGGCAAAAAATGCCGGGATAATTGTTCAGCCGTCTCTAATGGCACTAAGACACGCAAACTTTAGGACCTTCTTTTGAAGAGAAGAATTTTTGTTTACATCGAAAAAACCCTCAAAAGTGATAGTTTGTTGAGGAAAGTAATCTCCCGAAAGGGAGACTTGTGGACCATGAACGACAAACTTGAAACATTTAGGGTAAACATTTGTTTCAAGGACTACAAACTGGACGACGAAGATCTTGGGCTTCTTTGCAATAGACGGAGAAAACAACATTTTTGGTTCTAGATAGATAAATAGCAGCAAAAATATTCCTAATTGCTCTTGCTGCTGTGCTGAAACCGGCTTAAATGTTGTCAGGTGCCGTCCACAAGGCACGTGAACACTTTACTGAGACATTGCATGATTGTAGATATTTTAACTGCTTATCCACTTACATGGACAGGATTCGAGGCAATATCGGGAGCATCCTTTCTGGGTGTGTCGTGACCTGCATTTAAATATGGAGGGGTACTTGTTTTAAGTGGACAGTTTAAAAACTTGAATACAGCTATTGACGTGAATTCATTCACTTTAGAACAGATCTTGCGTCAGCTGAAGAGTATACTAGTGAGTAAGCATGGAAGAATTTGGTTATAAACATATGCGTGCATTTGCGCTGAGGTCAAGCTTGTTGAATTTTACTTAGTTGCTGAAACCTTAAATATGTTGAAAAAATGATCCCTTCAATTTGCGTATCTACGAGGCTATGTAAACAAATGTGATGAAATAAAAGAGACATGGTATCTGAAGTCATTTAAGCATGTCTAGTTAAACGTCTGACCTGAAAAACAAGACACTTAAAATGAAACATGAAATATATATCTGCACGTGAGATAACTCTAAAGAAGTAAACGTTATACTTTTGCAAACAACTTTTACATGATGATACAATTGTTCACACTGTTAGCGTTTAGAGTTATCTTCACTTTTCAGTTCTCGAACAAGCGAGACTTCTCAATTAGAAGATCAAAATTCTTCACATTTTCCAACAGGAAAGAAAAAATGCGGAATGTGAAGTCTTTTCAACGCATTGCCTGTTGTCTCTATCTCAACAAAGATTTCTACATCTAAAAAGTGAAAACGACTGTTTGTTTTTCATATAATAAGCTTTAAATCAAACTAACCTTTTTAGAGTCAACCCTTTTGAAATTATTCTTGGACAAAATCTTGCTCAAGGGAGACTAGTGGTTGGAGGTAAGTTTATCGAGCAGTACTTTCAAATGTGTTGTTGCAATGGTGTTTGTTAAGTTCAAATTTTACAAACTTAATCAACGTTACACTTTCTTTACATCTCAGGAGGTTAAAGCTATAACGATAACTCGTTTGTCTATATCACTAAATTAAGTTATAATAAATTTTGATTTATTCCATATATAGTTCTCGTGTTAAAATGGTACAAAGTCAAACAAAATTAGCATAAGTGCACACAAAAGGTTTGCTTTTATTTTTTAATTTCGCTGTGTCATTGCAGATCGCGTGATGGTAGTGTTTGCAAAACTGACAAACAGCCGAGACATTCAGGCAATGTCACGCGAAGTAACCTCCTCAGGCAAATTCTGCTTGATTTGAAATCACTAAAGCTACGGGACATTGTTCGAAAATATGCTCTTGTTTCAATTTTTGTACTTTTTGCATTGCTAGAGTGCGCAAATCAAAATTTTTGCTTAAAATCGCTTCGGTCGCTCATTAAACCACTGGAAAGAAAGTTCTGCAGAGTATAAGCTTTCATATAATTCAGCAACATTTTGGGACTTTATTTCAAGGTTCAAGATATTCAAATTACATGGATTGCGTAACTATTTCTGCAAGGGAAAACTAAATTGATAAGTGTAAAGAAAACTTAGGTTGAGGTAGGTTGTAAAACTTCGATGGCGGGCTGTGGTTGTAAAGAACGTGTCTTTTCTAGTAAGTCAAGAACCAATTTTCATTCGAACAATACATGCTCTAAAGTCGATAGGCCGTAACACACTTAGAGTTTTCCATGCTTTCAGAGATCGCTCTAATTTTGACGATGTTGTCACCAATATTTTAAGTAATAACACTTCAAAAAGATGTCGGATCAACCTTAACCGCATGGCATGAAAGTGTTTCGTTTGATCGTCGCGCGTAAATCGTTTGGTACTTAGCCTCGCTGTACTTAGCAGTAATCGCTCATGCATTCACTGGGTTTTGTGAAGTGCTTAAATCACGGAATCATTCCATTCAGTGTGGTCGTACTTATTCGATTCAAAACCTACAAGGTTATCTCGCACTGATGTGTGTTTTGGAAACTAACATTGCAACTAAGATATACTAACTTCCTGTTGTTGTTTGGCTCTTTCCGTGTTCCCTTTCTTTGTCATATAAATTCTTACCTGTCTTTCAATGTGATCAAAGCCGAAGTTCAAATTTGGTTGAAAATCAAAATATTTAAAGGCCCACAGCGCCATAGGAACATACTGTTCAATAGGTTACATCTGAATGGTCACACATTGCCGTCCACAGACTCGAAAGCTAAGTTACAACCAGTTACGTCTTAGTCGTGATTTGATACGAGGGAAGAGAAACGTTACAAAGCCTTGCGTATTTTTTAGTGCTACACAAAATACTTTTGGAAAAGATGAAGGTGGCTTTCGTGCCACAAAATTCTTAGACAAAGCTCAGTCAGATCCTAAAGAGATCCCAAATCTATTTTTTGACAGCCCACATACTGCGGTGGGAAACTGTAAAAATAGAAGTCAGGATGAAATAAATTACCTAAGAACATGTAATTTCACTGTTTAAAGTCTATCGGTGAGTTAATCCCTAAAATCTGTTTTAACAATATTTGCGCAATTTACGGTAAAAACGCAAGCGAGTGCAAAGTTGTGTTTGTGAAGAAAATGCAACGTTTTCAAACAAGTATAGTAAAAGTATGTACTAAATGTATTATTTCCAGGATTGGATTAAGTTGTTCAAGAACATGTTTCCTCTTCAGAGATGACAACAGAAACTCGAATGGACACGTAGCGATATCTTAATAAGATAGCAGTGCTTGAAATAAAGTGGCTTAAGACATGAGACAGCCATTCCGTGATGCACCAGGTTTCCAGAACAAATGGGGGTCACCTTCGGAAACAAAAATCAGAGAAGGAAACTGCGCGATCGATAAAACATTCGCTCTCACGTACGCAGAGAAAACAGGGTCTAGAGGTGGTCACAAATCCCTGTAAGGATTCTATTGCGATCTCAAAAATGTGAGATAAGGCTACAAAACAGAACGCCTTGAAAACCTCATCCGTGCGCGCGTTTAATTTCGGATGTTTTTATAGCACTTGATGTCAAGAAACAGTCTCACGAAAGGCCATGTGAAAGGTCAAATCTTTCCAAATTGTTTTCAATTCAGAAAACAAAATTTTTTAAATGCCTTCGCAGCTGAGTGGTATAAATACGCAACCTGCCTTGCTCTTTTCACTGGCGACTGCGAGCTGGGTGCGCGTTCTCGGGAAGCCAGACACAACCTCGCGCCACAATGTTGCGCAGAATGACAAGCGTATTTCCCTACTGCGCAGGAACTGTGTTGCTCTTGCTGGTGTTTTTATGTCTTCGTGTTTTAAGTCTCGCGCCTTATAGCAAATTAATCTTACCCAGGCTAGTAAAAATAATCACGCAAATCGATATGCCCATCGAGGACTACTGGAGTTCGCTTTTCACGTGGAACATGTTCACAAATGTGCGTTCTAGTATTCTGTACGAGTTGCAGAAATCAGTGCGACTGGGGCACCGCGCTCCCAATCCCTCCGTGGTTACGTTAGATGGAACTTCGCATCCTCATTTACTGAACTTTTGCAGGGGAAACCGCCCACTTGTTCTCAACTTCGGCAGCTGGTCATGCCCTGTGTTTAGAGCGAAAACACAAGAGTTTCTCAACATTGTGCGCCAATTTAAAGATGTGGTCGACTTTCTTACTATCTACATCGAAGAAGCTCATCCCTCAAATGGGTGGGCGTTTGAGGTGAGAAGAAAAATCCCTGCTAAGCTTTAACCCTTTTTTCTGCTAACTAAAGCGAAGTTTTGAGCAACGTAATATGTTTATAACTTTTGAAACCGTGGATGATACCCTTAAGTGTGACCATTTAAATAAAAGTTAATGCGCAGTAATTCTGTATCGTTTCTCTATTACTCTCGAGTGAGAATTTTAGAGATATTGTCTGAAACTTTATTTTGGTACTCTTTGGATATGAAATAAAAGGCAACGAATGACGTTTCGGGCAGACCATTACAAGTTCATTTTGCACCGCTAGAACGCACTCCCACGTTAAAATCTTGCTTAGGAGGGGATCAGTGAGACGGAAGAGGAATTATTAAACGTATTTATTATTTTCCTTTCCAGAATAACGTTGTTATTCCATCGCACGAAACCTTGGAGCAGAGATGCCAGGCTGCGCGATTTATGTTGAGTTCAGTTAAATTTGACTGTCCAGTTGTAGTGGATACGATGGAAGACGAGGCTAACAAGGCTTACGGTGGACTTCCCATTAGACTTTACATCATAAAGAATCAAAAAGTGGTTTTTGCAGGAGCAATGGGACCAACGTTTTACGTGCCAAAGGAGATCGAGCAGTGGTTAAAGGAGTACAGGGCCGAATTTATAAGAACTGGCCGTCACAGGGCTTGAGAAGGAAAGTGAAAGGCGATCGAGGGAATGTTGTGCTTATGTGCTAAGAAGGACTATAAACGCCCATCGGACGATCTTGCGTCCCCTACAAAGAACCAAGGCTAAATTCCTTAGAACTCCGCGTCAAGGGGCGTAATAGCTTATATTAAGCAGAGCCCGAGACGCGTGGATAGTCTGCTAACAATGACTGTTACACCCGATTTTCTCACGTCCTACAAAGACACAAGGAAATTCAATTAGTATAAAGTGACTAAATCCGGAAGTTTTATAAAAACAAAGTACACAGTAAATTAACAAGAGGGCACTTGTTTGTCCAAAGCCTTAAGGTTCCAAAGAAAGTTTCCAAGAACGTTTTAGGAAGGATAATAATATTTTTAATTTCTTTCTAGATTTAATGTATCACAAAACAGAAAGGTCATTAATCGTGATCATGTGTTCCGCCTGGTGCTGCTGCCCGATTTGTTTGCTTAGCAGATAAGCATTCAAGACGTTGGAGTCGCGATCACAGATCCTTAGAAAAAACTTCTTAGTCAGTCGCGTCAATTTTAAATCGCAGCTCAGCGTTATAAAATAATAATTTATGAAAGAATCCCTTTGTCAACCATTGTTGTCTTGTGTTAATCAAAGGAGAGCTGTTCGTGATTCAGGATTACACCAGTGTAAATAAACAACATGATAACGAATCCTTAGTTTTGTAAACTGTATACATGTTACTAATTTTGCATTTTGCTGTGTCACAAGTTTCAAGGACAAAGAAATTGAGATATTCATTTGCCGTTTGTTTCAGTTTATATCGCCATGAAGTTGGTTTTTACTGGCGCGAAATGGGTACATCTTTTACTGAAGGGAATTTTATTTAACAACGAGAAAATCGCTTTTGATACGACTGTCAGTAAAGATGATTAAGACAGATTGCGTGCACTGGAAAGGTGTCTGATGTTGATTTTGCCAACCCCCATTGAAGGTTAAGTCAACGGGCAGTCAGTCCAAATGTCTCAAATCGTATTGACTTGCCATACCGCTCATTAAATCTCTTAGGTTGGCCAACGGATCTCTACAATTCCTCGAAGTTTGAATATCGTGAGTGCGTTTTTAGGACGATGTTGCTGACCAATACGACACGCGAACTGCACAACTGCAGTCAACAAGCATACAGAACACTTAATTAATATTATTGTGTCCAAAACCCAGGGCCGGAAGGCATTGGTAACTGTTTAAATGTTTACAATTCCTTTGTTGAGGGTTTCCGTGTATCAAACAGCCAAATTAACACTTTTACAATGAAATTCGCTAAGTTAGGTTTGTTTTCGCGTTACATGCTGCTGAAACCACACATGTGCTATTTTGACACCGTTTAAAGACCAATCAGCGCAACACTCTAATATGTCAGTTCTATGGCAATCAGGTTGCCATTTACTAGCGATAGTGGATTTTCATTTGCCGACTGTCAATCATTGTATCTCGATGCGCGATTTTGTTTCCAGTCAATAGGCTATGAAACCATGTAATGAAATACACGTTTTAATTAAGAATTTTTTCCGCACAGTTGTGTGATTTTCGGAGCGATAATTCGCGAGAAAAGTTGATAAAACCGATATCGTGACTCTCGCGCTGCAAATGCGTTTCATGTTTCTTTTGACACAAATTAGGTGTTAATAATCATCGAAACTGAGCGATGAAACAATGAAACGATGACGGCAATAGGTTCCAAACAAAACAAGCTCAAGTGGCAAAAGAGCAATCAATTTAGGATAATTTTTGCAAATAAAAAATGAAGGTATCCTCCTTGTTTGTTATCCAAGTCTTTCTTGACAGCTAATGTCGCAATGCGTTACAGCTTTATTGAATTGCTGTTAGTAAAATGGTGCCTGCAAGTCGAACTCTTGTCACCGGGGTGCAAATTTCTATCAGCTAATATTTGCCAAGCCCTTGAGATTATCTGACGTGAAAATTGGCGAAAATTTGCTGTGAATGCGCGCGATTTTAATTTATGCATGTCTCTGAGCTGCTCAAGGAAGATCGTAGCACTTATGTTCATTTCCTTTTTCGTTTTAACCTCAGTGGGAAGTGCTGTTCACCCACAAATTGCGTGATTGGACATGTGGGTTTGCCATTGAAAAAGCACTTTATTTTGTAATCTGTGAACAGCACGATAGTCGCGCGAACTTTAACCCTACCTGTCACCACCCTAAAGAGCAAAAATACAATCTGATTTTTTGAAATTCCGCTTATGAAAAATAGAAAACGAACATCGCTAGAGAAGTGATACTCAACAGCTTTTACTTGAGTGGTCACACTATAGGATTTCGTACACAACTGCCAAAGATACAGAGAAATAGCGCGGTGACTTGAGTTTTCATGCACATCTCAGTTTAGCAGGAAAACGTACCACTCCCAAGCGGGTGGAATAAAGCAGAGCAGAGCAGAGCAGAGCAGAGCAGAGCAGAGCAGAGCAGAGCAGAGCAGAGCAGAGCAGAGCAGAGCAGAGCAGAGCAGAGCACAGCAGAGCAGAGCAGAGCACAGCAGAGCAGAGCACAGCAGAGCAGAGCAGAGCAGAGCACAGCAGAGCACAGCAGAGCAGAGCACAGCAGAGCAGAGCACAGCAGAGCAGAGCACAGCAGAGCAGAGCACAGCAGAGCACAGCAGAGCAGAGCACAGCAGAGCAGAGCACAGCAGAGCAGAGCACAGCAGAGCACAGCAGAGCAGAGCACAGCAGAGCAGAGCACAGCAGAGCACAGCAGAGAAGTGCAGAGCAGAGCACAGCAGAGTGGGGTGGAGTAAAGTGGGGTAGGGTAGAGTGGGGAAGAGTAGAGTAGAGCAGGGTAAAATTTGTCTGCTTCGCTCTAAAACAGAGCATGATTTTCTTAATGTTTGACGATTAGATGTGGTTTTCAAGGGAAGTTAGTGCCGTTTCGTACTTGCTTCCGAGCTATTTATGTAAAACTATTAAGCTTTAAGCTAGCTTTAAACTTTGAAGCGGACCATGTCAGAGTTATGTAATTTTACGTTCTGGGCGGGACACCCTCTCAGACCGGGGTACGGTAGATGCCATGGGATATGTCTTTATTCCGAGGGATTGCTTGCCGGCAAGTTATCGCCATCGAACGTTCTTGAAGCCAATTTTAAGACAATGACAGATCAAAATGAAACTGTTTTGACTACCAAAAATATGGTTACCGAAGGGAAAAAAAACATATTAACAGTTGCAGGTATTAAATTCTCCGATTTTTGGCATTTTTCATGGCGTTTGTTTTTGTCACAAGATATCTATGCATGCAAGAACTTTTATTTTCCCTAAGGCACTGTTTGCAGTTCACATGTGGAATAACACAAATATCTCAAGTTTCCTTTTTCATTTCAGGACATTTATTTTTAAATATATGCTACTGTCAAACTTGCAAGCATATTTCGTGTTAAGCAGGGTTAAATGAACACGATAAAATGTGCTTGAAATTTGGGAAATTTTGACAGGATTGCTTAACCTGTTAACCAAAAAAGCTTGTTTTTGGTTTTACGAAGGGCAAGGTATGTGTAAAAATATCTGGTATTTCCTAAATTAGTTCCCCGACACACAATCAATAAAACTAAACTATTCGAAGAGTTCAAAACATTTTCAAATTTTGTTTCTTCCATTGAATTTAAGTAAAGAACGCAGCTGAAAAGCGGCTCTTCAACTATTGAAGCTTATGGACAGTTCATCCTTGCTTAACGAATACATTTTTAGAAGCACGTGAATAAAATATGTGGTCGCCACGAGGAGTTACAAATCAAATTCCTTGACAGGCTAAGCGACCTGCTGAAGTTCAAGTGTTGAATTGAAAGGATTTCGGATTTTGGGGTCAAACGATTGATTCTGTCAACACTGTAAAAATAGTCTTTTACACGAAAATAAAACCCAATAAGTTAGCACTGTAGCAAAGTTGTAGTATCAACTGTGGGAATCGGATAGCACACTGGCAGTTTTTAAACATCTGTACTTTTATCCAAATCGGCCAGTGAAACAAAAACACTAGAAAATTCTTCCATCTGTTTTGCTTGTTCCTGTGTTTATAGTAAAAATAACAGCTGCTTATCAATGTTGCCTCTTGGCTTTTCTGTTTACCAAGCTAAGTCTTAGTAAAGCACGCAACACTTAGGAGCCAAGGCCGAAGTCAGGCAACGAAATTTTTTTGCTTGAAAATCACGACGAAAAGAAATGAACACTATCTTTATCCGGCGAGATCAAAACAACTCATAAACGCGATCTAAAAATAATTCTTTATTGTTGCATATAATTATCACGTTATTAGCCGTGATATTTTTCTTGACCGTCTAGCTTTGACTCACTTAATGCGCGGATCTATGTGTTTTGAGTCTAGGGATACAATCATACAGTGTTACCGTTTAATGAAAGACCATGAGCAGGACTTTTATTTGGTGCGATGTTTCTCAAATTTTCCAAAATGGAATTTGAGTTTTTTTTTTGTGGTGGTGGATCTTGTGTACCCTTGAGAGTACCGGTTTCTAAAGAGTTTTTATTGATTTTATCTTCGTGGGAGGTCAGATTGGAAATTTCCTGGCGATACATCCAAACCTATGATAGCTTCTACGCTTGGACATGACAATGATTTTTCAGCATGTTACTAAACGGCGCTATTGCTTGTGTAAACTTAACGGAAAAGGCAGATAGATATTTGTGCATGCAAGTACCTCAATTGCCTAATTCCTTGTTAGAGACTTATTCCGAGAAAATGAACTTAAATTTCCAAAAATCCTCTTCAGATGAAAAACTCGTATTTAATATGTTTTGTAAAATGACTTAACATCGATTAGTAAAGAAAATGAAGTTTGAAAACACAGAACGCGTCGTCTCAAGTTAAATTAGCTTAAAATAATTTTATCTTGCCGGCGAGTCGTGAACTACTTTCTTTTTCTTCGCCCGCGAGAAAACCTCCTTTGCATCGGAGCTGTAATTAATTAAAGTGGCCTTAGATTTCAGCTCAATTACCAATTTAGAAGCAATGAAGAAGAAGTTGTCCGTTTCAAGCATTCAATAAAAAGATGAAATCAAACGCTAAGTATCTCCAAGTACCCAAGACGTGATAGAAATGTCAGCCGGTCCAAAACAATGTAGACAAAACGAAAATAACTCAAAAGCTTTGCTTTATACTTTGAAAAAACACCGGAAGGTTTACCAGCCAGATTGATCACGTAAGATAAATTCACACTGATAATTAGGCGTGAAGCACGTAGTCCAAAGAACGGCTGGAAGATGTCCTATTCGTGAGCACATGGATGCACTTACTAGTTATGACGCAAAATAAAAAAGTCACGCGATAAAGGGAATTATCACGCGAAAATTATCATGGACACGCGATTCTAAATATCTTGGACTTTAACCAAACTTGCTGTTAGGGCTTAGAACAAGGATGTCTCGTAGTGCGCGCCAAGGTTTTCAAAACGATTTTATGAAAATTCACTTTTCTTTCAGCATAACTTCTCTCAGGCATGACTAAGTTAATTTCGTTTATTTGTGTATTTCATGTTTAACTTTTCATCACCGGAAGTTGCCCATTTCACCAGATTTTGCATGGCCGTTTATTGGGAGAATGTTGAAATGAGCAACATTTAATGTAAATTCTCATAAACAAAAATCAAAGCTTTATAAATTGAGGTAGAGAATGGATTTACAAGGTTCGTACAAAATGCGCACTGAACGAAAGCAAACAGAGATTGACACTAAAGCGAATCCGTCCGTAAATGACAAAAACCATGGCAAATTTTTAATGAAAATTGAATTCACACGGAACATGATTTTTCAAGTGGGACATGTCACTGGGTTTCAGTCGTAAATCACGGCATAAATGATCCACTTCCTTAGCCACTTCCTAGACAAGAGATGGCGCGCGTGCGTGGCCTACAAACAGGATTGTTTACTACGTCGCCTTGAGTCACGCGATAACGCAGCGAGTATTTAATGCCGAACAACGTTTCAGCAAGCAGAGATTATCGCAGGTAATGCAAGAGCTTTCCTCGGCAAGCATACATCGTCGTTGTTTCCGTTCGGGGAACAGCCTCAAACGAAAAATCGATCGCGTGAGCATGCGAGTACCAAAAGCTTTGTTATTCGCAGGCTCTTCAAGGTCACTGAAGGAGAAAACAAGTAATTCAACAATACTCTTTGTTTGGCCCACTTTATAGCATTAGTTTGATCGGAATTTCCTTCGCGTAGAATTAAATATTTTGATTTTGGAGTCTGAGACGCTAAGCACAACCGCATTCCGGCAGAGATGAACCTCTAGAGAATCTTGTGCCTTTTCCGGCTTTAAGAGAAGATGGTCGATTGGATATCGTGACGTCATCCAAAATGATGCGGTTTTATTGACAAGAAAACAGCAATCAGATTTCACGTTTATTCTGAAATAAAGTACAAAAATCACTGGCTCTTTGACTGGGTAGCACACAAATTCAAAAAATTTACAGCACAGTTTTTTCAATACTTCATTTTTATGTCTCCTTATTGTTGTTTTTCCCTTTACACCACAAATAATATTATTGCAATTACTCTTCAGAGCAGATTAAAATAGTTGGATTGTATTTTTTTATGTCCCTGGCTACCTCAAGGCAAACACCACGCGATGTGGTTTTCAGAACAAATAAAACAAGAAAGTTTTGTCGCAACTTACCCTGGGATGAAGTTTGTAATATTGAACTGACTAAGCTAACGGCCAGCGAAGTCCTCGAAACAAAACAACACGAGATATGTACTAAACATGTGTTCCCTTTAGTATTGCCAAGAGCGCATGAAAGAAATTTTCCCGTCATTTTTATCTCATTTCGACATACTTGACCGCATTCGCATCTTCAGGTCCTCCCGGCTTAAATGTGCACTGTAATCAATCAGTTCAAGCCAAATTGGCATAGCGTTCATATTACACGTAAAACCCTGCAATCTTGCTCCAGCCTTATTTCACTGTGTCCACTGTTTCGCGTAGTAACAAGCAGTAGGGAAACGCTCGCGGTACTGAATTAAGAGTTAATAAGTTCCTGTATGTTCACATTGTCGCTCATACCGCGATTACGTTTAGAGTTCCTTAAATAAATGGATCATTTTCCACGAGTCCAATTGATCAACGACGCATCCGTGATAACGTCTATACGTTGATTTCACTTTCTTTCCATCTCTTTAACCATCTTCTGACCTCCTGAGTTTTGTAAAACGTGGGCCCCATTCCGCCACTGAATTCTACTCTACCATTCAAGATAATACAGAGGCGTATTGGCAGCGCGCCATACGCTAAATTAGCCTCATTCTCTGTGGAATCTACCAGCACCGGTGCCTGCACTTTGGAGGCATTCAGCATCAGCTGCGCTGCCTTGATTCTCTCCTCTAAACTGCGATGTTGCTTGATTTCAAACTCGGTCTGAAATATGCAAACAAAAGTAATCTACGTGTCAGTGGAGCTCACCTTCCCTCATCATTAGCTATTCAAACAGGTCGTGTTTTGGGTACAGAGCAAACAGTATAATTTCACGGTATTCGCATACGATAACACACCTCTACTCAGAAAAGTTAATAGTCTCCGCGCGCGTGCCAGAAGCACGCTTGATTCGGAGTGCAATGTCAAATGAATAGCTACCAGATGAATGCAGCGATGCGTAAGGATCAAATAGGGACTAGACTTAACTTAGAGAACACTTATACTCTCGACATATTCGTGAGATTATTACCTTGAACGCCCATCCATCCAAAGGGTGAGCCTCCGAGATGTAGATGACAAGAAAATCAGCGATGTCACCAAACTCGGCCATGATGTCACCGAACTCGCGCAACCGTTCCATAAAGACGGGACACGTGCAACTTCCAAAATTAACGACGAGAGGTCTGCTTTCTCTGGCAAAGTCTAAGAGATGCGGTCGGGTCTTACCGTCCGTCGACACGAGAGAAGGGTTGGGCGCTTCAGTACCCTGCTTAGCTTTCTTCTGCATATCTATCATCAAAGTCTCTGTCACGGCTTTGTACATCTCCCATCCGAACAAGCTATCGCCATACACTTCCTTACTCATCTGGGCCCCCGCAAACTTGATGAATAGTTGAACAACCAGCTTGCGAAACACAAAAGTGCAGAATAAAAACCGAAGGATCGCGAACGCTAGCAGCAGCGCCAGCGACGCGGTGTAGAAAGGTACTGCTACCGACATTGACGGCATCAGTATGCAGTGATTGCTTGATCTTCAGTTCGTCAGTGTCGCGGGCCGCTTTAATCGTTAGCCACTGCTGGTCATTAGTCAACAGAAGACACTCGTTTCGTTGAGGGCAAAGGAATGCGGCTGACTGGCTGAATGACTTGCGCGAAACTTGATTCAGCCGGCACAGACTTTCGACCTTGTGAACTGTTGCGTGATATTTTCGAATAATGGTGGACCTGGCGCAAAGGGTAGGCGGGCAAGTAAGAACTCAATTATTTTCTCGCTATGTCGAAAAGATTTCGTGGCTTCTTGCAGGTGAGTCACTGTTTCAGCAACTGCCGGGAAGCGCTTAAGAATGTCAATATGCAGGGCTGAGACACTTATTGCCTGATTAAGAACTTTGAGCGGCTTTACGATTGCTACTGGCTTAGACAAGTCGTGTTTGTGATTATAATGGTGACCCCGCAAGTAAGCTGCATACACGCAATCTTGAACGAACTCTTGAGTGAGGTTTTCCTGCTTGCAAACACTCAAAACAAATTTTAAACAGAATCTTGTTTACAAGTTAAGTGTCAGTTCTTGGTTGTCAATGGTTTGCTTGGCGCACAACACAAAATGTTCCCATATCCTGCCACTTAACCAGATGACGTCATCTAGAACAATCCATACTCCTCGGCAGACGGCAGCTAAGAGATTCGAACCTGTCACTAAGAATGTTTACTGGCTGCCGCGCGGTTTCACCGAACGCTTCATCTAAACAGTGCTTCAGTTGGTAAACCGCAGGCGTAACCACGGAAGCACGCGATCACATATCAAATACACGCACATTTGCTCCCTTTAGAAAATTTGTTAAGCTCTTCTCTTCCAAGAAAACAAAATTTCGCTATTTTCCGAAACGCCTTAGGCAACCGTTTAATGCGCGGCTAATTGAAGCACCTTCTCGACAATATTCTAATGGTTGATAATCGCTAATTAATAGTCGTTTTCCGGTGGACTTTGTCACGATAATTTTTGACTTAAAAGTAATTCACTATGAATGTCATCAGTTATATATCCGCTAGTTACATAGGGTGAGGTATGTCATCGCTTTCTCGTTACCTAGTCTCCATTGTAACAAATCTTTATACTCTTCACGAGAGATGAGACAGGAATCCTTACTTCATCGTCAAAAAAGTTCGCGTAACTGGTAGAACACTCTGTGGATGAAATCGTAAAGTATAGCCATTTACTGACTTGTTCCTACTTAAGATGCTGTTTCATTTGAGGCGTTTTTCTTCAATTTTGGGCGTTCTAGACTGGAAACGCAACCCAGTCTTTTTTGCTATGGAAACAGGCTTAACGTAGACGATAACAAAACAAAGACCAATACTTGCCCTTTCAGTTCTTGTTTGAGTTTGTTAGTTAAAACAATCTCCTGCGCTTGAATTGCATCACTTGTGAAAATAAGGTGTTCTCTCCAATGTTCAGTTAACATGAGAAGACTTCGGGCCTTCATGATCATACAGATCTATTTCCAGTGATTTATTAGTACTGTAGTACTGTATGTGCATGGAATAGTGTTCGCTTTAGTAACTTGGCCATACATTCAACTGAAGAATAGTAATTTTTGCCTTACGTGTTTTCTGTTGACATGGCTACGAATATCTTGTATGACATGAGGGCCGAGCATGTCATGACCTGTTGGACAAGCTTTCCTATCTTGCCATTATCAAAATGATCATTTACGTTAACTGGATAAAAGCCATTCAGTCACTGTAATGTTGTCAAGTTGGACCAATTTTACTTTTCTTGCCTTGTACTTCCGGTGATTAGTGAGTAACTTGGCCCTTTCATACACTTTGAACGATTTGGAATGATTTTGACCGAGTAGATTAAAGTACATGAATTTATCTTTTAAAGTAAAGTTTCCATTGGCTTTTTTGTTTTTGCTGCTGAAGAAACAAGAATGATCAAGTATTGTCACACAAAGTGAAAATCAAAATTACTCATGCCAAAAAAGAAGGCAGGCATTAGATTCCATTTATTTTGTTTGTTCCACGGAAATGCATGGCATTCCTCATTTAATTTCATCTACCTCGTCGCGTCTGCAGTTTGTTTTTGTAGCTGGCTATCAACAAGCATCCTTCGTCTGTAAAACAGTTCAATAAATAACTTGATCTCAGAACTTGCTACAGTGACATCTCTTTCTTGACACACTGCTTGAATTCTTGCCAACCGCTTTTCTGTGAAGAAGACACCTGTAAACAGACAACATTTCAATCTAATCGACTGAACTAACGGTTCCTGTCAGTCTTCGTACAGTTCAACCTTTACTGCTATGAGAGAAGAACATCTCCCTTCCATTCAGCGAAATCAATGAAATCTCGTCACGCGTATCCGTTTCCAATCGTTACACAATCCTTTTTTTAAATTTGAGAACAGAGATTGTTGAGTACGTGTTGTCAAAACGTTTTCGGTCCACATGAATGCCTTAAGGTGTCCATTCGTTTTTCCCGTCCACACGCAAACGACTAAAAACCATCGCCCCATGATGCTGTAATGTCAACGTTTTTGCAAAACCTCCATTTTGTATGGTTTACGTATGGGTGGAAAACCAAATCCCCTTTTTAGTACGTAAAATACCCATTCCGAACAGCGTTTTGACAATGCGCGATTCAATCGTTTTCGTTCGTATACGTGTGGACGAGAGACCTGACCGTGTGAAAAGCTAACGCCGTTCAAGAAAAGAGATTGAAAACCGATGAATATGGGCAGAGTCTCAGTCAAACACTGTATGAATAGGGGCAGAGTCTCAGTCAAACACTGTATGAATATGGGCAGAGTCTCAGTCAAACACTGTACGAATATGGACAGAGTCTCAGTCAAACGCTGTATTTGCTAAGGTTTCTCGCAAGCAGGCGACCCGCATCTTTCGTGATCTAGACTACTTTTCAGCGTGAGTTGCTTTGCGATCCGGCGTGAGAGCCCTCACGGTCAAAGAACAAAACGACTGGTGCGAGAGTGAATACGGAGAGTGCAGAGACTGGGATGAGAGAAAAGCAGTCTATTCCTGATCACGAAGGTGGTCGTTACGGGAGAATCTACTGTAATGTAATTAGTATCACACTCGAGCTTAGATACCACACAACGCGATTCTGAATGCCACAAAAACGTAACGGTGCCGGCTTAACCAAGTAAACCAAGACCCTTGACATAAAACACGCCAGGTCAGAGAAAAAGACAAGGAATTCAGTTACACAAGATAAAGAGTATTGCTGGCTGGGATAAGAGTCGGGGTCGAGAATGTTCAAGTTTTTCACTGACTACGCTCCAGACCTTTAGCTATTAAACATACCTTTCATATTACTACATGTTTACATACAAGATTTGCACTGTATAGCGTTCCGAAGTTGAACCTAACTTTGCTCTAGCGAGCTCTCATCGGTAGATACTTGGTCCCGTGGTAAGGACAAAATTTAAATGTTGCCCGCGCACTTGGGATACAATGCGGCATTATGGCCAGCAATTGCCGAAGTTGATTCACTTTCATGTGCCTGTGTGAAAGGCAAACACGTGGCTATATCATGACAGAAGGTGGCGCGATATGTTCTGCACACATAAGTGTTAAAGGTTTTTGCGGAACATATTTCTCTCCAAAATGGAGAAGCGTTTTTTTTCCCCAGCCTGTCAACTAAGGAAATGCGCCTGAAAGTGAGCTGTCAAAAGAAAAAAAAAATGGAAAATAAACCAAAAAGCTCACACAACGCACATTGTGCGATGAACACAGAGAAAAATAAAGCAGCTGTTTTGCAGTAAGTGTATCAGTAATGATACATATGTCACCCTTTGACTATGGTCCTAGATACAATAACGGATTAGTGTTCTTAAACTTGAGGATTTTAAAGCGGCACTTCTACTAGCCACGCCTTTTGACAATATTAATTAAGTAGAATTGCTTTGATAGCGATTGCGAGGTTAACCTTCTAGTCGTTGAAAGATGCCACACAACGCGATCGTAGCTGTCAAAGAAACTAAATGGTGTTAACTGGTTAAAAGATTTGACCCAAGACATGAAAGGTCACACAAAACATACGAAATAGATACACTAAAGGATTAGCGTTTTAGACAAGAGTATGGCACTTGAGGTCGACATATCTTTTACATTTCAGTTATCACCTTGCAACCCTAAGATTCATCTACTAAGATATCAATAAATATCGAAATACCAGTGTCCAGCCTAAAAATAGTCAAACTTATTACTTGACTAAAAATTCTCATCACACCTTACACTACCAGTTTTTCAAACTTATGACTTGAGTTGCGCAGTTGGACAGAAGACATAGTCACAGTCGACCTTCATACCCCACAAAGCGATTTTGTCACAGAAACTAAACGTTCATACATTTAGTATCAAAGACACTTGACACAAGATATGCAAGGGCACACAAAAGATACAAAAGAGATACAATGAAAGACTTCCGCCGGCTTGGAAAAGAGTTTTACACTTGAGGGTGACATCTTTACTTGCCACGCCTAAGATTTCAAAGGAACTGATCTAGCCCTGGGCCCCTGTCTAGCTAAATTTCACTCTCACTACCAAATTTTCGTAGGTTCTTAATTTCGCCAAAAACGGACATAGCCATGTTCAATTTCGCGAAACTATCGTCATAATTAATTCACATTAAAAATTCTGCATTCTTAAATAAGCTTTCAACAAAAAAAGCATATTTAGAACAAAAACAAGAAAAATATATCCGCCATTGATAAGTACATTTGTAGTGTATTTTTCCATGCATACATGCATGTTTTCTAAGTACGACCAGGAAGTTGCCTTGAGCTTGCTTTATTATTTTAGAAATATGAAGAAAAATTCGCCAAAAGTGATGAAAACAAGGAAAAATTACAAACTCCTTCGAAATGTAAATTTCGATTTCTATACCACTGCTTGTCAGGAAATCAAAGAAAAAAAAACCCAAAGCCATTTGATTTGTTTTACTCTGTAGATATTTGGTGGCATTTCGCTACATAAGATGGAAATTAGGCACGTGCCGTGTCGATATTTTGGCGGAAGTGTCCCATTTAAGTTCACATATGCGTTAAAAAAGGAAGGGTCCTCAGTTAAAATTAGTTTTGATTCATGTGACTGAATGCTCGTTCCAGAAAAATTGTTAGAAAAATTCCAGAGTAACACGCTGGTGGACGTGGAGGGAAAATAATGCATGCATCAAAGACGTCTCAAACTGCATTTGAGGGTGTAAAATTTCTTGATTTTTTTATTTTCGTAGTACTTTTTTGGTACGTTTTCGTTTCCGTGTTTTTTTTTTTCATCGCAAAAATTGCAAAAGACTGGCGAAAATAGGAGGCAATAAGGTGAATGGACAATTTTCGACAACAACAACAATTCAATTAACACCGGACCTTGTTGAGTCCGTTAGTCTATCACTGTCAGGTTTACATTCAAGATTTTCAAACACGAGTCTCTGTCAGAGAAAAAAAAGACAACCTAAAATGGCTACTCTCGCGACCCCTATGCAAGTCAAGACACCTAATACACGCAATAAAGGATGAGGTTTTGAAAGAGAATCCTTTGCATGAGGTTTGCCTTGAGAGCGAATTGTTGACAAATTTAGCAGCGACTTGTTTACATATA
The DNA here is from genome assembly GCA_964030785.1 of Siderastrea siderea. Classification (NCBI taxonomy): domain Eukaryota; kingdom Metazoa; phylum Cnidaria; class Anthozoa; order Scleractinia; family Rhizangiidae; genus Siderastrea; species Siderastrea siderea. Next base: position 53,780,919 of record OZ034972.1, read on the forward strand.
AGATTCCCGGGTTATTGCTTTGATAACCACTGGACACTGGACCTTGCAGTCTTGATCCGTAGATAAACCCATGACCCTTAACATTTTGATTCCCAGAATTGAATTTCAAGCTATTTTCTAGTTAACATTGCTTTAACTTGTGCATCCGTGGATTTAACCCTAAGGCACCTGTGACCCTGCAATACAAGCTGCTGAGCAGTACCTTCATTGCTCTTTTTATAATCTGAGTTTGCAAAATGTAATTTAATTTTTTAGTTCTTCCATGTTTCAAGATTGTACGGTGGAAGTTGTGGGCCACCGTAACATTGGAAGTCTTGGAGGATTAAATATTAAAAGAGCCAAGCTTTAATTAACGTCACAGGAAGGACATGAAATAAATACCATAAAGGATTAGCGGTTAGAGAAGAACCTTACACTTTTTATTATCCACGCCCCAAATCCCAGATAGGTCTGCGGTCTCGTAATATATGAAACACCAATACTGAACAATCTGTCTAGATGCAAGATTAATTTCAAACGGTTTACTTTAATTACGATTTATTTTAAGACGTTCAATTTGCCATGTCCTCAAGAATTTACCACACGAAACGATTCTTTATCGACACAAAACTGAGTGAAAACTGTACATCCACAAGCCTTGCAAAACAGGCCTTGATCTCACAGAAGACACGAATCGAAACGTATGACGTAAATATAATAATAATAATAAAAATAGTAATAGTAATAATAATAATAATAATAATAATAATAATAATAATAATAATAATAATAATAATAATAATAATAATAATAATAATAGTAATATGTGTGAAAATTGATCTAGCTCCCTGTAAAGACAGGGTGCTAATTGGGGACACACTAAATAATAATAATAATGGTCAGGTAACAATCTGTCTTCATAAAATATTATTTTCAAACATGAGAACGTTTAAGAACTTACATTCTATCACGTCTTCATCTAGCCACATGAAACAGAAATTGAATCGGACAATTACACATTCCTGACCATTCCAACGGTTAGACAAGTTATACAAGACACGAAATACAAACGATAACGGATTACTCCCTCGACAATAGTCTTACAATTACGTACATGAGGTTAACCTTCAAGGCAAACGTTTTAACCATGCCACAAAAGCCCGCACAATTATCATCCATGGGGCGTGGGGAAGGGACATTAAACCTCGGAATTTTGGGTGGTAATGTTAGGTGGCAGAATCCGAAACCCTTTATCTATTTCAGACCACAAATAATGCATCATTATTCTTACCACATTTAAGACATTGCCCCCCTCCCCCTAGTTTATGGTTTTTAACCAGTCAATTAGTAAAATCTTGATAAGAAATTTCTTTGAAATATATTTTGTAATAAAAATTAACGATAAAAGGCCACGACGTTTCGACCTCTCCGAGGTCATTTTCAAGTGCGAGTAACCAAAAAATATATATATATATATCAGTTTTTTACTCGCACTTGAAAATGAGTTATTGCCTATTCGATCTAACAGGCGAAAACAGCAGCGATCTACAACCATATATACGCTTAGCAAAAGATATCCTAATTCTGATCAAACTGATGATCAAAATCTATATCATATTTGGATAAAAAACGACCCAAAACCATCACCTTTGCGGAGGCACATACCAAAATAACTTATTTTGGGGAGTTCTGCACACAAGCACACCAAGACGTCTAAACGAAAGACTGGAAAAGGAAAGTCATATGAAGTCGGATCAGCCCAACTCACATGAAACGGCGTCATATTGTAACCAGGGAAGTTTATGTCCCAGAGACCCAGCAAAAAAAAAAAAAAAAAAACTACTGAGCAGTCCTTTCGTCTGGTTCTGATTATTACCCTGTACGAGGTGATTCTCAAATTCTCTGTGGATGAGCAGTACTGTCCTGAGGTACTGTATAATATGCTCTACAAGGTGGTTTTAACTTCTGTGTCTGTGAGTGAATTCCTACCTGAGTCCATTCAAATGGAAGCTACTAAGGAGTAATTTCCTGTAATGCTGTTTATTATGCTGTACACTGTGTGGGAGTGTAAGGGATAACTTCCAACTGACAAGTGGGATAGTTACAATAAAAGATTACTGTCTTAATAAGAGCATCTGGATTAGAGTATTACTATTACACTTATGGTTGTGAATTGACTTGAGCTGACGTCACCAATAAGACAAGAAACAAAGGATTACAGTCTAGATAACAGCATTGTTACACTTACAGCTGTCCTTCAATTCACTTCAGCTATACCCTATTTGACTTCATCAATAAGACAAAAAATAGTTACAAGAAAAGATTACTGTCTAAGAGTATTACACGTAATTGTCCTTGAAAGCTAGAATTCTTCTCAATCATGACTAAAGCTACGATTTCTGACGTCACAGTCAAGGCATGAATTAGTTACAAAAAGATTGCTTGATGTGAGTATTACACTTAAGATTTACTTGATGCAAACTTGAGATTAGTATTCAAAGCAAGTTTTTCACTGAACCGTGATCCCAAACACACCTGTTTTCTACTGTTATATCCACTAGCGGCGATTTATCCAATAACCTTGATAAGCTCGATGCCAAGTTAGACAACAGCATTCCAAATATACCAAAAATTGAAACAAAATCATACACACGACGCTAGCCAAGATACTTCACACGCTTCTCTGACGTCAAAGAGTAGCTAAAACAAAAGTTAAATGTCTGGTAGCCTACGTAGCAAGCGTTTCCGTAGGCTTTTCCACACGTTCGCAAAGTATGTTTTGCCTTTTGGCCGCGCGAAAATTGGGGCGAGGACAAAACAATGGGCAAAACTAAGCTGTCAAATACTTTTGTTTGCTATTGTTTGCTATTTAACAACCCAGATACTTTTCAGAAATTTGCGTTTCCAGTGAACGGTTTATCACCTCAAACGAAAATACAGGCCGATTGCCAATTAATCTTGAAGCTAGCGAATAGGCTATCACGAGTTTATCATTTTACCGCAACAACCAGAATTCATTTATTATTTTTTTCCCAGATAAATTTTGTAATATCCCTATATTACATAGGCAACACTGAAGGGATCCGGTAGTTGTGGTCAAATGCGGCCACTGTAGAGATGGCCTTCTGGCACAAAAAGTAGAGGGAAATATTACGCAAGACCAGTTGAGAATTTTAGGGTCAAAGGAAGACACGGAGCTAGTTACAATAAAAGATCAAGAGATAACACTTAACGAAGTTCGACCTTGAAAGCGTATACACTTAAAATAAAAAAAATAAACATTAAAAAAAAAAAAATCATAAGCCCCCAGAGTGAGGATGGCTAACCGATGGTTAATCTTATCGATAACCAAGCGAAATGAATACTGAGCCTGATTTGTGAAAGTACGTTAATCTTTGTATATGTCAACATTTCAGTTAACATCGGAAACCAAAAAAGGCTTTACACACTCGACTTAGCCAGCCAAAGTACTTGACAAGATCACTTGAAGTCATAGAAGAGGTTTAAAATAGTTACAGTTAAAGACCATTGTAAGATAAGTGTGTTATACTTGAATCGGATCAACCTTAAGCTTCAAAGAGCTGTTTTTCTGTTGCTATTGTAGATGTATTACAATCAAAATCCAGAACACCTCTTATTAGTTTGCGTTTACCGAACAGGGAATGGTTAAACCAAACCAAACGAAAACAGAGGCTAATTTGTCACAGCAAGTTAATCTAACACAAAAACAAAAAAAATTACACATTTAGTTAAAGCACAAGATTAGCTGACGTGTCATGCAAGACGCAAAATGGTTACAATAAAAGATTACTGTCTCAACAAGAGAAAACTTGAACTCAACAGGATCGACCTTCAAAGCACGCTGTTTAACTGTTGCCATATATCGACGAGTATTACACCTAAAATTTAAATATTTGTCGGAAGTTCGCTTTTCCAGGCGTGTAGCACCACAGAAACACAAAATAATTCTCTGTTGGCTGGTACAGGGATCTCGGCAAGCTAAGACACTTCACGCGAGATTGACGTCACCCAAAAAACACGAAATAACGGATACAACTCGTTGACCTCGAAAATGTTACCTCGTCATAAAAAAATTGTGATTGAATCAGGCACTTCTCCTTCGTTCCCGCCAAGAGAAGTTTGATAAAACACATATAAAAGTCTGAAACCCACAAAATGCAACTTTTCCTTACAACTCTCTCTTTATCTAGCACTTATAAAATCTTATAAAATATTATAAAATATTACACTTATAAAATATCATAAAAAAAAGACTTTGCTTTAGAGAACCCGTTAGCTTACCCTAAATCCACGCTGAACGCGATCCTTCATCAATTCTATAAACTCGCCATAACTCAGTTTACCATCACCTGCAAGGTAAACGAATTATTAAACGCCAGTTAAGGGCTTAACGCCAAAGAAGACCTTTCATCCACAGTGCAGTTTTGAGTGCGTGGATGAAATTGTAAATGACAATTCAAAAGAAAGCTACAGAACAACACTTTTCTGTTGCGCTGTTTATTATGCCGTTTACTGTATGGCGGTTGTAATTGAGTCTGTGGACAAAATCCTAAAGTGTGGCCATTGAAACCTATTATGCTGGACAACTCTGTGGATGAGATCCTTAAGTGTGATCTTTTACGTGAAAGCTACTAAAAACTGCGGCTTTCCTGCAGCACTGTTTATGTTCCTGTACAAAGTGTGTCGAACTCAGTTCGAGTCTGTGGATGAAAATCGTGCGTGCGATCACTCACATGAAATCTACTCAGCGTGAGAAGTATCTTTCCTGTAGTTGAAAGCAAACGTAACGATCTCTTGATGTAACAAGTTTATTTTTACATAGGAAGAATTAACCCTGACAAGAACCAACAGCGCCATAAATTGTAAGAGGGAAATCGGATGTAATCTCTCTCTTTCCGAATCGCAAGTGAGCAGGAAAAAGGAGGGGCTCCATGTCAAAACGTGTTTCAGTCCCTCATCTGACACCAAGATTTCTTTTTCCTTGTGTTTCCCTCGAGAGTTTCCTCTCTTGCAAGAAGACATGATGGTAGGTCATTCAGTCATTAACTCAAGAGTTAAATTGGCGCAAGACGATGTGTCACGTAGCGAAACATTTGAACAGCATGAGATAAAGCGTTGAACACCTCACCATCTTTATCGAACAGCTCAAACACTGTATGCACCACATATGGATCCAGCGTCTGTCCTGTGGATATGTAAACAGCTCGCTGGAATTCCTCTGAAAATCAACAAAAGAGGTTCAGATTATTGATCAACTGATCGCGCGTGGGATACGAGGTTATAAAGAACCAAAAGGCAAATCACCTCATATCCAACAAGCGCTATTAGAATAATCCTGTTATTAAATTCTCGATAACGGCAATCGTCGCTGAAATTTGGCTATATGTTTTAGACGAAGCGTTTTCTCCGTGAAGAAAGAACACCGCGGCACTCGACATGACACACATTTGCCTTATAAGGAAAAAAAGCAGGTTATTCGCTGATAACCTGTGTGTAGCGAACCAATGACAAAACTAGAAATTCAATACCGGAGAATGAGAAGTGAATAAAGTGGTAAGACAAACCGAGTGCCTGTACTTTTGCCTGTACTGTACTTTTTGGTGAGAAATGACTCGTTCAGCTCGCTCCCCTCAAAAATTTTCTCCCAAGGGGTACTCCTTTATATAAGCCATATAGGTATAGTATATGGTTCTTGAGCCGTTTAGGCTGAAAATGGGTATGGACTTTAACCATTTTGGTCTGGAAGTCCGAAAATGGGTGTTGAAAAATTACATATTTTGGTCTGAAACAGGGTCAGGGATTGGAGAACCGGGCGGCACACGCATGTTTTAACGGAGGAATTATGTTCGTAACACAGTTGTCAAATAGGTTTCAGTTATCGAGGGTAAAATCAATAAGAAAATAACCTGAAGGGAAAACTGATTTACTTCGATTTAGAGTGGGATTCGAGTTCTCGAGGGTAATTCAGTCTCACTGGAATGTATGAAGCAAAGCAGATTCAGGTTCGAGTTAGCGCGAGCTTCGTGTTATCGAGGGTTTATGTCATCGGCAGTCAACTGTACATAAATGGGTAACGGAAAAGAAAGAACTGAAGGGGGACCCACCCTGCGATCGACCGCCTTGTATCCCATCCAGCATGGGGGGAGGGAGGGGAGGGGGGCTAGTAACAGAAGATAAGCTATAGATTGCTGTACCACTTGGCTTTCTTTTTTCTGTTTGAATTAAACAAATAGTCAATTACTGAAAAAAAAAACGTATATTTACTACACTATGATAGTTTGTATTCAAGATTAAATTTGTCTAGGGAGTTCCAAAGTACTTATGTAAAGCTCAGGTTGACGTAAATTTTCTAATTCTTCTAAATTCCTCCTCGTGTTGCATAGGATTTAAAGCTGTTGTTGTTAATTGGCGTTAAAGTGAAAGGTCATGTAAACATTTTGAGTTGCTACAGATGAAGTTGTTGTTGATGTTGTTGCTGCGGGTGCGGTAATGTTGTCTGACTTCAATTTAAGGCTACTGATATGTTACCTTCACTGCCTTTTCTACTTTTCCACGGATGTTGCTGTTCGCAAAAAAAAAAAGGAAAGCTGGTGACTTAACGTGTTTTGCTAGAGCAGATACTTGCTGGCACGAGCCCTGTACTTGCTCTATTTGCTTTTGCTTTTTGCAAATGTACCCAGTTTGCGGTTCATTTACATTTCGTCTTCCTGTTGTTCCGCGTTTTACGCTCCACCTGTGTTCGCTCTGATGCGTCGCTAACGCGTTTCCGGCCCTTTAAGCTGTTTGTCAGAAGGTTAATTTCAACGCGATTTATTATATTCGCTTCGTAGTGATACAGTATAAGAACGATTATTGACTCGTTTCCTCTTCCGTTGGGCGTTCACAAAATTCATTTCAACTCAGGATATCAATTACATGAAAGCAAATCTCGGAAATTCCGTTTCCTTTTCCGGTTTCTCCAGTTTCCTTCCTGTAGACGCTAACTGCAAGTATCATATTGACAACAAGAATATGCCTGGCTTTGGGCGTCCAAATGTAAACCTTTCAGAATTCAAGTTCATTTCTCCATTGTAAAAGGACTTGAAAACGAAGAAACAAGAAAAGATGCCAGAAAGAAGAAAGAAACTCAGGAACACGGATATCCAGGGAAGCTGTCCTATTGAGATTGTAATTCTTCAAAAAAGTTTTTTAAACCGATCCGATTTTTTCTTCTAAATTTTCGTTGACTTCTGTCCACCTTCATCAGAGCTTAAGTGAAGGTGGACAGAAGTCACGGAAAATTTAGAAGAAAAAATCAGATCGGTTTAAAAAACTTTTTTGAAAAATGTCTACTACCGATCGGAATATTGTTTCAAGTGAGATTGTATTCTGTACTGATATCGTTATGTTTATGTTTATTGTCCTGTATCAAAACACGGTATTCTTCTTTGCACCTTAAAAACACTCATCAATTATTTGAATAATCTCAAGCGATCGTCGACTCTGGTGCTGCGTTCTTAACTGAAGAATTTAAATCTGTTAATTTTTTTCATGAGAGTCGTCAAGAGTTCTCTCTCTCTCTCTCCGACTACTCTCAACTGCCTTTAATCGGATTCGTATGTGCAGTCCCATGAAGCATGATTTACCAGTCAAGTATTGCCAATAATCACAAAACGCTGAAGGAAATCTGCTTCTTCAGGCTTGTTTATATTACAGGAAGTTTATATTTTCCCGTAGACTTATTTTTGTATGTGCAAATTTCCATCATTATTTTGTGGTCATGGGCGAATGATAGTAAGCGAATCATGGCCGGCGAGTGATCATTGCCCTGCAAGAAAGTTTTTAGGCATCCATGTGAAAAATAATAACGTAAGCCCTGGCTTAGACTCAGCTGAAAAATTAAACGTTCTTATTTAAACAAGATATTTATGAGCACTCGTACTTAAATTGTTGTAATTTTTAAACACCTTCAATGACTCTGAAGGTGTTAGCCTCTCATAGCAACTTACGGCTCCTGATATTTACCCTTAACACCTTTAATTATTTTTTAATGAACCACAAGGACACGTTATAAAGACAACAGCGAATTGCGGTTAAGTGGAAAACGCGGAGTGCGGAGTGCGGAGTGTGGAAAATGAGGAGTGTGGAATATGAGGAGTGTGGAAAATGAGGACTGTAGAAAATGCGGAGTGTGGAAAATGCCGAGTGTTTAAAAAAATATATAAAAAGGTCAAAAGAAAAAATAAGGTAATATCGCCACACGTACTCAATTAAATAAGGTATAACACCCTATATAGCTCCCCTGCTCACTATGCAGACCCTGGAAAAGGCAAACAACTCTTAACAAAATGAAAAATCACAAAATTTATTTTTTGCTTATTTTCAAAATCGCGAAATTAAGTACTCGTAAAACACGTCTTTCGAATTCTATAGAAATAAAGTACACGTGAAAATTAACGAAAATTAATGAATATAAAAAGCTTGTATGGAAAAGGAAATTAAAAAATAATCTTTAATTCCGCCATATTCTTGGCAGGAACCCATTGTTGGTAAGATCGTTTTAAATGTTTAATTAAAGGTGATATCTTCGCACGGACACAGGTAACAAGGTACAACACTCTATAAAACTCCTTCATGCATCATTGCATTTTAACGCGCGTAGCATTATTGTGAATTAACGATATTAACAAGCAGTCCATGTTCTTTGAAAAAGCGATGCATCATTGAGTTTCATTGCTAAATCGTACATTATTTTTTCGTAGCCATGAGAAACAGTAACGAATACTGAGGTAAATAAAACAAATCCACGCGTGTAGCATTACTGTTAATTAACGATATTAACAATCAGTCCATGTTCTTTTAGCATTTCCTTCTGGCTTTCATCAAGCGAGTGGTAGGTGCTGAAGTCGATATGTACACGTCCGTCAAAAACAGGGCTTTTTCGCATGATATACACAGGGCTGGGATGGTAATAGGTATTGGTAAGTCTGTGATGTACACCAACACCCCTGTGTTGTCGTCCCTGCGTACCTGCCGACGTTCGACGTGCTTGACCACGATGTTGTGTGGTGGCTGACGAAATTTTTCTGCAAAATTGTCACCACAACCGTAGCACTTCTTCACATTTTTTTTTCTAAACCGGAAACAACTACTATGGCTTAACCGGAAATAAAAACTACACAACTTTATTTATTTCTCTAGAATTCGAAAGACGTGTTTTACGAGCACTAAATTTCGCAGTTTTGAAAATAAACAAAAAAATTTATTTTTCATTTCGTTAAGAGTATTGTGCTTTTCCATGGTCCGTACAGAGGGCATGGGACGGGAGGAGTTATATTGAGTGTTATACCTACGTGTGGCGATATTACCTTATTTTTTTCTTTTAAGCTTTTTATATATTTTTCTTTAACACTCCGCATTTTCCACACTCCGCATTTTCTATACTCCGCATTTTCCACACTCCGCATTTTCCACACTCCTCATTTTCCACACTCCGCACTCCGCGTTTTCCACTTAACCAATTGCAATTACCACTAATGAGGTACACACCGCTTTAAAAATGAAGTTTCTAACTATGGTGCATCCGGTGTCTCGATAGAAGTTGATTGATGCAAAGAACAACCCCGCATAACAAACAACTCCACATGAAACTAACACTCGATAAAAATGTACCGTGGGACTTCACTGGCTAATTTGGAAGTTACTGAAAACGACCAAAAGGCACATTAAATGTCCTCGGAAGGAAATAGTATAGTACCACGGGCATGTACTGCTCGATAACAATCTTTTAAATGCCGGCAATTGGTTAAGATTCCACGCCAGATTTAAAATGTTACAAAAACCTAAGAAGCACATTAACGAACCCAGGAGAGCAGCAGTTCTACAGTAATGTAGTGCTCAATGAATGCCGGCAACAATTTTGGACTTCAACTACAGAATCCAAAAGGCCTAAAAGCACCGGCATTATCTGACACAGAAAACGAAACGCCTAACAGAGCTAACAATAACCGTAACAATAAAGACAATAAACATCTATATGGAGTTTCCGACGGTGTCTTTCACTTTTCTTTTTCCTGGTGTATAAACTAAATACAATTCTGCGTTTCAAACAAAATGAAAAAACCGATGCTTTCACAAAACAACACAAAACCAAAAAACTGAAAAAAAAACTGCACCAAAAACTGCGCCAAAAAACTGAAAAGATTGGAATTTGGAATTACTTAACTCTAAATCTTCACTTTCCAAAATTCTAGACTTTAATCCGTAGTTTTCTGCTGCACGTAGTCCTAGGGAGCTAAACCGTGAAAAACATTGTTCGTTCTACATTTTTCCCCAAATGTAGTTTTCCATAATGCGCGGCCAGGGAGACTAAGACGAGTGTAATGCTGTCTTATACCTGATTAAGACGAGTGTAATGCTGTCTCATGTCTGCGTTTGTTCCAAACTCTAAACTGCTATGTCGTATAACATGCATACTCTCAGCCCTCGCCGCGCGTGTCCACTTTCTAACGACGATTAATAGCCCATTTTTTTTAACTTGACGATTGCTTGGAGTAATGATTTCTTCATATTTTTGTCGGCAAGTCTTTTATAAGCAGCGATCACAATCAAAAGCACTTAACTTGTTCAAAATATGTTGTTTGGCCCAAAATTTCCCCACCAACTTGAAAATCTACTAAAAGCTTGATCAGTTTGCATGGCAGTTAGCCGCTAATTCGTTTCCCAGTATTACTCAATTTAAACGACCTGCGTTTTTCATCAGTGTTAAATTCCTTTTGCCTTTTTTCTAGCGCGGTACTATGCGTTAGACCTGTTAGTTTTTGCTATAAATTTCGCGGTATTCATAAGAGGTATTTGTTTTCCACCCATCAGAGAAACATACCAAACACTGACACCTTTTTAAAAATAAAAGGCCTTGTTTCTATGAGCACAACAAACAGTGAGGAAGCATTTTTTGGACAAACAGAAATCTCCATGAGGCTAATCAAGATGATCTAAGTTCATCTCTGGTAACTGGTGTCTTTTTCGAAGCAGCCAAGAAATGACTGTATAAATAATGCCCAATAATTAAATATTTGATTTAAAGTCAACAGAAAAGAATGATTCATCCTTTCGTTGTCGTCAAACAATTTGTCGTTTACAAAATGCAAAGCACCTGCGGGGGGGAAATTAAAAATTTAAAATTATTGTCCATGAATGGAAAAACATATGGTTTCCTTGGATTTTAATGACCGCTCCATTTCTCTGACAGTGTAGACCTAGCACCTTCTTTAAATATAAATTACGAGGAATTCATCAAAGTGATTAACCATGGACCAAGCAAAAGTAATGTTAAATTGAAATGAGTAGACACCTTCACAAGTTGCGTCGATTTAAGTCCAGAGCATCGAGATAAAGAAAGCAGTCTTTGTTAGCACTTGTAAAGCAGTTTTTGTGGCTACGTTGACGCACTTCTTTTCCTACGCCCAAAATGGCTTTGGAGGAGCAAGAGATACTTTCTCGTGAACTTCGGGAACGCCCAGTCGGTTTAGTTGCCCTGGAAAGTACATTGATGATACTCATCAACTTTCTGGCCTTTACAGGAAATTTGATGGTTTGCTGGGCCGTGTACCGCAATCAAAGGCTTCAAACAATACCAAACATCTACGTCGTGACACTGGCTATATCGGACGCTCTTATGGCCGTCCTGTGTATGCCCATGTCGATAGTTCTTCTCATAACAGGGGAATGGCCGTTTAGCGGGGATGTGTGCCATTTTCAGGGATTCTTTTGCTTCTTTTGTGCGCTATATTCACTGCTTCTTATGACCGCAACAGCTGTGAACCGATACTTTCGCGTGGTGAAACCAGGCCTATATCGCCGCCACTTCAAAGTTAAGTCCACTTTTCTTTCAATCGTTGTTATCACACTTTTCGCTGCCTTAGGAGCGGGGCTTTCGTTGATTGCTCAATGGGCCACATTTATCGTGCACTACGGAAAAGTTATCTGCTTTATGGAATTCGACACCCCGCAGATTGACATGGGCTACATGGCGTTCTTAGATGTGTTTTACATCGCTGTTCCTATTGGCATCATTTCGTTCACGTATTACACGATTTTCAAAACAATCAAAGAGCACAACCGAGAAATGAATACAACAAGACGAGGAGCGACTCTTAGTATAAACGTTGAAGAAGTTAGAATCACAAAAGCTCTATTTGCAACTGTTCTGGGCTTTTGTCTTTGTTGGGGACCTATAGCTACCATTGACATGGTTGATTCTTACACAGAACACAAACTGGACATCCCTAGACAAGTCTTCATGTTGTACATATACCTCGGCTTTGGCAGTTGCTCCATTAACCCAGTCATATACGGCGTCATGAATCGAGCCTTCAGAGCAGAGTTTTTGCGAGTCCTAACCTTTTGGAGAAGAACAAACGAGGTGGACCCCATTCATACGGTTACACTTCAGTCAGCGACAAAATGACATGATAAACTGCAAAATACGAGGACGATGGATATTAAAGTTCTCTTTGTCCCAGTATTAACTAAGCAAAATTAACGAACCTTTCCAGTCATCGACGGCACTCGATCAAATTAAGAAGACCTGCAACTCTAGTCTAAAAAGTACTGCTCGGTAACTTTTGAATGGCCACACGAGTTTATTCAGAAGACGCCAGCTTTGAAACCTTACGGTAGATGTGTTGAGTTACTGAGCGTATTAATTTTTTACTTCTGTATACAGAAAAAAGAATGTTTTTTTGTGGAGTGTAAATAACACGATCTGAAAAGTATAGAAGGTGTGTTGACATAATAATCAAAAGCAAAGGAGGATTTAAAATATAAAGGCAGTGAGTGTATTACTGCTTTTTATTCACTGCATGTCATTTTCTGAAACCCTATGTTTACCTAACAACGACCAACTCCTCATTGTACGTTTAGCAAGGCTCCCCACTTGTTTTATTGCTATTAACATTTTAATAACTACCCTTAACAAAAACGCAGTTTTAAGCCACACGCCCATCAAAGACTCAGTTGCAGAAATAAATAAAAAGAAATGGAAATATTTCTGAGTAAATGTCCCACTGAAACAACGCCACACAAATCGTTTGGAAGAAAGGAAAACCTCGAAGTTTTCTAGCTTCGGCTCGGGCAGACAAGCCATAGATACTATTGGAAATAGCATATTTAAAGATGCAAAACATGCAAATTTGAGCATTATTTCTACAGGGGTTGAGCCGAATACATATTTTTTGTATTTGTTTAGTTTTTATTAGATTTGCAATCGAAACTTGAGTACATGCGCACTGAGGAAACACATAGATCAAAAAAAAAAAAAGACCACATATCCCAATGCAAATTTCGATTTTTTAAACAGAAGTTTTTACAGCAGTACGTTAATTTTGAAAACCGGGTACGCAGGAAAACAATCTAGCTCTTAGATTTTATTAGACTAGAAAATGAAGCCGCACACAACCCGGCACACAGCATCGAATTAGTGGTTTACCAAGCTCACTTTTCTCTTTCTTGGATGTATGCTGACCGTTCCGCCAAAAATTGTTCCTGCAATAATATAACACGAAATTCTCTTGAATACCCGCAGAAATCTACTCCACTCCCTATGAATCAGTGTCACCAATACGGCGATTTAAGGAAACTCTTAAAGCGAACTGTATGCCGCTGAGTTCAACTAAAATAAAAGCATTTTCTTCTATGTTACAGTTTTGTGCCTGTTCACGTCGGAAATCTACTCGTTCGTTTTCGACAATTAAGCTCTTAGACAGCGATCATCTAACTAAAATCACCAAAATTACATTCGTCCAGAATATTTTAACATTTTTAATTCTTCAATGTTGACCCCCCAAAAAATCGCAAATTCGCAAAAATTCCACATCTGCAGAAATTTTCACAGCGAGGCCACATACACTTTGTAACTGTTTAATTTACGAGGAATGTATTGGGAAAGATTTTGTGCTGCGGCAAAATAGTACAAGGAATATTTAAGTTTAAGTTGAATTTAAACGTGCGGTACCTCAGCTACTGTGTTTTGTTATCCTTGCGGCGTAACAATGTAAAATTTCATGCCACACCTGCCACACAACGACTACTCCGCAATGGCATGCAACTAAACATGAACACACCGCGTATCCGAAACATAGCTTTAAAACGTTCAAGTGTCAACCTTTCATTGAAATGTTTAATCAGCTTTTAAAAACAAAGCCGTACAGCTTTGCATGGAAGTAACACTATTTACACAAACCGGATCGAATTTAAACTAAAACGGTTGTGATATCCCGATGCATGCCCACTGTAAATCTATTTCAGAAAGTGCAAACGGTTTCTTTTCTCAGAAACTGAAGAGCGAGAAAAGTTAATGTTTTGGAGTTATAGTTTGATTTTTTGGTTACTATCTGTATCAGTTTTTCGCTAAGTAACTTTCTGTTTTTCGATTAGTTTGCGAGAAGGCTGACCTTTGCGCAAGTGAATCGGAGGGCTCGCAATGGCGGCTCTGCCGCCGAACCGGGCGCTTGAAAACTCAACTGAAAGTGGATTGCCGCTGTCGCTTGATTTTGAAGTACGTACGGACGTAAATTGTAAATAAAACAAGAGGCGATGTTTGAGATCAACTTTTGCGTTGACGTAAGCCGTTCATACATCGTCTTTAATTTTATTTACGTAAGTCAAGCCAGTCCATTTTGCTGCAGAGTGCACGTAAAATTTAAGCAACAAATTAAACCTTATTTTCGATTTCGAAGATAATTATGTGGAAATGCGAGTAAAATTGTTAACAATGACCGCGGCAATCTTTATACTTTTCAGTGTCGGGTGTTTGCCAGTAGTAGTTGGCTGTTGGATCAAAACTTCACCCTGCAGGGCGAAGAGTAGGTGAAAAAAAAAAAACAAACTAAAGCAACAAAAAAAAAAAACAAACAACAACAACAACAAATGAAAATTAGCCATTCAATAACTTTAACTTTTATGTGGTAAACGAAGTTTTGGACAGTTTGGCTGCAAAACGAAAATTTCGGTAAGGACTCAAGAAACAATGGGTTGAGCGTTGTCCGTTTTAAGCATCAAGCCTACACGACAACACTGCAAGGTGTTTTCTTTTCAAACAAATTGACACAAATAAGCGATGCCTTCCCCAAACACACGTTCCTTTCACTTTCTTCCATCCTGTCTACTGACAAGCGCGAAACAGATGTATTACGGACAGAACGCTTGGGTTACAAAAATCTCGCAAGCCAATATACCGCAAATTGCAAAACGCAATATGAAGTTAAATTATGCAGCATTAAACAAAAAAATTGTCTTTAATATTTTGTCCTCGAAATGGTTCCACTGTTCTTCAACAGCAAACAGAACAAAAATGTTGAAAAAAGAAAGCTCGCTTTTGTTTATAGGTACTAGTAGAGACCGGTTGTTGTTATTTATGTTTGTCCTACATGAAAAAAATTTGGTTTGTACCAAACTTTGTCGCATGCATTTAGCGATAATGGACTTTTTTGTGACTATTAATCCCCGAGCAAAAAATTCACGGTTGGAACATTTGTATTCTGTCCTCAAGAAATTTATTCCTTAACTGTCAACACCACGCTCAACGTTTTTTCTTTTTTTTTTTGGGGGGGGGGGGGGGGGGGAGATTCCCAGTGCTTGGCTGAACACCAATTGATTCCAACACCAGACAACTACCCGTCAGGGGCCGTTGTCCTTGCATACAAATGAAATCACTCTCGCCTCGTAGAACCTTTTCTTTCCTAAAAATAAACCATCTGAAAGCAATGGTCACAAGCACTAAACACAGCACAACTCCGCGGTATGGCGCATGCTCACAGCCATATCACCCGGGCAGTGCAGCCATGGACTGCTATTTCGCCCTTGTTAGGACTCATCGGCATGGCATAGCCCCAGGAAGGGAGCCGAACAAAGTTCAGCGTATCATCTGCTCTCTGCCTGGGGCTATGCGCCAGTCAGAGAGCAGATGATATGTGCAAGTCGAGAGAGGAAGTCGAGAGCATCGAGATAAAGAAAGCAGTCTTTGTTAGAACTTGTATGGCAGTTTTTGTGGCTACGTTGACGCACTTCTTTCCCTAAGCTCAAAATGGATTTGGAGGAGCAAGAGATACTTTCTCGTGAACTTCGGGAACGCCCAGTCGGTTTAGTTGCCCTGGAAAGTACTTTGACGATACTCATCAACTTTCTGGCCTTTACAGGAAATTTGATGGTTTGCTGGGCCGTGAACCACAATCAAAGGCTTCGAACAATACCGAACATCTACGTAGTGACACTGGCCATATCGGACGCTCTTATGGCCGTCCTGTGTATGCCCCGATGATGTCGATAGTTCTTCTCATAACAGGGGAATGGCCGTTTAGCGGGGATGTGTGCCATTTTCAGGGATTCTTTTGCTTCTTCTGTGCGCTATATTCACTGCTTCTTATGATCGCAACAGCTGTGAACCGATAATTTCGCATGGTGAAACCAAGCCTTTATTGCCGCCACTTCAAAGTAAAATCCACTTTTCTTTCAATCGTTGTTATCACACTTTTCGCTGCCTTAGGAGCGGGGCTTTCGTTGATTGCTCAATGGGCCACATTTATCGTGCACTACGGAAAAGTTATCTGCTTTATGGAATTCGAAACCCCGCAGTTTGACATGGGCTACATGGTGTACTTAGATGTGTTTTACATCGCTGTTCCTATTGGCATTATTTCGTTCGCGTAATACACGATTTTCAAAACAATCAAAGAGCACAACCGAGAAATGAATACAACAAGACGAGGAGCGACTCTTAGTATAAACGTTGAAGAAGTTAGAATCACAAAAGCTCTATTTGCAACTGTTCTGGGCTTTTGTCTTTGTTGGGGACCTATAGCTACCATTGACATGGTTGATTCTTACACAGAACACAAACTGGCCATTCTTAGACAGGTCTTCATGTTGTACACATACCTCGCCTTTGGCAGTTGCTCCATTAACCCTGTCATATACGGCGTCACGAATCGAGCCTTCAGAGCAGAGTTTTTGCGAGTCCTACCTTTTTGGAGAAGAACAAACGAAGTGGACCCCATTCATACGGTTACACTTCAGTCAGCGACAAAATGACATGATAAACTGCAAAGTACGAGGACGACGGATATTGAAGTTCTCTTTGTCCCAGTATTTGCCAAGCAAAGTTAACGAACCTTTCCAGTTACAGACGGTACTCCATGGAATTAAAACAACTAGCTCCTCTAGTCTAAAAAGTACTGCTCGGTAAGTTTTGAATGGCCACACGAGTTTATTCAGAAGACGCCGCTTTAGAAACCTTACGGTAGGTGTGTTGAGTTACTGAGCGTGTTTTTACTACTCAGTGTATCTGTGGACTGTAAATAACACGATCTGACAAGTATAGAAGGTGTGTTAACATAATAATCAAAAGTAAAGAAGAATTTCAGATATAAAAGTAGCGAGTGTATTACTGCTTTTTATTCACTGCATGTCATTTTCTGAAACCCTATATTTACTTAACACTGCCCAATTCCTCATTGTACGTTTAGCAAGGCTCCCCACTTGTTTTATTGCTATTAACATTTTAATAACTACCCTTAACAAAAACGCAGTTTCAAGCCACACGCCCATCAAAGACTCAGTTACAGAAATAAATAAAAAGAAATGGAAATATTTCTGAGTAAATGACCCACTGAAAGAACGCCACACAAATCGTTTGGAGGAGTAGAAAACCTCGAAGTTTTATAGCTTCGGCTCAGGCAGATAAGCCATAGATACTTCTGGAAATAGCATAACCCGGCTAACACAACCCGGTTCTTAAAGCGAACTGTATGCCGCCAAGTTCAACTAAAATAAAACCATTTTCTTTTATGTTGTTACAGTTTTGTGCCTGTTCACGCCGGAAATCTACTCGTTCGGTTTCGACGATTGAGCTCTTCGACAGCGATCATCTTACTAAAATCACCAAAATTACATTCCTAAAGAATATTTTAATATCTCTAATTCTTCAAAGTTGATCCCCCTAAAAAACCGCAAATTCCCCCAACATACCACAAATGCACAAATTTTTACAGTGAGGCCACATACACTTTGTAACTGTTTAATTTATGAGGAATGTATTGGGAACATCGAAAAAATGGTACTGTGGCAAAATAGTGCAAGGAATATTTAAGTTTAAGTTGAAGTTAAACGTGCGGTACCTCAGCTACTGTGTTTTGTCGTCCTTGGGGCGTAAAAATGTAAAATTTCATGCCACACCTGCCACACAACAATTACTCCGCAACAGCCTGCAACTAAACATGAACACATATCGTGTCCGAAACATAGCTTTAATGGGTTGAGCGTTGTTCGATTTAAGCATCAAGCCTACACGACAACACTGCAGGGTGCTTTCTTTTAAAACAAATTGACAAAAACCAGCGATGCCTTACCCAAACAGACGTTACTTTCACTTTCTTCCATCCTATCCACTGACAAGCGCGAAAGAGATGTATTACGGACAGAACGCTTGGGTTATAAAAATCTCGCAAGCCAATATACCACAAATTGCAAAAGCAATATGAAGTTAAATTACGAAACATTAAACAAAAAAAATTGTCTGTAATATAGAAACTTTTTGTCTTCGAAATGGTTCCACTGTTCTTAAACAGCAGACATAACAAGAACGTTGAAGAAAGAAAACTCGCTTTTGTTTATAAGTACTTGTAGAGGCCGTTTATTGGTATTTATGTTTGTCCTACATGAAAAAATTATGTTTGTACCAATCTTTGTCGCGTGCCGATTTAGCGACAATGGACTTTTTTGTTACGATTAACGATTACGAGTAATTCCCAGTTGGAGTATTTGTATTCTGTTTTCGAGAAATTTATTTCCTAACTGTTAACGCCACGCTCAACGGTTTTTTTTTTTTGGGGGGGGGGGGAGGATTTCCAGTGCTTGGCTGAACACCCATTGATTCCTACACCGGACAACGGCCCGTCAGGGGCCGTTGTCCGATAGATAGATAGATAGCTTTATTAAAAGTAAAATCATTGCAGCCCGCGGGCCGGCTGAAATGCGACCTACTTGCATACAAATGAAATCACTCTCGCCTCGTAGAACCTTTTTTTTTTTACTAAAATAAACCATCTGAAAGCAATGGTCGCACAGCACAACTCCGCGGTATGG